>JBAMYA010000007.1:10193829-10208649 GCA_037176975.1 Arrhamphus sclerolepis
GACAGTTCAAGCACTCTTTTTCTCCTCAACTCTTTTTCAACACATTAAGCCCTCATTGTCAAACCAAATGGGTGTGAAATCAATCTGCCACTTGAATTATGATGTCGTAACATAAATACTTTTATCGCCAAAGGCCAAAAAAAAAAAAAAAAAAAGTGCAATGCAAACAGAATTTGTCACCAAACTTTTCCAGAGTTAATCACAACGCCCAAAAAGAAAAAGAAAAAAATCTCTGACAGACGTCATTCAGTGGTTCCAGTCATACAGAGAAGAAAATCTTGACTGAAAAACATGAACTGTGTGGTGGTTTGTTCACCAAGCTGAGAGCTTGTATTTGCAGTTAGAAGATGGGACTGTGTGGCATAAAATAAAAACAAATTATTGGGATAAAATGAGTGACAGTTTTAAAACAATGCCATCAGAACGTCAGAATCCATAACGTCACATATGTCATCACACTTAGAAATTTCACAGCTGTTTGAGGAAGGATATTAAGTAAAAAATAAAACATGCTTTGCTCAATTACCAAGTATAGTGTTACCTGTTCAGTGTTATTTTGAAAAAATAAACATCTGTTGGAAAGTACAAATTGATGAGAAGGAAACTAGTTCAGGTACTGCATTTCATGTAAAGTAAGGCATGGCTGGCCGTGATGCATGAAAACAATAAGGTAATGTCGAACCAATTAAGGACACTGGGGACAGATTTGTCGATTTAGGGACAGCATCCATCAAACCAGATGTAGACTTGTTTCCTGTTTTCTTGTCTATCCAAAGGCTCACACTCAAACAAATACCATCAATACTAAGAAACTGTATTTAAAAAATGCATATAAAACATCTGGATTATTTCAAGTCTCTCCAAAGTGTATTGTATCTTAACCCAATTAACAAATGTTTTGTTCTACATGTTTCTCAGGTCTGGATATTCAAAAAAAAGAAAGCACCAACTATCACCTCCCCTTCATATTAATCAAAACCTGAAAGCAAAGCCCCTGCCGAGACGATTTTGTTCAAAGCCTATTAATCAATCTTGATATTTTTATACCCAAGAAAGGATTTTAATGGCAGGTTTTTAAGTCTGCTTTCTGTACAAATCACTTTCTGAATATAAAACTGTTCAACTTTAGCCTGAAACTCATTTAAAAGAAAAGAAACTAAAAAGTGTTGGGGTTTTTTTTTGTTGTTCTTTTCTTTTTACTTCTAAAAATTGGAAAGACGTGCAGGCTTCTTTTGGTGACTAGTAACTAGAATCTTGGCATGAAATTTTAATCGTCTGATTGGGAAAACCAAAACCGAAACGGCATCCCTTTACGTACCACCACCGTAAAATGAACCGGTCCATCTGATTATAGATTGTGGATCTTTTCAAGTAGTTCCAAACAAAACCAAAAAAAAAACCACTTAAATAAAATGCTTAAAAGGGTCTTTAAAACTAAAGACTGTGACGAATATGGAAGCATTTAAATGAGTCATTTCTTTTTTTTTTTTTTTTTTAAATACCATTTTTCCCAGATTAACTTGGAATATCATCAGTTTTTCAGTGGGCTCTGTTCAAGGTCCTGACACACAGAAAGCACTGCAACCGACTAATTTGGACAATTTGTCTGGGCACAAAATATTCAAGTCTGCTCCCTCATCATATAAGTGCTGATTTGTATTGCGACTGGTTACCACGGAATATTACTCAAATGAATCTAAATCCGGACTTGGTCACTCTGTATGCGTATGTATGATGTATTGAATCTCCATGGTTTGCACACATTACACCCAGCAGTGAGACAAAGAACTAAAGAAGATGGCTGCCATGAGGGCTCACAAAATTGGTTTTCTATAAGCCAAGCCACTGGCACACATAATGCCAGGTCGTTTCCTTGTGCTGGTGTGGTTCCAGTCTGTTAGATGTCCATTTCAAACTGAGCATCATCACCTAGAAAGCAAAAACAAGAATGATAAGAAGGTTTAAACATGTTTTGAACAGGCAGGGTTGAATTGATATAAACATCTGAAATTCAATTTAGAAAATACTTTATTGATCCCACAGAGGGAGATTCAAATGTTGAAAGTAGAAAGAAATGTAGATTTCGATTTCAAATCTGATGCAAGTAACATATTTCTAAAAACTGAGACAAAGTTATGTTGATGACTTTGTTGCATGATCCCTTCTTTTATCAACAACATGTCAGTGTTTGATGTGTCGATGACCAAAAGCTGCAGCTTTGAAAGAAAAATACTTTTTTCTTGGTAGATAGAATATTTCAGGTGCTCAACGGTATGATGACTCCTTTGCTGTATTTCTTGTTTTGGTGTAACTTGTGGAGAATGAGTTGTGGCAGTGTCTTGCTGGAATAAGCAAGGCCTTCCCTGACCAAAAAGAAAAAAAAACAAAACCCAACAAAAACCCAAAGTCTTTGTTCTTGATCCAAAATCTGTTCATGGTGCCTCAAGTTACCCATGCAGACCTCACTATGGCACAAAGAATACCATGTGTACACTAATAACAAGCTTGGCAAGTCCCTCTTTAGCCCAGAAGATGTGGTACCAATAATTTCCAAAGAGAGTTTTAAATTTTGATGGAGGCCATGTGGTTGCCGTGACCACGAGACAGTTTTTCACTTCCCCTCAGTCCATCTTAAACGAGCCTGGGCCCCAAGGAAGCAGTTTATTTAAGCTTTTGTCTGTGCATGGCACAGTTGCACTAGAGCTGTATTTTTAACTCGCATTTGTGGATGAAACAGATAAACCTTTGTTGGCTGATAATGCTTTTCAGACATGTTCCTGAGCTCCTGCAGTGATTTCCACTGCAGCTGCCTGCCTGTTCTTAATGTTCTGCAGCCTCAGGCCCTGAAGCTCATGGCCTTTAAATAACAGTGTACCGAAATTTCTCTCAGCTCTTCCAATGTTATGTACAACTGATGATAAAAGTCCCTCATTCCTTAGTAATTTTATGTTGAGAAATGTTATTCTGAAATTGTTTAACTCTTTATTTAACTTTTTTTAAGTGCTAAACCCTGTTTCTTTGAATGGCAAGTTTTAAAATCCAAGTTTAAATGCTTTGAAAATCATTGCATTCTGTTTTTATTTTTATTTTATGCAAAAATCTAACTCTTAGGGACCAAAAATTTTCCACATGGAAAAACATGATGAACAAGACACGGTTAGTCATACCATAGTTTAACTGTTACCTGTTGCGGGCTTGCCATCATGGTTGTTGATGTGGTTGTTGACTTCATTCTTCTGGTTCTCATTCAGGACATTTTGGCTGGTCACTCCAGGGATGACAGGCAGGTGTGCTGGAGGAGTCTGGGCAATGGGAGAGTTACGCCTGTCCAATAGGAACTTACGATCATAGATGATCCGGGTTCCTAAAACAAGTTACATCGAGTTTATTTCAATCCCTTTCATCAAAAGGCTTGCACTCAGCTACAGGGCCTAGTGCCATTCAGTCTGCTTGCATCAACTTGTCTTAAAACAGATCCGCTTTTACATTCAGTCCTGCCATCTAGATTTCTTTCTGTAGCACATATACAGGCTTGACAGTAAAATAAAACTACAAAAATGCCAAAGACTATGCACTGGGCAAATATATACATGACCTTTTGTGTTGGTAAATGTTTGATATTAGATTCTGTTGCACAAAAGTTAAATATTACCAGAATTTACACACGCAAAAGTCATTTTCTTCATGAGGCATGACTCTGTCTTAATAAATACATTAAACCTCAAAAGTGGAAAAAACAGAGCACCCTTGCTTATTTCCCAGGCTTTACATCTGATTTAACTTTTCTTCCCATACAAAGCACTTCTCAATTAAACACAGCTAGGAATTCCCAGTGGCTGTGATGCAACACAGCATTCTTTATACTGTGTGACCAATAAAAACTGCTGTGTGAATATGTTTATTTATTTATTTTTTAGAAGACGTGATGTTTGAAAGTGCCTCCTTATACTGTGATAAATGATTTCTGTCATTTTTACCATGGCAAAAATATTTACCACAGAGAACTGCAGTAAAAATTGCTTTACTTTCTTTTTTTCATTTTTATGCCGAGCATGTCAGATGAAGTCCTGCAGCAACATGTGCCAATACCATTACTGCATCGATTGCTCATCCTGTGCAAGGGCCCTTGTTTCACTGATGTGAATCATTTGGCTGTAGTCCAGCTTTATGATACATAGCTGTTGCAGTTTCTTTTCTTATCTTTTAAACATGACGTGACTAACAAACCGTTTTAAAGCTATGCAAATTACAAAAATCACTTCAAAAAACACTTCAATCATATGAATCTCTGCGCTGGAAATCAGCCAATCGGACAGCAGACAGACAGTGCGGGGCGGAGTTAATCTTTGTTTTTGTTTTGATCGGGATGACAAGGCAGCCTAGGCCACATTTCTGGGAGCAGTCCGAAGTAAAAAGAAAAAAACAAACAAACGCTGCAATACAACCACAGCATGAAAAAAATCAACCAAAACGGGGGAAAAAGATATGGGATATCCTCTCACCTCCAGGAGTGGTGGAAAATAAAGTGCCTCCGGGGGTGGTACAATAGTCATGAGGTAGCTGCGTTGTGTCGTTGATCAACACCGTCCTGGTCGGGATGGCCCTGCTCTCGCTCAGCTGACGACTGGTCGACATTTTCGTTGCCGATTCGGTGACAAATCCAGCGGCTACAGAAAACTGGGGGTTTTATTTCCCGACGGACGGTGGAAACCCGGGCCGTTCCCCACTTTTTTACAGCTTCCCTAAAGCTTTCGCGTCTCTCCTGTCGTCCTCCCAGCCGTCAGCACCGTTCCCTCCCTCAGCAAGGCAGGAAGCAGGACGAGCTGCGGGCGGATGTGACGTCAGAGCGGACCGCCGCCAACGGCGCCAGCCTACTTTTCAGACGAGAGAATGGTATTTTCTCGTGTTTCTATTTGTTAAGAAACTCTGCCGAAAAAAAGCGAAAAGACGTGTTCAAAATGCCTATTCAAAAAAGAAAGAAAGAAAATCACGCTTGTATTTCTGAAGATGTATATTTTTAGTAGCACATGTTCTTGTTCTTCTCACATTGTTCATATTTTAAAAAAGATAGTCAATTACTGATGGTAATGATCTGATTAGAGCTAATCTCAAATTTATTAATAGATGAAAACTTACTGAGATATACGGAAGAGTATTAGGGCCAATGAAGAAAAGAAAAATAGAATTCTGAGAAAAAAGTCAGAATTCTGACTTTAATCCCAGAATTCTGACTTTAATCTCAGAATTCTGAGAAAAAAGTCAGACTTTTTTCTCAGAATTATATTTTTCTTTTCTTCAGTGGCCCTAATACTCTTCTGTACTGATTTGATGATGCATTCAAATGTTTATCGCAATTTTTTTTTCTACACAGAAAAAAATTGCATAGTGAGTGAAGTTCTTCAGCAAATCCTCAGAAAACTCAGAGGAATACACCCCGTTCCCTTAACAGATCAAAAATGAATTTGAAAGTGGATTGCAAGTATGGGAATTATTTAAGAAAATGAAATTTTGCCCTGCATATGAAGAATGTTTGCTGTAATTGTGCTGCTTTCTTTATAAATGCAGACAGCTCTGTTATTTGACTCTTTATAAAGGTTAATGCCACCATTTGCTAATTTGGTTACCGTGCTCCATATCTGTAACTTATAATTACCAGTATTTTTCTTTGATGCAAACGCACAGGTCACGGTTCAGTAATGTGGAGGAGACACCACCCTATGAAAATGACAGTATCCGAGAAAGATTTGACATCATGCCAGAGGCTGGAACAGATCCTGGAAAGACATCCTCCATGAAAGTTTCCAAACCCTCCCAGGCAAAGATTCCTGAGCAGTCTGACAATGGGCTGAGTGCTAGAATATTTCCTTATACAACCATGTCAATAAGTATAGTCAATATAAGTGCTATGCAGTACATTCTGAATGTTGTTGGATAAAATATGTAGCTTGTCATGTGGTTCACTAGTGCCACATCAGCATGATCGTTTTTCCTTTGGTTTTTGAACAGATATTTTTTGTTTATTATACTCGTCTTCAACATATTAATTTCTAATGTGAACAAAGTGTGGTGCAAGTTTGGCAAAATTTTGTGCGTAAGAATAGGCTAGATATTTGTGCTTTTCAACTCCACATTGTGACGACAGGAGGAGTCTCCAGGACCTGCTGCCAGCTCTAGGGCTGATGGCTGTCACCTGGCTGGTGGTGTAACTGGGAAAGGGCAGAAATGCTCAGGTCAGGGTGACACACGGAAGAGGGGCTCCGCACTCTGGCTGGGTTGGACCACCAGCACAACCTGTGGTTTTTGTTTATGGGTTTTCTTGAGTTTCTTAATAAATTATCTTTGTTAAAACTTTAATTCAATGCATGTTTTTCACATTTTGTGCAGTTCCTGGAACACGGAACATGACAATGCGAATGTGAACATAATCCCAATCAAACCTTTCATGCATCCAAACACATTTTTGTGTTTTTTGGATTATAATTTAAAACACATTTTAGAATTTTTTTAAAGGTCATGTTATTGTTGATACATGCAAGATACATGCATTCTTGGGCATTCTTACTTTGTAAATGTATCTTTCATTTTTAGACTACTGTAAACAACATGGAGTAAAATATTTACGTTAAAGACCCTACGCACAAAAATGTGCACATTGAAATTCATTCAAGTCGCTATTTCTGATCCATTTGATCAAATTATGATATGTGATTAGGACTGTTGTGGTTTAAAGAAGTTAAAAAAAAATAAAAAATTTTTTTTTTTTTTACATTTTTATAGCCTGTTCTTGTTCAGCTGACATTTATGTGTTGAAGGGTTTTAATGTGAATATTTAATGAAATTTGACATAAAAAAAATCATATAAATAAACACTCAATCTCTCACATATACCAGGTTGTGATATGCAAACAATAAATAATCTCGTTGCATTAAGTATGCTGAAAATATATCACTTATTGTGCTGTTTTAGATCATAAAACCATAACAAAAACAAAAAGGGTTAAAAGTAAAATAAAAATGATCAGGATAATAATAATAAAAAAAGATTGTATGATTAGGATTGATCCTGGTTTAAATTTCTTTAAAAAAAACAAACAACAAGTCACTAGTTAGAACATTTTCATAGCTTCTTTTTGTTATGAGACATTTATGTGCAAACGGGTTTTAACGTAACTGATTTTTGTTGTTTTTAAGGTACATCAAAAGGTTAAACACCTGGCTGGACAAATAAACCTGGACCCAAACCGTGTACTGCATTTATACAATCTATCATATCTTTGTAGTTTCCATCACATTCGCAGATATTTCCGAATGTTCACGAAGGCGTCATTGACGAAGTACGCATGCGCTGTAGCCTCTGCGACGCCTTTGCTGCCATCAGCTTATACACACACCGGTGCCCCATCTAGGAACAGAAACCTGGTTGAACATGAGCTTCATTGTTGAAGAGAGGGGGAACCCGAACTCCCTGGGCTATCGCTTATTCTTCAGTAAGTAGAGAATCGTTCAAATAATAAATTTCCGTCTTTGTTTCATACTTTGATCGCTCCCGGTACCACAGGCCAGCCGCGGTCTCCCACGTGTCACTAATTCATTTATTCTCGCTGGTTTGTTTCTTTACAGTGGTAACAACGATACGTGCACTGAAAACCGGGAATTGAATTAGATCCGATGTTTGGTTTTTCACTAACGCTTCCTTCCACTCGTCTGAGTTACGACAACCATTTACAACTTGAATTATCACGTAGATATGACTTTAAATGCGCCCAGTTGTTCTTGAACTTGGCTCAAACAAGTTAGTTAGATATTTGTGAAAATCTCTCAAGGTTCTTAAACACCGTCATCTCGAAACTTACTGTTGTTGGACAACGCCCTCACTTGATTATTCTAAGCCATTGTTATATTTCCTGCCGGTCAGACTGTAACATTTTCAATATTTACTTTTACATAAATTGCGGCTTCATCCCGAAGCTGTCGACTATGACGAGTTCGTGTGAAATCTTCCAGAAGAAGTAATTATAAATAGAATCAATGTTAAACATTCATTATGTGCAATTCCTGGTTAATTTGTTCAACAATGACAAATTCTTACCAGAGAAAAATAAACTAAAATAAGAATAAAACACACAAGTAAGAGTGGTTCGTGTTTATATTTATGAGCTATTTCTGGTTCTCATTCAGGACATTCACAAGAAAATGAAAGTAAGGACTCGATGAGCCCCTATGCAATCTCCCCATGAACTGTTCCCTGTGTAGATTACTTAGTTGTGGATTATAATAGAGCTCAAAATGCTTTTGTCTATCTGCCATACTCATACAGCATTAAATCCGACTGTTTTACAGAAAATGCTGAAGGAAAGTACATTTCTCCATTCCATGACATACCACTGCAAGCTGATGAGAGTCAGGTAAGGAGGCTTTTAAACTTAAAGGTTTTAATAATATGTGTCCTTTAAATCAGATGCAGTTTTATAGCTTCACTATCTCGATCAGATTAACTGCTTCAGATGATACAGTGAAATAGCGAGGTCATAGTCTGTTAAAAGATAGTGGGCATTTACACTTTACCTTCTCAGTGCTATGTCAATATCTCATGTAAATGCTGTAGAATATTTTATTTTTAAAACGTAATCGTCAGAATGACGTTCAAAATGATTGATAATTAAGATACAATGGAATAAAGATTTTTAATGGATGGTTCAGACAGATTTATTTTCTCTTGTAGAACATCTTTCACATGGTTGTTGAGGTACCACGATGGACAAATGCAAAGATGGAGGTAAGATTCTTATTCACTATTTGCCATCATATTTCTAGGTAAAAGTTTGTCAGATTTATTTGTTGGATTGTTTTGTATTCAGCTTTTATCACATTGTTACGACCCAGGCTTTGAACAGAAACCTGGAATTCAGACAGAAACTGAAACAGAAAGTATGATTTATTTTTAAAAAAAAGAAAAAAAGAAAGATATTTTATGTTAAGCTCAGGGGGAGAAAGTGCATAAAGACTAAGTAGTACTGAAAGTTCTTGCAGCAGAAAAACAACTTTAATTTATCTTCACCTTATCAGAAGAGGACTATTGAGATAATAAAACTCATTCCTGCTTAGAGAGCATTTACTGCTCTTAGGTGCTTAATACTCTGGTGATTATTTCCATTTTCTGACTTTTAATACTTAATGCACCACAAAATTTGACAACTTTTGTTACTTTCATTTACTTTGAAGATTTAATTTCTGCAATACAAAATATAATTAAAGCAATTACTATGTAATAGTATAAAAATTGGCAAAGGAAAAATTTAAATCTTTGCCTCAAAGAAACATTGTTAAACCACTTCTACTAGCTTTAGCATTAAAGTGATGAACACATTAATACACTGATGGAAAGTATTCTTAAGCATCCCATCATGCACAAATAATTCTTTCATTTTTTCAGCTTTGCATATATTTTAATGTTGATATTTTTTTACATTTTTTACAAAGTAACAGTTTCTCAGTTCGTAACAATTCTCACTCAGTGGTTGTGTCACTGGTTCAAAACGAAACCACTTCCACGTGAAGCCACTGCTGTTCCTTTTTGAAAACTTGCACAGACCAAACTGGTTTCTTGGCTCCACATCAGTGTGTGACTTCACAGAACAAACCGGTGACGTGGAATAGACACTGCAAATTAGTGCTTAGACGTAGGACGCTGAGGCGGAACAACGCTGCATCAGCCCCACCCTGAACAGACAGTTTAACAAATGTTCACCTTTAATATAAATTCTCCTCTCAGACAGAGGGTGGAACCTACTAATTGGTGTTAAGGTTGTCTCTCTGAATGTGTCCAACGTGCTAAAGTCAGCTTGGTTTATGATCCACTAGCTCCCCTTGCTGTGACTTGCTGTAGTTTCTTAGAATATGTTGAGTCTGAATCGCAGCAGAGCGTTTAGTGTGTTATGACTGTGTGGTGCTGCAACTTAAATATATAACAGTTGATGTGTTAATCAAGAAACTGCTGGCTGCTTGTGACAGGAAAGCAGTTTCTCTACAGATTAAATGACACTGATTTAGCCGTCTACTGTAAAATGATTAAAATGCTCCACGGACGCCTCTACAGTAGTGAATTGCAAGTGAATAATGAAATGAAGTCACTCAGAGAGACCACGGGTCAGCGACCGTTGGGACGTCCTGCTGCGGGACGAGCTGTTGACTCACATGAGTCGGGAGTGGTGCAGGTCCCATACAGGCCGTTCTAGTGTTTATCGTTGGAAGAAAGGGATTCTTCAGCCTATTTAAGTTTGGTGCTGGACAGTGGCGGGGGGAGAGAGATGGACATATTTTAAAATGATTTAATACGTCCCAGTTCCTATCGGTGAGGACTTGCCGACCAACTCCTGATATAAACTGCTCACATTCCTGCAGCCCTCTCAGCAGTTTGGATGTAGAAGTAGGGACGGAAAGACGAGTGAAAGGAGCAGCCAGTCAGGTTCAGAATGAAGAAGAGGCTATATGGTCTGAAATATCCTGTTTAGCCCAAATGATTCTGAAAATAGGCTATCGTTAATTTGAAAGGTCACATTTTCTCCCTCCTGTTGTATTTCTAAAGTGTTAAATAAATGGGTTATGTGTCTGAAGGCAGTCTAAGATCTGATTACTTCTTTCACCTTTAAAGAAAGCAGTGTAGTTAATCCTGAAAAGTTTGCTGTAAAACCACATAGAATATTGATAAGTATGTTGACAACAACTATTTACCAGTACTGTGAATGTAGTGTGGACTCAGTCACACACGCCATTTAATTGGATTTGATATGTGTGTTTTTGGAAAAAGTGACAGTTTTATTATTGTTATTTCAGATTGCCACAAAAGACATCTTAAATCCAATAAAGCAAGATGTGAAGAAGGGCAAGTTGCGGTATGTTGCCAATGTTTTCCCACACAAAGGCTACATTTGGAACTACGGAGCTATTCCTCAGGTCAGTGTTCTGCGTGAAAGGATCTGTATGCTCATGTATTATTAGAGGACGTTAGACATTAACAATAAGCAAAAGTGAACATTCAGTGGTTTCAGTTCTGTTCTCGTACTTCAGACATGGGAAGATCCAGCACATAAAGATTCAGACACTGGCTGCTGTGGCGATAACGACCCTATTGACGTCTGTGAAATCGGCAGTAAGGTAAAGAACTACGGTTTCACACTGATGTTTTAGCGTGCTTTCTGCAAATGGAACTAGAAACTGAGATTGCCATCTATAGGTGTGCACGCGTGGAGAAGTAATTAAAGTGAAGGTACTTGGGGTCTTGGCCATGATTGATGAAGGTGAGACTGATTGGAAAGTGATGGCAATCAACGTAGAGGATCCGGAAGCCAAAGACTTCAACAGTAAGTATCTCAGTTTTAGTCTCTTTAAAGTGCATCTACAATGAAACATTAGCCTTGTCACACACTTATGTTGTCCCCATCGGTGTTCAGACATCAGTGATGTCCAGCGCCTGAAACCTGGTTATCTTGAGGCCACGGTTGACTGGTTCAGGAGGTACAAAGTGCCAGATGGGAAGCCGGAGAACCAATTTGCTTTCAATGGAGAGTTCAAAGACAAGGTCTCTACCTACCACACCTCATTAAGTTGTAATTTTGGCTGTTTCAACTGGGTTTATATTAATCCTAAGTTGTTGAAAGCATACTTTTTCCTCTTTGCAAGTTAATTTGCAGGCATGATTATTATTCCCATTCAAGTAATTACCGCTTTATTTTTCAGGATTTTGCTGTCAAGGTGATCAAGAGCACTCACAGCTTCTGGAAAGATCTGATTTCCCAAAAAGCTAATGCTGGTGAACTCAGCTGGTAAGTGGTGCAGGCGTCTTGCTGCTTTGACTTCAGCTGGAGTATAAAAATAAACGCAGACTTATTAATTAATGTCTTGATGATAAGTGTATTTATTATTACATTTCTACAAACCAGCAAAAACACATGCTTCTCAGCTGGTGAGAGCCCATACTGCTGCTCAGCAGATGAGGCCAAAGCTGCTGTTGGTGAGGTAAGATTTTCTTCACTGCATTTTGCAACATAACATCAGACATTTCAACACAAGGCCTTTTCACTCAACATCTCACTCTGCTTTTAGACATGTCCTTGTGGAAAGGAAGAGCCTATTCCCTCATCAGGTAACATTTTGATAAGTATTCCTGTCAGCAATGTCCAGATTTTAGAATTCCTGACCTAATGTTTAATTTCATTTGCAGTTGATAAATGGTTTTACTATGAGAGGAAGTGATCCAGGAGCTGAGGGAGCTGGAACTAAAAGAACAGCTCATCTGTGGCAGAACTATTTGAAGAAGTCATCATTCTAAAAACCAACAGTTAGATTGGACAGTTGAGACAGGTTGTCCTCTTGTAGATGGTGAATTAGTGAGTAAGTACTTTAGAAACAAACAGGAGTCGAAGCGTGCACGTCACAACCAGTAATTATTCAGTTATTTAACAATAATTTCTTTGTAGCTGTACTGATATAAAGTACCTGTAATGTGCCTCTAAGATAAATGTGCATTGTATGATGCTGAACTTGCTTAATAAAGCTTCTCTGGTTAGATTATCATCAATGTGTGATTTCTTTCTTTTTAAAAAAAAAAAGATTCTTGTACTGCTGCCACCTAGTGTTCACTGCCTCTCATTATCTCATATAGTACATCTATGTACTTACATGTTCATTGGTTCAGATGTTTCATTTGACAATATTTCTGCCATACAAAATATTTTTAAAGTTTAGAAACTATTTCACTGTAAAAATCTATTATTGCCACAATGCACAATATTTTGTTCTCGGAAGAACAAGATTGTTTTTTAAATTTATTTTTAAGTGGGACACTAATAAAGTGATTTTTAAATTCAGCCAAAATATGCATGAAGGTTTAAAATGGAAATGAATGTGTAATTTCAGTGCAAAATGGTAAAGTATTTCAATCTAGAATATGAGATATAAATTGTTGGACTATTAAAAAGACATTTGAGTTTTTAAGTGAAATAAATATTTACCAAAGGGAAAAACTAACAATGTAACAATAGAACAACTACTATAACAATTATGACAAGAGATAGTGCTTGAGGGTTTAATGTAGTCTTTTCAAGGGCAGACATAGTTGTAATAGCTTTAGAGTTGTAATTAATGTTTGTCTTGCCTAACATTGAAGGATGTCAATAATGCATTTCAATTTGGTTTATGATGCTGAAATTTGAAGATGTTGGAATGATATTTCCCATAAATTTTATGTGTATATATATATACACATATATATATATGTATGTATGAATTAGCAATGTAACAGAGTATTCAAGGTCGCTTTTCTATACAGTCTTGAAATACCATTATTGAACTTGAACAATTTAAAAACATTTGGGAAGATTAATGGTAGCAGATCAAAAAAAAAGGATGCAAATATAGCATCAGGGTAATATCCTTACATAGCATAAGATCCATAACGAGATGAAAAAATAAAGCTAATAATGAGAAAATTATGGAAAATAAATGGGTAAAATTAAAAAGCAAGCAAAAATGCAGGGGTATATTATATCATAATTGGGAAATGTCTCAGGGGGAAACGTCCTTGTTATTTGTGCGTATAACTACATTCAGCGTAGTTGAAGTGCGTTGTCTTCAGAAATAAATAATAATAATAAAAAACATACAAACAAAAAAAAAACAATTTCTTCAAAAAGAAAATCGACTAGAATGCTTGAAAACTGGGAGGTGAAGCAACAAAAGTCTGCTTGTAAAAAAAGAAATACAGTTACAAAAAAACAAACTTGTTTTCTTGTGGATATTCAAAGTAGAAGATTACCTCTTTAAGAGTCAACACGGAATTATTGTTCTCTTTAGCTGAGAAATAACACCTGAGGCCTGCTCAAAATTTACTAGCGGTCTCACTTGGTTGAAGATACAGTTTTTGAAAGGTAAAATCCGAGCCTTGTTTATTTAAATATCTCGCGCTTTATTGGACCTCGCAGTGACGTATTTCCGGCTAACTGTCAAACTGGCGGAGCCTCGGTGGTCTGGTAGTCTGGACCAAAAACTAACGGACGAGGAGTTCAAAACACTCGGCAGACCAAGGTAATACCAAAAATAATCTACCAAGTTTACTGTAGTCCATTTCCGACGTCTAATTTTAAGTCTGGCGTCCTCTCCTGACATGATGAAATTATTAGTTTATTTTGGACTCATGTTTACTACATTTGTTTACTCTCACAGCACAGTATGAAAGGAGCCGAGAGGTGACATTAATTGTAAAATTGATGGAGAAAATATTTCCGTCAAGCATAGTTTTGAGTTTTGTTGCGCGTAGTGTTTTCTGCTGTTATTCGTGTCTATTTGTTGATAATTGTAAAAGAAAAATAAAGCTATTTCTTATGACTACCAAAGCTTTTAAGGCTCAGCAATGAACAACAGAGCCTGTTATATCACAGTTTTAATCCACGGATGTTGAGCCTAAATTCAGTGTAATACACAGAGTTCTCTGTTTGTTGGTGACACAGTGTGTTAATCAACAAATGGGTAATTTCTCGAAGCCTTGTTCAGTAGAGGTTTCACTATTCACGCAGCAGGAACATTTAGTTCACAGGGAGTGACAGGTGTTTGTGTGTCCGTGAGGCAGAGGCAGGGGTGACCACCGAGATCAAGTGTCCTTCCCACAACTTGTCACAAAAATAGTAGAGGAAGATCAGTGTGACTGAGCAAGACTGCTCTCAGAACAAACTAGCATTAAACCACTGAAGAAAGGGGGGGGGGGGGGGGGGGGGGGGGGGGGGGGGGGGGGGGGGGGGGGGGGGGGGGGGGGGGGGGGGGGGGGGG
>JBAMYA010000007.1:10215855-10243820 GCA_037176975.1 Arrhamphus sclerolepis
CACTCCCCGATACTGTCCGCTCCGCCTTTCCTCCCCCCACCCTCCCCCTCCTCTTTCTTCTTTCCGCGTGGTCCTTTGCTGAACTCAGATAAGACTATAACACACCACAGGGTTTCTATTTCACTGTTCCCAGACTAAATCACTCACAGTGGAGAGAGGCTTCAGCAATGTCCCTGGGAGACTGAGGAGAGAGAGGTTTCTATAGGTGTTGTGCTTTTAGAATTGCTGATAGGCAGACCGGAGTCCGTATCTCATTTCTGGTGGTTTTCCATAGGTACAGCAAGGCACCACTTCACTGCAGAATGAGGTAAGGCAAGAGGAGAAGTGAGCTGGCAATAAGATCTGTGAGAATACAATCAGCTAGTGAGAAAACAGGTCACGCAAAGAGATTCATGTGTTGGTTTTTCAAGTACATCAGCAAAAAAAGGTGCATTTTAATATTAAGTACTCTGCTAAGAAAAAAAAGAACAAACAAAGGAAGTAATCAAGTCAAGACTCCCCCCAATTGGAAAAAAAAAAGGGGGGGGCATAGACAATTGCACTGTTCTTACCTGATCCATCAGAGTCTGTGAGTGCCCTTGTTACTGCTGACAACATGCACCTGCACCTGCAGTCCACCCAGGTGGTACAGGTTGTGTAGCTTCTTTAGACTGGCACGTCAATACCTGTGGCTGCAGGAAGGTTTGGAGTAATGAACAAAAACCCATCAGCAGGACCAGTATCTGCTCCTTTGTGCAAGAAGAAACAGGAGGAACATTGCCAGAGCACTAAAAAATGATGTCCGTTGGGCTTTTGGTGCCCATAATTCTGACAAACGGTCAGACTCCATGAAGGTGGCATGACAGCAGACATCTTCTTGTAGCACCTGGTGGTGGGTCAGTGATGGTCTGGGGAGGCATATCATTCAGGTATCACACATAGACTTCTATGTTAGAGCCAACAGAATGGTGTCGGCTGTGCAAAGTCAGGAATAAATCGTGAGTTTAAATAAATAGATGATCATTTGCCAATGTGCAATTTAGTTGTTCCCTCCTTTTGAACATTTTATACATTTTGCTATTGATATTTAGCGTGTTGACAGAGAAAGATGAGGATTACTTTCTTAAAGAACAAAAAAATTTAAATTTAATTTTAATGGTTCTGATCTAAACTCAATTTTATACATATTTTATCATCAAACAGTTATTTGTATTTGTAAAAGAAGCACATTTAAGATAGTGTCTTAAACTAAATGTAATATACTTGCATTCTTTCTGTGCACGAAAATATTTGCTGCAGACACCAGCGTACATAACATACAGTATAATAAGGGCTCTTTGTGTGTGAATGACACACATTGTCAAGTCCTAGAATTCAGCAAGTTTAAAGTTTCAGCTTTTCTCTCACATAACCGCTGGGCTCATGGCTTGCTTTGCAAAAACAAGACCCTGCAGCCTCATCAGCAAAGCCTTGTATTCACACCTTGACGGGTGCGGCTGGCTGCTCAGACATACGTGCAAACGGACACCTCATTTATTTTGTGATTTTTGAGCTGCTTTTGGGTATTTTGATGAAATGCCAAAACGGAGCTGAAGTGAAAACTTTCCTCGGGAGAGATATCATTTAATCGGCGTACGCTATTTACCACGTTGAATTTGATATGCTGTATCCCACCAAGTTATATTTCTTTTAAAACTTTCCATCCTAGAGGTGTCTGCACCTCCCTCACCTGCATCGTCTGGCGCGATTTATTTTTTAACCATTAATTGAATTGGCTACCTAGTACGACTGTGACTAAAACAGATAATCAGCTGATCTTTATTTACAATCCATAAAATTAGGAGAAATATGAGTGGAAGATCTTTAACAATATTCAGTACAGTGAGTCTAAACTGATTGTATCAAATTATGCAGTTTCAAACCTTTGCTTTGAATTTTCCTTTAAATCTCTCTCAGGCCTGTTGATAATATAGTTACTATATTTCAAAGTCAAATGTCTTATCTATGAAGTTCAAGGCCTTACTTTTGTAGCTGTTATGAATACAAATTCCTATTGGCACCTACCTACACCTACATGGCACATCCCTGACTGCACTGCTAGCACCACTTTTCATTGTTAATGACTGACAAAACCTGACGAGATGAAAAGAAAAAAAGAACCCACATCCAGCTGAATGGTGGCCAGCTTGGCCACATACATAAGTTTATTTTAATTCATTTTTTTATTTAAACACAATATTTGATCCACATTATAATACGATGTACACTTGTCAGCTAAGCAGTATAATCTGCTAGTCTTTCAAGGCATTGACTAGTAGGTGACATTCTGTCTTCTGATACACACATTATGTACAAGCTAAAGTGATGTGAAAAACGTCTTCATGAATGAGACAGCACTACTGTCACATATGAGCAAAAGCGCATGACATGAAATTATAAAGTCAAGGGGTGCTTTTCAATACTCAGGTGTGGCTTCCTGTCTTTCTTGGCAATCTTTTTTGCCAAAAACCAAAAATGGTTACTGAAATATTTTTGATCTACAAACATGAAAAAGAAACCAATCTGGACTATTGAAATGCACCCAAAAATCTCATTTTTCATTTTTCAATGCAAGCGTGATGAGCACCTGCTTCTTAAAATCTCCATTATGCATCTCCATTATGCATTAGCTAAAAACTGCTCAAAGATTGTTCAAAGGACAAACAACAAAAGAGAACAAAGATTCACAAGTACGAAGGACAAAAATCTTGACTCAGGACTCAGAATTCTAAACAGTGACATCTCTCCATCTCTTGCTGATTTTAAGAACATCCTGTAATGTTAAATACTCCCATAAACGTGTTCAAACCCCCAACTTATTCAACCTTCTCCCTCATTTTCCTAAGCCGGTGTTGTTCTGTGTGAGCACTTTATCATGTCCATATGCCTGCAGGATCTGTGTGTGTGTGTGTGTGTGTGTGAGACCATTGAGATGCTCCTGTGGAGATGTTGGAATACATGTTGGCCCTCTACCAGATATATCCCCCATCATCCACCTCTCCGACCTCTCCCTCCTCCTCTTCAGCCTCTTCTGCAGTCTCCTCAGCTTCTTTCTCCTCCTCATCCTCCCATCCAACCCCACTTCCAAAATCTCCTGAATATGCCATTTCATAATCTGCAATAAGAGGGGGGAAAAAAATGAAAACATGCAGCAGGGAATGCAGGGAAATTGAATTATCCACTGTGGCTGTCATCCTATAAACTCTGTTTGATGGAGCCATTTCTGTTCCACAGAGAAACGCTGAGATCGATTTAAAAACATTGAGTCTAGTTGCAAAAACCAAAAAAAAAAACAAAAAACAAAAAAAAACAAAAAACTTGGGGCATGTGTTTGACCGTCTGGATTTTAATAGCCATTTCAAAACCTTGCCAGGGGACCCATTCTTATCAGGCGCAGGTTCAGTCCAAGCAGCCCTCATTTATCTTGAAGGATTTTTCTCTCAGCGACAAGCAGCGTTTCAGAATGCAAATGATCCCAGACACATGAACGGGGGACTGGTCTCTGAAGTGAGCTGTGCTGCAGTGGGCCTCAGTCATTTAAAATAAAGGAGTCCTTGTGCAGAAAGAGTTGATAGGCATCAGATATTCTAGGTTGTTTTTTGTTTTTTTTTGTGTCATCTGCAGCCGCTGAGATCTGTTACTTACCACAATCTGGCTTGCCACGAATCCTCGATCCAGCTACTTCTCCTCCGTTCTGGTCAACACACCAGCACTCCCCCCTGTCACACTGCTGCTTCCTATAATAGCCGTCTTCATTGCAGCTGGGGATGAATCGACCTGGCAATATCACAAACGCACGTAAATATGTCAATAAACAGTGTGGCAAAATGACTACATACCGCAATATGTCTCCAAAGCATTTCAGAGAAACAACAGTCATGATCGTGAGGAGCGGGTCGCTACTCTGGTGGTGAGAATGAATATTGAGAGATCGCTCTCATTTTCTGATACAAGATAACAGTTGTGTTATGCAGCACTAAAGGCTTCCAAAATCTGTAGAGGTAAGTTAAGTTCTTCCATTGTTGGTAAAAAGGGGATTGATAGTCCTTATCACTGATTCTGGTTCTTTATTTGCATGAACTGATGTGGCCTGTGGTTTGTAATATGACCTTTTTTTTTAACAAAAAACTAAAAAAAAACCTTTACATGTTTTTTTTTGATTCTTTGTAGTTTTTATTTTTAACATTCAACAGTTTTTGTTTTCATCATAATTCCAACTGACACCAAGTAAAACAGATGTTGTTCTCTCTGCTTCCCTGGCTGGTGCCTAAAAACTACCCTTTGTTTTTCACTGCTGCCTCACTGTGCTTTATTTATTTATTTGTGGTATTTTACACTTAAATATTCAAGGAGTCAAAAGTGTGTGGAAGATTTCACGATGACTGGGATTTATGAAAGAGGATCATACGTAGACACGGCTTGTAGATCTAATAAAAAATGTGCACGCACATGAGCCTACGCACCGTTTTATGTATAAGGCTTTTGGGCAGGGCTAAATCATGACCGTCAGACTGCTCCTCAGTGGTAGTAGTATGTTGTTTCCATGGTTTTCACAGAGACCCTCTTATACTCATATTTTCTTATTTCAAAAGGTCAAGATGGCATTGGCAGAAACGCTGAAGCCAAGGCTTCATAAATCAGTGACACCATGGTGTATGTGTATTTTTCCCACAGGAAAATAGATTAACATTGTTTTTCTATCTTCATTCTTTGGAATAAAGTGAAATGAGCAAACTGGTATTCTGTGGAATAAAGCCTTAACTACTTACTAATTTATAAGTGAAGGAAATAATGGAACTTTGGAGTGGAAATTTGTATTTCTGAACCACCTCATTCACACTTATGTCAGGAAATTGGCACCAAACAAAGTCCTGTCAGTTACTAAGACGTAGACGCTGGTTGACTTATAGTGAAGAAAAAAAAAAAAAGGTGAAAAGTGAACATCTGAGTGTCTTGCTGGCAGGCTCGCTGCCCCGTGTCCTTGGAGAGTTTTTATTAGAACCCAGTCAGCCAGCCAAAATCTGCAGCGCTTACACATGTGCACACCCTCCCGTCCAAATCTGCACAAGCACAGTCTCACAGTCACCCGTTTACTCATACATGCAGGACAGACTCATGGCTGTTATTCTCTGCTGTCTGTCAGTATCACGTTTTAATCCACAGTGTTGATCAAGAACTAATCTCCATGTCCTGCATGTGCTCCGCTTAGTGAAACCCTCCACTAAGAAAGACGCATCTAAGCGGGTTACATGTGTCTTATGAGAACTCAAATACTTACCAAACTTTCTCTTGCCGCCATCCAGTATTTGGATCCTCTCTAGTTCAGCCAGGCAGGGTGGCTCTAGAAAGAAAAGATAAAGACGTTAATTGATTTTTTACAAGCGGTGGTAAAACCAAACTTCAAAAAAATGGAGAAAAAAAAAGCAAAACTGAACTCTGTTGTGAATGTAAACTATGTTTTCCTGCCATTTTTAAAATAAATTCAACTGTTTTTATTCTGAATAAGGGACTGACCTACAGAATGTCTGGGCAGCTGGTTGGCTGATGTTTTCAATTTCTGAGAGCTGTGAGAGAACCAAGTTGTCAACCAGCAGCAGGAATGCTTTAATGCCCTTTATGAGGTGACCTTTTCACCTCATAAAGGGAAAGGAGGCTGAAGAGGTGGTATAAATATTGATGGATCAGGACAAAACACAGAGGCAAGTACGCCTGAGAGCCTCAAAGTTTGAGCATGTGCACTGAGGGGAAAATGTCGACATGCAGAGTTGAGACTGTGCCTGCAGACAGAAACCTCACATCATCCCCAGAACACTCACTCTCTCTCCAGAAGCAGAGGCACCATTCAGCAGTGGAGACCTTCCCGTCCCTGTAAGAATCGCAGGAGTTGAAAAAGGGCCGAATACAGATCTCATATTTGTCCAGGTTGATGGCAGCCAGTTCAGCCTGGTCCAGATACAGGTCGTTGTTGGTGTCTAGCTTGGAGAACATCCAGCCTATGGAGTCCTTACAGCTGGCCACTAGGCTCTTGTCCAGCACTGCAAGCACAAAGACAAAAGCAACATTCATATAAAAAATCATTTATTTAAGGTGACAGCTGCACAGTTGAAAAATATTAATTAATAATTTAGTTATTTACATGTTTATTTGATCAGTTTTAATCATAAAAAAAAGTCATCCTAATGAATCCTTAAGCTGGTACTGAAATTTCCATGATAGACCCTGGAGTCCAGTATCAGCTGCAGGAAACACCTAAAACTTTGATTGACTTTTTATTTCAAACTCAGAATTATATTTAAAGTCACTTCTGCAAGGCGATACTAAACAAAAAATAATGAGCATATGTATTTGTGCTGTGTTACCTGTCTTCCACGCGCCTAGTAGCACAGTGCCACTTCTTCAAATACAAATGTAGGATAAAAATGTAGATTACAGTTTTAAGTTTTACCTCACTGCAAAATGGCCATGTTTAAAAAAAAATTTAAAATAAAAAAATGGACCCCAAGAAAATGTCTTTCTCTGTTATCCATATTTAAACAATTCAATGTACGAAAACAACTTCTGACAACATGGTGCATACACTCACCTGTCGTTTCATTAGCTACACCTGTTCAGTAGCTTGTTAGCACAAATAGCTAGTCAGCCAATTGCATGGCTGCAACTCAGTGAATTTAGGCATGTAGAGGTGGTCAAGCTGAAGTCCAAACTGAGCATCAGAATGGAGAAGAAAGGGGATTTAAGTGACTTTGAACGTGTCATGGTTGTTGGTGCCAGACAGGGTGGTCTGAGTATTTCAGAAACTAATGATGGACTGGTATTTTCACACACAATCATCTCTAGGGTTTACAGAGGACGGTCCAAAAGAAAGAAAATGTCCATTGAGTGGCAGTTGTGTGGACGAAAATCCCTCCTTAATGTGAGAGGTCAGAGGAGAATGGGCAGACTGGTTGGAGATCATAGCAAGACAACAGGAACTCAAATAACCACTCGTTATAACCAAGGAATGCAGAATACCATCTCTGAATGCACAACACGTCAAACCTTGAAGAAGATGGGCTACAGCAGTAGAAGACCACATTAGGATCCACTCCTGTCAGCTAAGAACAGGAAACTGAGGCTACAATTTACACAGGCTCACCAAAATTGGACAGTGGAAGACTGGAAAAACGTTGCCTGGTCTGTTGAATCTCGATTTCAGCTGCGACATTCAGTTGGCAGGGTCAGAATTTGGCATAAATAACATGAAAGAATGGATATTTCCTGCCCTGTACAACGATTCAGGGTGGTGGTAGTGGTGTGATCTTTTCTTGGCACACTTTGCGCCCTTTAGTCCAAACTGAACATGGTTTAAATGCCGCAGCCTACCAGAGTGTTGGTGCTGACCATGTCCATCCCTTTTTGACCACAGTGTCCCATCTTCTGATGGCGACTTCCAGCAGGATAATACAGCATGTCACAAAGCTCATATAATCTCAGACTGGTTTCTTGGACACGATACTCCATAGACACCAGATGTCAATCCAGTAGAGCACCTCTGGGATGTGGTGGAGCGGGAGATTCGCATCATTGATGTAGCTGACAAATCTGCAGGAACTACATGATGCCAATTTGTGAACATGGACCAAAATCTCTGAGCAATGTTTCCAACACCTTGTTGAAGGTACGCCATGAAGAATTAATGCAGTTGTGAAGGCAAAAGGGAGTCCAACCTTTAACTAGCAAGGTGGACTAATAAAGTGAGTGTAGATCTGCAGTGTTGGCCAGTAACAATACTGTGCTAATGAGTGGGGAGAGACTGGCATGTCTTGTCATATTACTTTGTCCCAGTAGAGGTGCACTTTGTTGTGTCATAAGTGTGGTCAGAAGTGGTACTGCTACATTGAGTGACTTGAAAGTTTGTCTAACCCAATAACTAATCCAAAAAAGCTGGAATTTAGTTTTAGTCATTAATTATCTATTTATTCTTCCATCAGAACAGGCAGCTTGTCTAGGGAATCATGTATGGCTGCACGGAGGAATCCATCAGCCTCGATCTCACCCCACAGACAGTGAAGGACCATGGGTATTCCACAAATGTGCGGTCCTTGTTGCATTTTTGTCATTTTACATTTTTAGTATGCCCTTGAAATTCCTCCACAATCTTCACCCCCATAACTAGTTTGGTTTTATACTTTAATACCGCTCTCATGATATTTTCATGTTACTCATCCTTCTTCTTTGTCAGACAATCAGAGGTGAGGGGTGAAGAGACAGCCGAGTGCAAGAGCAAGTAAATCAGCAGCCTCCTTACAAACTAATACTGCACCAATGTAAAACCACTCTATATATTGCCTAACAAGGTTGTTTATGTAAGTGCCACAGTTAAGGACAAAGTGTTTTATTTCACAAGAAAAATGATGGCGTTTTGTAAACTAGCCAGTTTTTAGGGCGATTAACCAAGAAGGATGTGAGCTTCTTGCACTTAGAAGCACAAGTTTATCTTTATGTGTGATGCAAAATCCATCGAGATCCGTCCACTTAAGACCATTTATGGCAGCATAAGAATTTTAAAAACATAACATCCATTAAAGAAGCAAAAGCATAACCAAGATTTTACTTTACTGTCTGGCTTGTTCTTGTTTTTTCTAATTAAAGACTGTGACCACCAAGCTTTTAAAAATGAAAAAATAAACAAAATATGGAACACCAGAGACTTGTGGGTAAAGCGCCAGAGAGCTATAGTGTCCACTGTTATCTGGGCAATGACAGTTGGGTAGCAACAGTCTTTCTGTTCATTGAAGTATAAAATTTAATTACGTTTTTGACATTTTTATAGTTTAGACATTTGGGATCCATTTGGTATAAGCTCTAACCTGATGTGGAGCTGGCTGCAGTGGATCTAGCCCCGGGCTTGCTGTTGTTGTTCTGCTTGGCATTGCTCTGCAGTAGCTGGAACCAATCCCTCAAACGCTCGCCGAGATCAGACAGATCCTGTCCAGTACAGCTCTCTGTGGAAGTTGGAGGGAGACATTCCAAGTGATATTTGTTGAACGAATTTATTGTTGTGCTAGGAGTATGTGTGAGGGTAGAAAAGAGATGGGAAGCTTGATATAGCAGCAACCTAATTGATTTTATTTTGGGTCATAGAAGTGATCTTACCGTGCATACCCTCCTTGGATGTAGGGGCTGTATTTGGACAAGGACACAGACCTGAACACTTCAGGGTGAGATCCTTCCCTGTAAGACACGCCTGCTGCTCCAGCTTGCACTGGAACACACATACACACACACAGCATCGGCAAGGGGACACAAAGGTGAAGTAAAATGAGTTATTGCTGCAGCACAGATCAAATATTCATGAGGTGACTGACTGCAAGTCTTGATTCAAATCTGAGACTTGCTCCTAAAAGCGCTTTTCAACCTGGCATACAAGGTCAGCAGTAGAGATCCAAAAGACAAAGCATTTATCAATAAACACACAGAACTCCGTCACCACAAGCCACCAATTGGTCCCTGTGAAGTCACATGTTATGGTTCTTTGTCTTAATTTTTCCCATGAGGGTCTCCTTACACTCCTCAGCTGTGAGTCATTAAGGTGTCTTTAATTTCTTATCCTAAAAGCCACAACTGTATTTTTTTTTTTTCTAGAAGAAGAACATATGGTTATGAAACATACATTACGCAATCACCTGCCATATGCAATGTTGCATCTACATAAGTGTAGTTTTTCGCTGTTTCAATGAGGGAAATATCAATAAGTCCTCCTCTTCAGCTAATGTTTATCCAATACTGATTTCTATTCGTTATACCACTTTTCCTGAGAAAATAAAATAACAGGATTGATTGTTTTGGCCATCTGGAAGAGCTAGAGACAACCTGTAAATATAACACTGATGCTTTATGACCTCATAATGTTTGTACTAAAGAGGAACGCATAGGAGAGCAGAACATAATTCAACATAACTCAACTGAAGCACAAATATCAGCCTGCAAAAGGACCAAAATTTAGAAAATACTTCAACAAAAATGTAAATTTAGAATTTATTCTTGAGATATTGTCTTAAACAGTTGAGTGATTCCTGATAAATATGCAACTCTGTGTAAGTCACAACAGTGCAAATGCAATATTCAGTGCAACATCTGTGTTATGGTGTTGTGGTTCACATCAGAATCATTAAAACTCCACTGCAGAAGTTTGCAAAATGATTACTGAATTCATAAATTGTACTGGATTCACTGGAGAAATCAAAGAACATGATCCTCGCAGTGCTGCCTGCTTCGTCCAGATGTTTGTGAGTTTGTTGAAGCAGGTGCGCGATGGCGTCTTCATGATGATAAGCAACTGCAGTGGGTCCTGGAAGGTGTTTGCTAGCTTACTCAGGTGGTCCAATAAAAGACACCATCTGGACCTACAGCCTTGTTCCTGTTCAGTCTCTCCAGCTGCCTCTTCACCTGATTGCTCGAGACAGACATGCAGGACGGGGGAGGTGGAGGGGGCCCCAGCATCTCCTGATGTGGTTGGAGACAGAGCAGCAGCAAAATCCATGACTGAGGTGGAAGATGAGACAGCTGAGACGTGACAGAGAAGCTGTGAGTCAAGGGAGGACAGGAGATCTGTCTGGCTGGTGGAGACTAGGAGGATACTGAGCTTGCTTCTAAACTGAACCTGTTCATTTCATTTGCTCTGTCCAGACTACCGCGTATCTGATCTTCCTCCTGCTTGAAGCCTGTAATCTTTCTCATCCCTGACCACATGTCTGGTATATTATTCAG
Source organism: Arrhamphus sclerolepis (assembly GCA_037176975.1). Classification (NCBI taxonomy): domain Eukaryota; kingdom Metazoa; phylum Chordata; class Actinopteri; order Beloniformes; family Hemiramphidae; genus Arrhamphus; species Arrhamphus sclerolepis. The sequence continues at coordinate 10,226,623 of JBAMYA010000007.1, forward strand.
CTGGAGCTTGTTGTCCAGCTTTTGTCTGTACTCCTCCTCCTTCACTCTAATTTTGACTTTATGTTCTCTTTGTACTGACCTCAATAATTCCCTATCTCCCTCCCTGAATGTTTTTTTTTTCCTTCTGAGAAGCTCTTTCAGGTCACTAGTGATCCAGGGTTTGTTTTTACTTAACAGCATATATTACTATTTATGAACTCCAGAGAACACAATTGGATGCCTCCACAATCACCTGAATTACTAAGTACCTCACAAATGGAGGTAGTGACTGAATATTTGTGTGTCTGACCAGTTGGTCAGCAGCACAGGGGACTGCATACTCACCATTTCTCTTCACTCTGTACACCTCAGACTCCCAGTACAAGTCCTGTCCTGCCATCTGCAGAAATACTGAGACGATCCTGCAGTCATCAGTGATCAACAAGAGACTGAGTACAGAGAACTAGTGGACCATAGTCTTCTACCTCAACTTGTGTGGGAACAATCATGTCATTCTGAATGTCAACAAGACAAATTAGATGACTGTGAATTTTAAGAGGACCAGGAATAAGTCATATAGTATTTCCATCATGGGAGAAGATGTGTAGGTGGTGGAGGAGTACAAATATCTCAGTGTTCAACTAGACAAAAGACTGGACTGTAGATGCAAAACTGATGCTGTCTACAGGAAGGGACAGAGCAGACTTTACTTCTTGAGAAAGCTTAGGCCCTTCATTGTACCTTATGAAGACAGCTGCAAATCTTCTATAAGTCTGTTGTGGAGAATGCAATCTCATTTGCAGTCATCTGCTGTCAACAGGCTAGCTCTTTGAACTGAGTTGAACTGCACAGCACAGCACGGTGGCTTCGTGGTTTGCATTGGTGCCTCATAGCAAGTAGGTTCAAATCTTAGAAGGGGCTTGTCTGTGTGGAGTTTGAATGTTTTCTTTGGGATTTCTGGCCTCCTCCCACAGTTCAAAAACATACAGGTTGATTGCATGGAATGAGTGTACATTGCTGTTTTGAAGACTTGTCCAGGGTGTTCCCCCTGTCTTTTCCCAAAGAGAGCTGGGACAGGCTGCAACAGATCCCTGTGACCATAGGAATATAAGAATAAGTGGGTACAGATAGTACATGGATGATTTGAACTTAAATAAAATGGGGCTACACGGCATATGTTGTGACAGGGGGGAAGAACTCTCATTCTTTTGGGGCTTTATGCACTAGACATGATCATCACTCATGATCTTTTCCTTGCTGAATTGACGGGAACATAACCTGGAATTTCTCGTAAGGTTCACCACATTGACATTGTTCTCTGTTTTGTCTTTACCCTCGCGTTAAATCAGTGTCTTCCAAATGAGTGGGAGTTCTGAACCGGAAGATATGAGAAACTGAAAGTTTTCATATCTTCCAAAAGCCCTAAATATAGTGATAGCTACCAGTTTTGACTGGTGCTGTCACCTAGAGCATACTATTTTTGCGGTATTCAGGTAACCCTTATTGAATCGATTGACCCTGATTGGAAGGATTACTGAATTTCAGGAAAAAAAATAGATTAACAAGAGAGCACTTAAAGACAAACCTGCTGTCTGAATGTGACCTTTATCAAGTAAGCAAGGAAATCTGGAAACACCACAGTATCCATCAGGGAGAAAATAAAAAAACTGATACAAAAACATTATTATTCCATATGCAACCCAGTACAAGGTATTTTGTAATAAGTTCATATAAACAGCAATAATTTGAACTGTGCTAAAAAGGTTGTCTTAAATATGTTAAAATAGTTATAAATAAGTTTAAAAACTACTTAAAATAGTATGAAATAGTATGGAATAAGAAGTTTAAGAAGTGCACAAATGTGTAGTTTTATAAAAATAAGTTTTACTGTATTTTATTTTAAAAAGTAAGAGTAAGAGGAAGTGGTGTGGAGCAAAACAGATTTATTAGTCAGTGATTGGTCAAGAGCAGGAAGTGGGAGGAGGGTAGAATGAAAAGCGGGAAGAGTAACCTCGAGCAGGAGTGAGGGCTTGACGCGCTAAAAACATGTCGAAGATATTGGAAAAAGGAGTGTAATGTTTTTAACTTTCAACTCAACAGTGTTTGTACAGATCTTAACTCTACACTGTTGTTTGTAACAACTGTGATTATTCTAACCTGGAACTTGTGGTTCAGTAGGCGTGAGTTCATATTTAATGCTCGCTAATGGCAAAGTGAATGGACATTAAGTACTGTAAGCTAAAGCAGCTAACATAGGGAGAATTAACTATTCTTTCCGGTATGGGAGCTTATATGGTTTTGCTGGAGGACTGAATCTTCACTGCACGTTTGTGCTGCCTGCTGATTCCTCGGGGCCAAGAGTCTGGTAACGGAGCTGACAACATCCTGCACCATCTTCTTCTTTCCAGTTGGGGCTAAAGGACAGGTGAAATTCCAGCAGTTCAAGATTTTCCTTTTGGAGTCAGGTACCACAATTTCCACACTTCATCACATCAGGCGTGCAACTGGATTTTATTTTATTTGACTTATTCATTTTATTTGGCTCTATTTAGTTTATTACTTGTGTCTTAGGTGACAATGAAGGGGGACCCAGTTTATTTCATATAAGTCAGAAACCAAAAGACTTAAATATTGTTGCATTACTGTGAATTTATCATTTGTCTTAATACATGTTCAAAGTGTTCTAAGCTTTAATCCTGTGTATGGTGTTTGGTTATTTCTGATAGAATAATATTTTGAGTGAGAAATAGAGCTTGGTTATAATATTGCCTGTGTTTTGCTTTACAGTGTGTTCATAATTTATTATTTCTATACAGCACCATATTATTGGGTGAAAAGAACATAAAGTGCTCGTGTTCTGTTACTCTGAGGTGAGTGAAACTCAAGATAGGTCAAAACACGAGAGTGTATGAAGAGGTTGTAGGATAAGTTTATTAGAATTATCGGCTGTAAGTCGAGTTAATGGGTTTAACGAACTCAGGGGTCCGTACCTACTTCAGATGGGTGTAGGTGGGCTACACATATGTGGCGGGAATGTTGGAGTAACTAAGAAGAGTTTTCTCCAAACACAGCATTTCTTAGGGCAAAACACTCAAACAAGAGCCGAATAACGTTGCAGGTCTGTGTGCCGTCCAGAGCAGCGAGGAATGTACAGACATTTATGTACAAGAAACTAAACAACTCCACAAATACCTAACACAACACAACTTCTCAGGTCAAGGCTCTACAGTCTACCTGCTTCTTAAGGATAAGTGAAAAGGGTAAAAACTATTCATCTACCTCAAACAGAAGAAAACAAAACAACCAACATTAAAAAGAAGTGTCCTCAGTTTTCATCTATCCTGCACTAACAGCGTAGCCTTGACTTTCCTCGCCAGACGGTTTCACACCCATTCACAGCTTGTGTCACGTGACCAAAACATCCCACTCACATAGTGGGTAAACAATGTAAGACATTCAAGACAACAACCACCCACAAGAGGGACAGGCAGATAGGTTAATGAGTCATAAGAATGAAATGCTGATAAATACCCTAGAAGCCTGAAACTCCACACATGCCTGTTAGAATTTATGAGGCCTTTAGGATGAGAGATGAAACATCTTGAGGTACCAAGAAAAGTCCAGTTGACGTCTATTCAAGGTTTTTGGGACTACCACGACCTACGTAACTGAGAATCTACACCTGCACAATATGTTTTTTTGCAGCATACTTTTGCTTTTGTGGAATTTATTGAATTTGGCAAAATGTTGTGCGCCCCCTGTGGTCTTTGTTGCCTAATTTCTAATCCCTGTTGGAGACTCATCTCATTGTACCTTTGAGGCGTAGTTGTGTCCGTCAGATCCACACACAGGCCCGCTGGATGAGATGGGACAGGGCTGACAGTTTCCATCAGGTGACCGGAGTGCAGGCTGCTTCAGTCTGCAGGGCAGCGGACATGCAAACACGTCAGCGTCATCATGTCTAGCTGAGACGGCCACTGCTGCGTTAAGTCAGAGTTAAGACGCAGCAGCTACAAACTGAGCATGACGCAAACAGCCTCGTCCATGTTGTCTGAATGTATTAGTTCACTTATTAAACAGCGGGAAGTTGTGCTGAAGTGATGCACAAACAAGCTTCATTGTTCCTGCTTTGGCCTGCAGCAAAACACACTCCACTCTACCCACCAAGTGCAAATTAGTTGTGCTGACCTCACGTCAGTGTGTACGAGAAGAATTTCTGTCTATTTGTGTTTGGGGAATTAGTCAGTTCTTGCTTGCAGGCTACACACACAACACTCACACACACACACTCACCTGTGTTCAAGCTTCTTGCGGTTGACACATACGGCTCTCTGGTAGCCCTGGGCAATACACACCTTGTGTCTGCTACACTTAACCTTTTGACAAGGGTCCTTGGTGGTGTCTATATCTGTGGAAAAAATGAAAAGCATACTGTAATATCCCCCCTGCACTGCTTTTTTCCCCGGTTTTGCTGCATTTCTCAGTCCATCATTTGACATTTCAGTGCCAGCCTCAAATCCAACACAACTGCCCTCTAGTTCTTAACATAACTTGAGAATCAGTCTAAATTATTAGAGCGGTACAGAGCCGTTGCTCATGTACTCATAAATATTCACTGTGAGGCATTCTGTGATTTATTCAGAGAGGAACAATAATCTTATTATTGAACATGAAATTTACAAGAACTTGTAACAGAATGAAGCAGATTAGTTTGTTTCTAATGTGTTTTGTTTCTCTGTAATCATCCTTTGGGGTAATTGGTGCAGTGGCTGTTCAGAGTGGAGCGACAGCGACTTGGAGCCGTGAGCCTGAGGAGCACAGCGGAGACGCACACACTGCAAACAACAGAAATAGAAACACATTTTGTTTCTCTGCAGATGTGAATTGTCCAGAGGAACAGCGGCTCTGTTTTTTTTTAGGAATTGATGATGCAACGGAATTGGCTAAATATCATGTTTGTTGTGAGAATTTATGATTATTTTCAGTTGAACTCAGTATATCAGTAAAATAACAGTGTAATACTCTAGAGCAAACTGGATTCATTCTCAGTACAACTGCTTTGTTCCCAGTGATCCCACTTGTCCTGGGGATTGTGCTGGATGTTCTTTTGTGATGCCACAACAGTTTAATAAAGGACAAGAAAGACGAGCCCATGAAGACACCTTTGTGAGTCAAACCCTGACAACTGCCACAGACTTCAGTATAAAATTCATCAACATGCTGGTTAGACACCTTGCCATGTATTGATCTTATCAGGCACTTTTGCCAAATATCTCAAAACTGTAGTTGCCAAGACCCTTTAATGTGAAAAAAATGCTGAGAAAGTGGTATTGATCCAGATGAACAATTTCTTAAAAAAATCTTTTTGAGAGGTTTCAGTCTGGAATCAGACAAGATCACAGCACTGAGACGTGCTGATCAAACTCTTAAATGGCATTTATCTCAACAATGATTCAGGTCAAACATCCATTATTGCACTTTTGGACTTCAGCCTTTATACTGTGGACCATTTCTGACAGACTGGATTCCATGGGTGAATATAAATTTGAGCTTATTCCTACGACCTGTGGAGTCCCCCAAGGGTCAATGTTATTCAACCTCTAGGTCAGATCATACATGACAATGATGTTGCTTATCACAGCTATGCAGATGATGCTCAGAATTACTTGGCTTACTTTCACCAAATGACTCTGACCCATTAGATTCACTTCAGCAGTGCCTGGAGCTAATAGCTCAATGCAATCAAGCTTCCTTCAATGAAATCACAACAAGTTAAATAATTCTATTTAGTAACAAAACTGAAGGAATAAATGTTGCTGCCCATCTTAAGTCCAGGGGGCTCAAGACAAAAACCCAGATTAGGAATCTTGGGAGTTTTAATTGACTCACACCTGATGAATGAAACAAATATCAAGGGGCCAGAATACAATTTTGAACTCATTGTAGACTGTAAACCAAGTAGGTCTTTAGTAACTAGTAGAATCTTGGTTTCAGACCAAACAAGGTGAAAATGTATTTAGCTACTATGCTGCACACAGATGGACTTCCAGTTGATATTAAATATGCCTCAACTCTAGCTGCGCTTAGTCTTAGTCTGAAACCGTTGTTTTCTCGTGCCTTTGTGGAGTCTAGTTCTACGCTGCTACTAATACTCCACTGTTTTTACATACCTATTCTAAGCTTCATTTTATTTCTTTTTAGCTATTTTGGGGGATTTTAGTCTGCATTTCATTTACAACCTTATTTTGTTTTTCAAATTTAATTATCTATTCTATATTCTTTTCATCTTAATGCCTATTTAAAGTATGAATAGATGCCTTGGTGTATAAAATGTGCCATAAAAATACTACTACTATTACTACCACTACCAACAACAACAACAATGAAAATAACAACAACAACAACAACAACAACAACAACAACAATAATAATAATAATAATAATAATAGCTTATGAAACTTGCCTTGCCTAAACTGAAAGTGCAATAGAAACTACCAAGATGAGATTAGATTATAAATGACAAAGAAACACAACTAATGTAAATATACAGTTTCTCCATTCTGCTCCACATTGAATGCACAGAATACATGAAAAATCTTTGATTGTCTGTTTTCTGTCATGTGACCTCAGTGTCCCAGCATCAACCTCTGTGATGACTCAACTTAGTTGCTGCACATTGCTATTACTAAGGTTCTGGGTGAGCTTAATCCTGTTAAAATACTTTCACTTTTCAATCCTGCCCTACAAATACTATGTTTACTAGCAATACCCCATGCGGTGAGCAGCTCTGAATTCCAGAAAATAAGTTGTGGTTGACCCTGAGTCCCACTGCAACCCATCACATGAGCCCACCATAAACGTCCAGTAAACCTCTCAACTGTCCACTTCTAAAAGCCTTCACGCAAGTAACGGTGCTCAGAGCCATAAAAGCACCTGTTCTGTTTGCATCACTGCTTACTCTTCACTTCACAAACTCCTCTATACAGGAAATTTTAAATATTTCTATTAAATGTTCTTTAGGGAAAGGCATGGAGGGAGTCTAGGATTTGTGATGCATTGCTGGTGCAAGTAATAACACAGCAACTCCTCATAATAGCTTCTTTTTTTTTTTTTAAGTTTACTTATAGAGTTCATGCTGTTTTGGAGGACTGTTTTCCCCAGCAACACATCATCTACAGTAGCTGATGAGAACCTACTACAGATGATAGCTGTCTGATATTTTTTCAGATTGAGACAGTGTGAAAGCAGATTTAAAGATTTGGATGTGATTTACTAATGCTTTGATACTAAAGGCTGGAGATGAGCTCCAACACTGTGATCTGGATATAAGGAGGTGATGCAATTCGACATAATAACCAAATAACTAAAAAAAAAAAAAAATCTGAATTTGATGTGCAGAACAAACACGTGAGCATGTATGCAGATTGAGTAGGAGTAGACCACTTCATGTTCAGAAATGTAATTTTTCTGCTTATTCTACACACACATAGAGATTACTCAAACATTTGATCTGGTTCCAAAGGGGCCATTGTTACACTTCACTGGCACATTTCTTGTTTTTTTTATTTTTTATTTACCGTTCTCGATTCTACTACATTTAGTTGACTTGGTAAGACGAATGCTTCTCGGAGTGTGGGCTTAAACCTGGATGGGTGGCTCACTCTGCCCCATCCATCACAGTCTCTTCTTGAAGCTAACGCTGGAACGTGTGTCAGCACCTCACATACACTCATATGTCACAGCTGTCTGGTCCAAGCAGAACTCCTAGAGTCTGACCTGGATGTCACCCTCTATTCTCTATAACGTTCCCAGCGTTTTATTCATTTACACTATCCATCAGTATGGTGCACAGCAATGAAGCTTAACTGCAGGTTTCGTGTCTGTGACAGAGTTGCTTGAAAATCAGGCTTTCATTCATCTCTTGCTATTAATGCACCCTGTTTTATGGCACTATTATCAGTAAGCCTGCAAGCTCAGCTTCCCCTCTCCTGTCCTTTCTAGTCGATGAATATATTAATGCTGCAGATTTTACAGGATTATTGAAGCAAACCGACAGATATCTGATTTGAGAAGCTAATCCAAAACAATACAGCCCACTGTCAGAACAAAGATAGTTGTGCAACTGACAGACTGAGTGCACACTGCTGAGCAGAAACGGTGAGGTCTGGAGTCATTAATGCCCAGATGCAGACTACTTATCCATTTAGACTGTCAACAGTGGAGCCTTATTCTCCAGTCACCCCTTATCCCAGCTGGCACCGATTGTGTATCTCAGTATACAGAATCACACACATCTCCCCGCCTTTCTCTCTGTCTTTTCGTAGTCTTGCTTTTTCTCATCTCTCTGTTCTTTTGTGTGTGCATGTTGTTTCATCTAATTCATGATGGTGCAATGGATGAATCAGGAAGGAGTTCCACTTCAAATCAGAAATTAAGACACGCTCTGGACAAGGTGATATAGGTATTAATAAGCCAGTTGGTAAGGTGGAATGGGCGCAATACTGTGTAGTCTGAAATTAATTTTACTGTAGAGATGCCAAAGTAATGAAAAGAAGCACCACCGTGATAATAGGGAGGATAATCTCGCCTTCCAAGAGCAAAACATGTGTGAATAAATCTTGTCTGCAGAGAGCGGCTACAATGCTGGCACAGTGTTGTGTTGTGAGTACAGAAGCATAAGGTGGCTGCCTGAGCCTCATGTTAACTTAACAAGCTTCCACGGATTAAAGCAGTGCCTGCAATGATGACGTTTCCATAGCAACAGGCTCTCTGTGGTCTGGGAATCATTTCTGGGTTGACTATGATTTGCAGCTCAATCTGCTGCTTCTGGGAACTCTCCCTCTCTGAATCTGAAATCCCTGGTTGTCCAATCACACTTACAAACTGGCATTTCTTCCAGGTTTACGTATTCCTTCATTTTCTCCGCTTATTAGACTCCCTCTCCATGTGCTCTCTTTGTTGACTTAGTATTTCCACCCATTGCCCCCAGAAGCGCACGCTGCCTACTTCCAGTTCTACTTTTTGAAAGTCTCTTCCTTGGTATTCAGTTAATGCCTGCAGCTGTAAACCTTTCCTAATTAGGCACACCACTGATTCAATCTAATCCAATCCACACTTGCATGTCGTTTATCCCTGCAGATCGAGAATAACTGAAGCAGAGCTCAGGTCACATCCCCACCATAAGCCTTCTTATCTACTGTTTACAAACTCTGTCTAATGTCATCAGGGCTATATGGTCTTGTAGGTAACAGTGGAGCCAGAAACATCTTTGAACTTTAGGATATTGAATGTAAAAAAATCTCTAAATTGGTGGTGCTAGGAATTATGTTACAATCTCCTAAAATGAGCTGAAACAAAACAGAGGCAAGAATGGATATTTATTTTTTATGCACAGATGTGATGTAGTACCAGGAAACTGTTATAAGCAGTGACTGAGAAATATTAATTTTAAATACAAGTGGAGGATGTCCGTCCGCTGGAATTAGACTAACATGCTGATCCCTTCACAACCCTTTATGTCGGGTCTGGAATTTGATGGAAGCACCCCGATGTGACCTGACAAGATGGAGCAGGAAAAAAAACAGGGGGTGGGGTATTTGGAGTGCTATAACTAAGCTGGGCACCTGGAGTCTGTGGAAGATTGTAGCAGAGCAGGAGAGCTGACCATAATCCCAGACAGTGAAAGTCTCTCAAGTGTCTGATTTGATGGAAAATTGTGAAATGCAAACATATCCGTGGACTGCAGATATTCTGCAACCGAATGAAATGAGGTGCTATGCTGCCTTGAGCTGCTGGGCAGAAATCCGGGACTTTAGTGGCGAACGTATGAGCCAGCCCACCACCAAAATCTATCAATAGACTCAAGAGGTGTTAAACTCTAAACCTTGCAAAGTGTGGACTCAGCATGTCCTCCTATCTCCCCGCTGTCTGCCATTGATCTGAAAGCAATGATTTGCCAGAAAGTCTATATTCACCATTCACCTGGCCTCCCTGGCTGATATCGGTTTCTGGAAAACCCAATGTACACTTGAAAGCGTGAAGGTATCTGGTCTTTGTGAGTGCTATCCTCCAGCCCTTGAGGGTCGGTGGGCTTGTGCACGTGTCTGAACACTTGTTTACTCCTGCAAGTCCAAATTACAAGCGTTTCCCAGCAGTGTTTACTGTCTTAAGAGCGAGGTGATTCAATCAGTAGCTAGATTGATGAATCGACTGCAGAAATCAACTCCAAATTACCTTGACCTCTCCCTCACTCCAGGCAGAGCTGGCTTAAGTGGAGTCAGCCGTGACAGTGCCTGAATGCAAATTTACACCTCAGTTTGTTGCCAGCGTTGACTCTAACGCTGCGTGCTAGGAGAGTTGGCAGCTCTATAGCTCCGTCCTCATCTGCACGGCAGTGCAGAAGGGTTAGATGCCTGGCTGAGAAATGACGCCTGCAGGCTCAAAGCTCTGGAATAAAGACATCACACTGATTTAGTGATGTCTCAGTGGGACAAATCTTCTCTTTTCACTCCTTTGCTTCATTAGGCCACTCATAAAGTCTGGCAGATCAATGGCAGGAGAGAGAGCGCTCATGTTGAAAAGAGAAAAAGGGGAAATAGATTAAGGCTTTCAACTGCGTGAAATGATATTATAAGTAAAATTCTTCTGATAAGCAACCTAAAACCTTCAAATGACTGGCAGGTTAAACCAGACAATAGCCACTGAATAAGTTAATCTCCACTGCTGGACAAGCATAAAAATGGTCTGTTTCAGCAAAACCATGATTACATTTAACAACAACAGTGGATGCCATGCGTATTCTGCAATACTCGGCATGGCAACAAACAAAAAGTCCAAATAAATACGTCTTTTGCACAAACCAAAAACAATGACAATTCAGCCAAGTACAGGATTTTCTAGGGAGGAAGTGGCTACTAACACTGAAAAGATCAAGTTTAGTCATTTAGTAAAATGAAACAATAGAGTTATGGTTATGATTGAGGTTTGCAGAAAAGCTGCTTCAGGCACAGGCATGTTTTTCTTTAGAAAGCTTTTCTTGTGTTGCATACATCCTCCAAAATAGTATCTAAAAGAAGTGAATTCCTTCTTCCTACAAAAAAAATCAAATGGCAAATGGTTAAAACAAGTTTTTAAATGTGTTGATTCCCTCACTTGGCAGCAGATACCAAACCACTTGGACATGATGAAGCCGCTTTTACTAAATGAATTCAAGGACTCTTCGGCATGTGGTTTGTGGAAATGTCACGACTGCTACATCTCCCACCGGACCTGCGCCGCCTTTAATTTTAGACATTTATGATGACGACGCTTCTGGAACTAATTTCAATTTTCATGTACTCTGTATACTGCACTTGTTTTGTGCATGTTGAAGTGCATGTGCTGCTATGTATGTACTGCTGTGCAACCATTGTTGACTGAGTTTTCTGCCTGTCTTAGCTGGAGCCACTCTTTCAAAAACCAATTTCAAGTCTTAACAGTCCTATTTTACAGTTCAAATAAAGGTTATACAAACATAAGGAGCTTCACACAAGTACTTCACAAGCCCAAACACATGCAGTTATATCACAACAGGTTGAATGGACGACCAAGGAGTCAAAAGTTCAACAAGAAATGTTCTGAACTTCATAACAGGAATAAACTAAAACGCTGAATACTTATTGTTGTACAGACAATCTAATAAGCACAATTTCTTACGTCTCTTGTATGTCCTTCTAATTATAATAGATGTGTATGTGTGTTCAAACAAGCCAGTATCTGTTGAGGGAGCAATGTACAAACTGATGAAACTACTGATCTGTTTAGTAAAAGATGGAGAAATCTATGAGCTGTTGAAGAATAGCTCCCATCTTGTAAATTGTGCAGCACCTGGCAGCTTCCTTTAAACAATGACTTAAAATCAACATTAGCTACATTCAGCTTTTTGGTTTATTATGTTTGCTATTCACAAATAATAGTTTGCAGTAACATTAATCTCACCGACTGCCAGAGTACAGAACAAGAAGAGAATATTTAAAACAGCAGCTTACAGGTCTTGAAGGATTATCAAGGATTTAAGTATAAAAACAGTGTGAATCTAATAGCAAATATTTGTCAGTGAATACAACACCTGAATACTACTGGAAATTTCACAGCACACACTTTATATTTTCTCTTATAGTTTGGGGGTGTTTTTGTGAAGATGAGGCGAAATGATGTCAGTTTCCTCTTAACAGATGAAGTGAGAAAAAGACATATTTTCATTTTTATTCGCGCCCTGTCATATATTACTTCTATATACCATTTACTTGTCAACTTGCTCCCGCCCTCTCCCAATCCTTAATTTTCATTAAACTGCCTTAAACTTGGCAGGAAAAGTGTTGATGCCAGTCGTTTAACCCTAAATCAAGGCATATTAGCTCCCCGCCCCCCCTCCCTGCTCATGCTTTTACTTTACTCTCTGGCCTTTCAATTCAAACTATAATTAGTCTTTCATTAAGTCCTTGGAAATTGTGCTAATGTACTTTTCTACTCAGCCGACTTCATTTAAAACTGTGAATCAAGCCACAAAGACTGAGAACGCGACTCTGTGTCATGCATTCATCTGGCAGAGACTGGATTAACGGAAAGGACTGGATTAAGGAAAGAGCTTCTAATTTGATGAGAAACTGAGAAACAACTGTGGACAGTAAGGAACCCTGGAAAAAGAAAGAGCCGTTTGCATACTGACATTCTGTAACATTTACAAAAAGATGTGCCTCCAATTTCACCCCATTTACATACTGAACCAAGAAAAGGCTAAAAATTCTGCAAACGGATGCCGTTAAATGTATAAAACCAGCAACCAGTCCATGTGATTTGGGATGTAATCTGTGATGTACACTGCACACCAGTCAGAAACTTCTCCTTTAACCATTTGCTCGTAGCCTGACATGAAGTATTCAACTTGTTATGAAATCAGGCCGTGATGTAGCATCTGAGTTCATCTCCAGTTCAGAGACTCAAGAGGGTCTTTTATTTCTTGCGTCTCCTCAATTCAAGTTAAGTTGTTAAGTTATCTAGAAAAAGTGTGAAAAAATGTCTGCTCTGTTTTTCCTCTGCATCTGAATCTGAATTTTCGCCTTTCCAAAAAACGGCAGTCAAATACTCGCACCAGGACGGGGAACAGGCAGAAATATTCCGTAACGAAAAGCCAGTAAGGCTCAAAGATGTCTGTGAAAGAACACAATTGAGCTAGTGGGAGACTTAACAACTCAAGCAAATAAAACATTACAAACTTGTTCTTTTAAGTCTAGAATTAGTTTAAAGTCAAAACTAAGCATTAATGAGTTCATTTTAAGCATTTGTTCAAATGAAGCTGTTGTGTTCCTGTGTGAATGCCTTTGTCAATAAGTGTTTATGTACTTGCCGAGGATTCAGGCGCAAATGCAAAAATTAACGCTGTGTTAACTGTCAGAGATTTAACTAACCACACAGGGAGTAAAAAAAATAAAATAAAGAAAGAGTAGAATGGTGGAAGACTTACTGTCATTAGAGCCTTGATTTTCATCCCAGGTACGCACGTAGTCATCCTGTAGGTACACGAACAAAAAAATATGTTATCAGCAGCTGCAGAGAATAATGAGCACACAGTTGATGATAGTAATGTCAAAATAATAACATATCTGGGTACAGTCAGAGAGGAGAGGTAATTTACCTTGAGATTATGTGGAAAATGCAAAAACTCTTTACTTATATTTTTATTTCTTTGCAGACAGGATGACCCTAGGACATTTTTATGCTTTTCTTGTAATATTAATGTAATTTGCTAAAATACATCCATTTTTTTTTCATTTCTGGTCAACACAGACCGTCTGGTTTCTGCAGTCTAGATGGGTTTTTTTCATCTTTGGTCTTTTGGTTCTTTTCTTCTAAAAAGATCTGTGATGCTGATTCATCTGATGACAACACAAACACATCTCCACTCTGTGATTGTCCATCCCAGATGCCTCCGAGCCCAGGGACATCGAAGTGGAAAGTGGAATTTGAAAAGTGTCATATCGCTTCACGGAGATTTCCCAAATTTATCCCTGGTCTACATAATCATAAATAATGAGAAATGACGCTTCTTGAGGAAGTGCCTTGTGAGGTCTCACAGATCACAGGTGTACAGTTCTGGGTTGCGTCCTTTCTCTTTTCAGTGAAATTCCCCCTAGAGTCCTTGAATCATTTAATTACATTATGCACTGAAGAAATAAAATATTCCTTCCTTTCCTTTAGGATTACTGCTGTCAAACATTTCAACAAATACATTTTCTCATGCATTTGTAAGCAAAAGTGGAGATCCTCCGATTCTTTTTCCTCTTTTGACTACTTTCAAGACTAAAAAAATGGATGTATATTAACAAATTAAACAAAGTTTACAAGAGGGGAAAAAAAAATCACAAAATGATTTGTCTTGAATGCAAAGAAACAAAAGTCAAAACAGTGTAAGTATCACTGCCTTTTTAAACTTGTATTTTCCACATCTTCCCTTCAGTTTCTGATTTGTGCATTTTCAGTGCACGGTGAGTATAAAGTGTAGCTTATACGGGCATGATGCGTGAGTAACATAAGGGACAAACAGATAAGTGTGTCCTGCACACTCTGAATGGAAATGAGCTTGACAAACCTGCAGCCTCAGTCTATATGGGAGACATATTGCATCGGAGGTGATGTGCCTTTTAAGTGCATTGCCTTTTCCTTCGTTTTATTAGAACATTAATTCTTCTAATTAAAATTGGCCATTTGCAGGAAATGGATGGAGAAGCAGAGATAAAGGCACACAAAAAAGATGAGTCATAAATGAAAAAGACCTCGTAGAAAGGCACCTGGAGGAGAGTTTTACATAAAGTGAAGAGAACTGACCTCAACCTCCTGGTGGAATGACAGCAAAAAGAGAGAAAAGACTGAGAATTAGTGAAGAGGAAAAGTGTAATTTTAGATACATATGTAAAAATGCATTCAGGTGAACAACTTGTTTTCAACATTAATTTGGCATTCAAAATAATATAATGTCTGTCAAAATTCATTAAGCCTGTAAAACTTAATAGGGACATATAGGGGAAAAAATATATATTGGAAATATTGTATGAAATGACTAAATGAAAAACTTCAACATAGCTGAACTTAAAATATACTATTCAGTCAGCAGTTTAGATGTAAAAAGAACTGACATCAAAAACCCAGATCTGAACAGTATTATCCAGCTTCCCCATCATGCTTCATTTTGTTACCTTGGAAGTGTGTAGCGCAAATCTGTAGGACTGATTTTTAAAAAGGTGCAATATGTGGAACATATCATTTCTGTCAGGATTTTGTAGGAGATATACCCAAAAATAGACGTAACAATAAGAATAACAATGTGCTCATTAAACTAAAGAAAACCAAATCCCAAACGTGACAATTTCCCCTCTTAATAAACCGGCTGCTATTAACACAGCTACAGAGACATGATTCAAAGGCAAGCTCTTGTACTCTATCCCTGCAGTGGTTTGACCAAAGAGTGTTAGAGATATTTGACACCACTTTATCCTCTGATAAAATGAAACAAAACAAACAAAGTACTTCACTTTTACATAATTCAATAATCAAACGTGCTAAATTCAAAATCAGAGAAAAGTAAGGGAATTTCTTGTTGTGAAACAAATAAAATTACATGAAAAAAGGGATTTATTAGAGAAACATTTCAAAGTAGTAAGCCAATTGACCTATTGCAAGCCCCGCCCACCCTTGGTTACTGTTACTGTTGTTGATCTCACTGTCTCTCACTGCGCTCCCAGGAGAAATATTGACTGATTTTTGGAGGAATAAGGCGAATATTTCAGATAGAAGCAGACAGAAGGGCTTGCAGTACGCATTTGAAGGATATATTCAAGATGTCTTGCTCACTCGGCAACAAAATAATGATAAAGTATAGCTAAAAATAGAAGCTAAAGCTTACAGATCACAGAGCAAGAGTGAACATCTCATCACCTGGTGATCGAGACCAAGGACCACAAAATAAATTTGCAACACTGTTCCTGTAAAGCTGGGTAGGTGTCTATTCACTATTACAGTTATTAACAAGCAAAAGCAGTTGGCATATATAATGTAAATGGAGCAGGTTGGCCTGTTTGTTGTTTTGTTTTTTTCATTTTGGGTTCATTAGCTGGTATCTGCCGGCAGTATCACGTAACACTACGGTTATTGAACATATTTACTTACCTTGGAGCAGGCAAAGCTGTGCTTGTTGATATTTGAGGTATTCAAGTGGGTTTGAGGCCGTCCACAGTTTAATCCACAGCCTACACTTTTCATGGTCTGATTTCATTTTTGGGGAGGGGAAAAAAGCATAACACCCTCTTCCAACCTCTCAGGGCAACAAGAGTCACTGTTACCAGCAGGCACAATGTTAAACCATAATTATAAAATAAAACAACATCCAAAACAGCTTCAAATTAAGAAAGTACACCATGTTTCTGTTGAAGTCAACTGGGCTTTTTCCAAAGTTGTCGGACTTCTGGTGGGAGCCTGTTCTGTGTTACACTGTGATTGGCAAGTCTACATTTGGGGGGCGACAGGGCAAACACGGGCATTATACAACAACTCATATCGGAGTGTTTGATTTAATTCAAAACACCACTATTTGAATTTATATATATTCCTATCTAAGGGCGTCGAGAGGTAGTTTGTTCTGTTGGTACAAAATCCAGAACAACCAGACTAGTTCTTTGTGTTGACGAGAAGAGCATTTAGGATTGCTGAGGAGACAATTTTATCACAGTACTATTCTACTACTATCATGTTATAATTACATAATACTCTCCAAAGGTATATCATTCTAAAATTTGTAGTGTATGTAGTACATGTGATGTTATTATGTAAACTGTTATAGTGGGCATGTATGTGTAGTTTAATTTTTTTTCTTCTCATAATTTGTCCTACAGATGTCAAGGGAAGGGCTAGATTGGCAGATTTTGGCATCAGTAGACGGTTACTCAAAGATCAGACAACTCTACGCACCTCCAGCGCAGGAACAAAGTGCTGGATGGCCACTGAGACTTTGGCAGAAGAAAGTAACATACCATACAAGTCAAACACAGATGTGCAGGTGAACACTTCTGCTCCTCAAATTTATCAAATGCCTTATTGGAGAAAGAACATAGATTGATGTCATGCTTTTTATTTTCAAGGTGGCAGGGATGCTGATTTACTACATCCTCTCCGGAGGTCACCATCCATTT
>JBAMYA010000007.1:10263188-10300636 GCA_037176975.1 Arrhamphus sclerolepis
TATGTATATATATATATCTTAAGATGCATATACACCATTATACACATTGAAATGCACTGAAAGGATGGTCTGAATCGACATGATGTTATAAGCTGGTTCCTGGAAGAAACCACATCAGTCTCATGGCAGCTACTCATCTGTTTAAAGGTGACTCTATAGTGGAGACTCGTAACAAAACATGATTCAGTTTCTTTCCTGTGAATGTGAATTCACACACTTTAAGGGAATGTATTTAATAGTTAAACATTACCATCTGAAATGTATGTTTTGTATTTTTTTTTTTAACTTGAAGGGCATTGCAGAATAAATTATTTTCTATTAATCTGTTGTGAAAGTTGTTCTTTGTCCAGACCAGTTCAATACTCAGCTACGTCATAGTGACCTGTTTATACTATACAGGAATGGTGACTAATGTATGTTTCTGAACTTTGTGCATTGAAATAGAATACCATCCATCAGCAGCAATCCCAAAAACCATTTTAATCTTCATCCTGTTTTTTTTTTCAGTTGCAACACTTCATTTTGTTCCAGTGTGAATAGATCTACTCAAAACAGCTTGGTAGTAGTAACAAACATGGATGAGGAATGCATGGATAAGGATAAGAGCGTATTTGCTTAAAAAGGAGACGATTCACTTGTCAATCAATGGACAAATTTAATTCAAAGTAACAATTTTAGCATGTTAATTTAATAAATATGGTTTACTTTTATTTGTGCAACAATTTTCAATAGTCATGATCCAACAAGCTACAAGCGAATCCACAAAACATTATGGTAAATAACTAATAACCCCCGCAGTGGTAAAAGTAAATTATTTACATTGGTAAGAACTATAAAAATTACACACTTTCCTTGTGAATGGCTCAGACTGTCTGTCTATGAGAAGGCCTTGAGGTTTCTCTAAAACATAGAAATCGGGGAAGGGGAAACTAATCTCAGCAGCTTTGTTTACTGTTCAAACAAAGAGTGTTCTTACTTTCCACCACAAGGAGCTGCCGATTCTCACATTTCCAAGACACTACAGTAGGACAATGTCAATTCAAAGCTTCTCACAGTTTTACAGGAAGTCAGTCTGAATGGAGTTGCAAAGAGGTTCCCTGATGTGTCCTGCTTGCTGCATGTAAGGCATCCCTCCTCCCTTCTGTTGGTGTGCTGCAGAAATACGTTCCAATTTGAGTGGATTCCAACTGATTTCTTCTCATTAGATTCAAGTACTAATGAACCTATTAGTAAAGAAACAAAGCAACAAACATTAAAATGTGAAAAGAGAATACATTTGTAACTTTTCAGTCAGATCCATCACTAAAGTTCCTAATGCTTTCTAAAACTTGTTCATTATACTGTACATTCCTGGTTAATTACACATTTACAGCTACAAAGAAACATATATTAATGGATATGTAAAATAAAAAAACAAAACACTGCTATCTTCACTTAGCTGTCCACTATTTCTAAAAATCATACAATTGGTTAGTAACTGTATTTCTACTTTAAAGACAGATATTCATTTTTTTTTAAACAATTGTCTGCATATATATTGGTTAATGCCATAATGTAACATAAGATTTTGCCAGATATATGACGAAGATGTGTTTATATGTGCGAGTGACAGTGAAAGTGTCCTTCACCTGCCCTCTTTGACAGATTGATTTAACAGATTTTTATTAACATCTGAAATCCTGGTTCTGTCAGAGGACTAAAATCACCAATAGTGAAACATTAAAGGACAGGACAGACAAAGGGACAAGACAGTGAAAGGGTGATGTGTGCAGAGTAGTCAGGTGTGTTGGAAGTGGTAAGCGAATGTGAGGGATTGTGTTATAATAAAAGGACAAACATACAAACTCAAGACAGACAGATGAACCATGTAGAAAGTACAGGAAACTGGCCAACAGAAAAGAAGAGGAAGACTTTCTACTTAGTTATGCAGTGTGTGTGTGTGTGTGTGTGTGTGGAGTGTATAGGAAGGCTATTCATTTCTATTCACAAGCATAAACATTTGAGCCCTGCTAGAGATAAGTAGAGACCAGTTGGGTGTCATAACAGATGTCTGCCATCTGAGAAAACAGATCTGACTCTTGAATATCTGGTGTCTGTCCCTGTTTGCAGCTGCAGTGAATCATTCAGACATCAGGCTAGCAGTGAAACTGCAAAAACCCATATGTGCCACGGTCATGCCACGGAGGGGTTGTACCACATTAGATAAATTTATATTAAGCAATAAAGCTGACCAATCAGATGCCTGGGCATCATTTAATGTGCTTGAACGACGGGTAGCCATTGTGCAGTTCGAGGAAAATTGGGCTTCAAAGGCTCTATGAGTCACGTGAACCAATTGTTCGTCCAGTATTTACAATCACTGGTTATTCAATCAATGGATTTTTCCCTGATGGCACGGGCATTATTCCAAGATGATCAAATTTTTCAAAAGAGTGGTTCAGGGAGCATGAGACATAATTTTGACACATGGATTGGCCACCACAGAGTCCAGACTCTAACCCCATTGAGAATCTCTGGGATGTCCTGGAGAGGACTTTGCACAGTGATTCAACTCTCCCATCATCAATACACGATCTTGGTGAAAAATTAACACAACTTTGGATAGAAATAAATGTTACATTACTGAAGATTGTAAGATGATGCCATGGCAAATGTGTGCTGTAATCAAAGCCACGATATATTAGTCTGTGTGAGTGTGACTTTTTCTTTTTTTGGATGGGCAGTGTACTTGCTTGATGTGCAATTGTTTCAAATAAACATGCAAATAAGTCTTTACTGCTCATGTGGCTTGCAATGTAATGCCACTTATGTTTGTGGAAACATACCGAAGTGTGTGCGGGTGATTTCTAGCCGTCTAATATAACTTGAATCTCAGATAGTCTGGAACAGCTGGGAGTCCCCATTCTCTGTGCTCTTTGGTACAACTCTGAATCGCCAAAATAACGAGCACGATACAGCAGGCCTTCCTCTGCAAGAAAAAAAACAAAAACAAAAACTGTTAGAAGTCAGTCAGTTACCTCATAAACTCAGCCATGCAGTTAATCCACAATGTATCAGTTTCTGTAGTGTGTATTGTCTTCTGAAGTCCCCAAAACCTTCTTGGATGGAATACATAAAATATGCCTACTTACAAGTGTGAGCATTTTTAGTTTTTCTATTAGGTTGTATGCTCTAACAACTATATTTCTTTAGGGGAACTAAAACAAGTTACAATCTTGAGTCCAAACGAGTGTACTCTGATAAACGTTAAAGACAGAACATGATGAATTCATTTTTCTGGGAACCAGAATCTTTTACTTGGCCTCTTTGATTTTGACCAAAGGCTAAATATGGCCCAGAGATAAAACTTGTGTGCCAAAAGAATAGTTCTTACTGTTTGTAAACATAACTGAGAAAATACAGATATACTGGGAGCAGCATGGTTGAATAAGCTGAAAAATGAGTTAGGAGAGAGCATCCTGATTGTGATAAAACTGTGAAATCAGAACAGTAAAACATTGTTCTCTGACAGTTTCACAGCAGTTATGATCTAGGCTACTCAAAATAAATAAATACTCAGAACCCTATAGAAACGTTTAATGTGAGGAGAATTCAAGTAGATGAAGCTGAGGTACACTTCCTTGTGTTTCTGCTGGGAGAGTTAAAGAGCTTATTGGCTCAGTCTGTGACAAGAAATAATGAAATCTGATCAAGTAAGAATTCATTTCCAATTGTTCCACAGCAGTTACATTCTAAGACAAAAACATCCAAAGGTCAAAACACTCCCTGTAATAAAGTTAGACTGGTGTGACAGAGCTGACGCTCCACTGAAGACTGTCGGGGGAAGTGGGACACACTTCAATAAACCTACTTTGCCTCACCTAACCTGCACTTGGACTTCAGTGGAAACACAAAAAACACGGGGCTGAAATGATCTCCTAGCTCCTCAAAAGATAAGTCCTGGCTGTTTAAGTTCTGGTGCTATTGGTTGAAATTCAGTAAAAAGCAAGCAGATGACTAATAAGAATAAATAACTGCTAATAGCACAAAGACAATATATTAAATGATCAAATGGATTAACTTGTTTATCTGTGAAGTTTGGAAAAAGTCTGAATTTCACATAATCTCTTAATTTAACAGCAAAAAGTGTGGGAAGGGATGAGAACAACTGGTGCATTTTTGAGAGTGGAATGGTTTCCTTGATGTAAGATTTCAGCAACTAAACTGTTTCAGACCCTCTCTTTAGTACATTTTTGCTTAAAAAGCACAAAAATTATCTTTCCATTGACATTTTACCGAAGCAGTAACCACCAGCCTTCTGGGTTGAAGGCCAATGAGGAAATACGTTTGTTGCAGTTCCTCCATTGGCCACTAGGTGCTGGCTACAAAACAGATCAAATCCCCATTGACTCCCATATTAAAATGGCCAACTTTGCAGCAGAATTAAACATAGTTACAGTCTGGTATAAAAATCGGTTTTGGTCTCTACAGTTAGATGTAATATCCATGACAACTGTACGAGGGGTGAATTTTTTTTTTGTACCACGTCATATAAATTTGTATTAAGCAATAAAGCTGACCAATCAGGAGTGCGGATTCATTTGATGTGCTTGAATGAGAGATAGCCATCGACTCTGCCGTTGGCTTTCACAGCTTTGTTCTGCCTCTTTGCAACATGGTTGGGTGAAAACTGGGCTTCAACAGCTCTCTGATGTTACCCAGCATCACAACTTCTTCTGGTAACATCATTGTAGGTATATTAACGTAGATCATCAGTATCCAATCAGCCCCTCTGGAAACTCACTCTGCTGCTTCTCTTTCCAACAGTTGTTTCTTAGGTTGGAGATGTAGTCTTCTTCTACGCTTCTCTCAACATTCTTCAGGGTGTTGGAATATTCTTCAATGAAACGGTCCCCTACGTAGTAAGGCACCTTTAGGTGTGACGTATGCCTTTTATGAATATGTCCAGCCGACCTGATGAACAGAAGATATAAAACATTACGAGTAAGACAGGTGTTAATACACGAAGGTAAGACAACACTAAGACAACTGCCTAAACCATGAACCACTCACGGACGATAGCTAAGGCTGTATGGAGGCTGCGTGACCATCAGCTGGCTTAGAGCAGACACAATAATGAGAATCAAGATGGGCAGCAGCTGGACAAACAGAGCCAGACCTCCCTGTCCAGAGAGGGAGAGAAAAAAAAATCAAACTTAATTACAGATTATAAATAAAACTTAAACAAAATTACAAAACGTGATTTATGTATCATAAATAGTGCTTACGTCTCTCTGTTGTTCTCGTCTGTCTTGCCTATTATGGTGTGCAAAGTGCATTCTTCCATTTCTGTAAACATGTACATTACCTAGAAAATAAAAATAATTAAACTTAAGGAACTCAGTAGTGCTGTCAATGTAAGAAATGGTAAAAAATGAGATTTTCAGATGTATCAACTTCAAGATTTCACTCATTGTCACATATTCAACCAGAGAAATACGTTTATGAAATGCCGATCAGATAAATTCTAATTTCTTTAGATCAGCCTGGTTTTCAAGACACTACTTTTCAAAATATGTGCGCACTCTAATACAAGCAATGCTGCAAATGCATTAAAAACTAGAGCAAACAATCCCTGATCAGTGTGCATTTGTGTTTATGAACATCACAGAAAGGCAAAGACATCTTTTTGGTGAAAGTCTTCTGCTAAATGTGGATATATGACAGGTGAACAGGTGGTTCTTAAATGTGGTCTTAAAATCACATTTAAGATCAAGAACAAGCTAAGGCTTTGGTGTCTGTTATCTGATTTCTATGTGCCTTCAATATTTCCACACATGCATATTCAGGTGTCCACTTAATGGAAAATATTAATGCCAGGTGTGATCAGGATCTAACTGTAGCTCTGTACATAGCATTAAGACTAATTTTAAAAATAAAACAGCTGAAAAGGATGACTCTCATTCTGGCATAAGTATGGTATGGTTTTTAGTCAACAGAAAGTTAGAACATGGTCAGCTGTAGACTGTGAGGATAATAATTAGTGAGTTCCAGCAAAGAAGAGATTGAAATTGGGTTGACTTGATGTGAAAACAAGTAAATATATAGTATTTAAAGTATTCTACCAAAGACAGTTATAAAAACATGCCTGGGCCTCAATTAGATTCTATCAACGGTGACCAACACATAATTCATCTGGCCTTAACTCACTTGTTGGGAAACCTCCACCAAAGAACATGTTGAAGAGGTCTTCAGGTGAGATGTCTGCTTCAAAATCACGATGATCTCTGTGTCTGCTTGGGTGTATTCTCTCTTCTCCATACTGGTCATACTGCCTTCGTTTGTCAGCATTACTCAGAACAGCGTAAGCATTACCGATAGCTGAAACACACACAAACATGGGCACTTAACAATAGGTTGAGGTTCCATGTAATCTACATACAGTAAAAACAACTGAGATACCTTTACCTTTAAAAGCCTCTGTGGCGCCAGGAGCGTGATTCTTATCTGGATGAAATTTAAGAGCCAGTTTCCTGTAAGCCTTTTTAAGATCCTCCTCTGAGGCAGTCTTTTCCACTCCCAGAATTTGGTAATAATCTTTACAACTCTTAATCCTGCAGTTAAAAAGTAACAAAGTCACATATTTAAAAAATATACTCATTTTCAATTTCATGCCAGCAACATTAAAAAAAAAAGTTTTATAGCTGAGAAATCATGAAGGTAAGCCCATTCCAATAAAAGATGCTATCTGGAAGTCAGCAAAGACTGCTTGAAAACTCATCTATGTAGTTCAGCTTTAATATTGCCTTCAAAGAAGAGCAAGATACCCAAACTCTGAACAGTTATGAACCCCCATACTATCACACATACTAATTTTGAACTGAATGCTGGTTACAAATCAGATGGCTTCTCTACTCTTAGACTGAAAGATCTGGTGTTCCTGAAGATGTCTCACTTTCCGTTCAGAAGACTTTTTCAGCCGGACCAGAAGATGTCTTCTGAATGTCTTCAAGAACAAAGAAAAGGTTGCCTTGATACAAGTCTTTGAAAGTTACCATGACTAGTGGACAGATTTCCACTTCATGTCAGTCTATCTTAAATGAGCACAGGCTCAGAGAGGCTGGAACATATTGTAATATGAAATAAAACCAGATGTGATGTCACAAAACCTTGTGGTTGGTGCTTTTGGATTAGTGTTTTTTTCTTTACCGTTAAGCACAACTTGATTGTTTGTAAGATGAGATAATTAAAGTACACTTGTAAAGACTAATGCGAGGAGATCCTGCAGTAGTAGTTTACCCATAGAGTTTTTGCTAGAGCCATCTTTCCACTGAGGCTTAAGAGAACATGGTCTGGGGACCTGGACGTGTTGGTTTCGGTTTGTTATCTGGGTGCATAGTGCAGTTAGAGTGGTTTGTCTTGGGTACACTTTCGTGACTGTCTAGGTAATCGTTTGCATAATAATAAGAAACTTAGAAGCACCCTCACTCAAAAGGATGCAAAAAATTAACCCATGCCTTTGTTACTCTAGGCTGAATTACTGTAATGTATTGCCTTCTTGATGGTGTTGCTGGTTCCTGCTGCAGTTACTGTTCTGCTGTGTCCTATATGACGGGCCGCACAGTAGTGCAGTGGTTAGCACTGTCATTTCACAGCAAGACGGTTTAATTGGGTCTTGGTTCAGCTTGTCTTTCTGTGTGAAGTTTGCATGTTCTCCCTGTGTCTGCGTGGGTCCTCCAGTTTTCTCCCACAGTCCAAAAAAAAAAAAAAAAAAAAAAAAAAAAAAAAAAAAAAAAATTTAGGCTAATTAGTAATACTAAATGCTGCCTAGGCTACATGTATATTAACTATAATCAAATTTAATTTATAGAAACAATTACAGGAATAATTTGGTCTAATAAATAAATCAATCTAACAAATGTGTCTGTGACAGTGCTGATTTTCACTGTGAAAGTGCCTTGAACAGTTCCCAGAATACAAAGGGACTATTTAAGTACATAGTTGTAAATAGCCAGTGTTTTGGTTGTTTACCAAGCCATCAGATTTTGTTCTTAAAACACCTAAGGCATCTTTTGAATATAGACAATGGTTGAGTTTATTTATTTAGATTTTGGGTTGGGTAGCTAGCCAGGGTAATGCGTGCCCTCTTTATGCTGTGTTTGCAAAAAGAAATCTTGTATAGTTATTATGGTCTTGACATATTTTGGTCTGTTGCATTTCATAGTTCAGGTTTCATAGAGCAATTACAGATATAAATAAATTAATTTGTGGAATGACTAGATTTCTGAGATAGGCCTTTGCTTTTCTTTTCATAAACACTGGACAACCAGGAGTAACTGATCATAATATCTCCATTTAGTCTACTCAATCAACCATTTCCAAATCTTCTCAGAAAGCATTCCTGGACCATGTTGACATTATAAAGTTTATTTTACTGCTTAAAAAAAGACCATTCAATTTTCACATGAACAATCGTGTCAGGTACTTGATAATAGTATTTCAGTGGTAACAATGTTTAGGCATAACACGGTGAAGTCAGCTAAAGAACGATTCCACCACATTTCAGAGCTACAAGGCCGTTTTATAGCAGGTCCGGAATACAATACTTACACTGCTCAAATCTGGATTAAATTATGTCTTAGACAGTAAAGACTATATTAAACACAGTTTCTGATTTGTGAAAACTCTTTTTGAAAGAAAGAATGCAAGAGATGTCTTTTTCTCCTTTTTTCACAGTCAGACCATCTTAGACCAGGGCCCAATAAAAAACTACAAAACCTAGAAAGCTCAAACCTAGAAACTGATTACACCCTAAAAGTCTTACGGATTTTTATTTTTAATGAAAACCACACGCATACATTTTAATATGATGAAGCTATCGATTTAGCCAAGAGTAGACTGAGGTGCACTAACTTTCTGACAGACTCCAGCTGCTCTGGTGTGTAGGATTTGGCCGAGTCTGAGGACCCCTGCGGCCCCTCAGCTCCGTCTCTGTCGCCGCGGTGCCTCACACTGGGTCCATCTCCGTTGACAGGACCGCCGTTCTCGTCTGGAGGTTTTCCATTCTGCGCTAGAGACTCCAACAGGCCTGCACAGACAGTGGCGTCATATTTTTATTCTTGGTTACTACGTGAGTTTATTTCCTGATTAATTAATCCGCTACCACAGTGAGCTAAAGTTAGCATTGCATCTACTGGGGGGGAAACAAAACAAAACATTAACGTCAGCACCTCAAATTATGATAACAGTTAACTAGATATAATGTGACAGCTTCATTAAAAAAAAACTACAAGTACCAGTTACAGCCGGGACCAGATGGTGTAACGTTTAAACAGTTCTGCTAACGTTAGCTGACTCGCAGCGACGGCCCTCCGCGGAGAGACGGTCGCTTTCTGGCTACAACAGTGTCATTAAACGTACTTTTTGCCTGG
The DNA here is from genome assembly GCA_037176975.1 of Arrhamphus sclerolepis. NCBI lineage: Eukaryota > Metazoa > Chordata > Actinopteri > Beloniformes > Hemiramphidae > Arrhamphus > Arrhamphus sclerolepis. The sequence goes on from JBAMYA010000007.1 coordinate 10,272,599, forward strand.
TCTGTGGAGAACAAGCGCTGTGCCTTTTCCAGAAACTTCCTGGCTTTATCCGTCTGGTTGTTGCTGATCGCGTTTAGGGCTATTTTGATGCATCGCTCCGCTTCGTCCTTGTTTGAGTCCATGGCGACGCAGCGGAAATGTTTACTTGCCCCGGGACGCCGGGAGATGACGTCTAGTCGCTGTCAGTCTGGATAATAAGGCGTCATCAACACTCGAACCTCCAACATGCTCTTCATAAACTGTCTCAGAGCCCCGATGTGTTGAAAAAAAAAGAAAAGAAAGAAAAAAAAGTTGTGCTTAATCCCATTTGTGACACTGGCCCACACCTGTGGCACCCTCACAGATAATTGATCCTATTTGAAATCCGGAATGTCTCTTTCAGCAACATGCAGAAGGTCAGTCACATTTATCAAGCGTGGCATCTTGTACACCTCCAGGAAAACCTGTCAGCTGTTTTCAACGAATAACACTACTGTAGCTGACCAACAGAAAAAGCCATCAAAGAAACGGTGGCGGAAAACTCAGAAGAAAGCCCCCTGGAATGATCATCTGTCCTGGGAGGAAAGGCTGGCTGATGTGGTCACCCCTCTATGGAGGCTGAGCTATGAGGAGCAACTTGAGCTCAAGCAGAAGCATCAGGAGAGGATACTGTGTCAGCTCACGGGGTATCTTTTAGGTGACTCCCAGTTACATTCCTCATCAGCTCTAACAGGTAAACCCACCTTCCCTGTCCTGCCCATCCTTCCATCTCCAGTTAGAAATGGTTACCGCAACAAGTCTACATTTTCTGTCAACAGAGGAGTGGACGGGAATCCAAAGACAGTTGGGTTTTATGTGGGCACAGGCAGGAAGGGAAATATTGTCTGTGTCAATGGAGACCATCTTCTCAACATGCCAGAGAAGCACAAACGGGTAGCCAGGTGTTATCAGGATTTCATTCGTATCTCCTCTCTGGAGCCCTGTCTGCTGTTCCATACTGGAGGTCACTGGAGGGAGATTACAGTGAGGACCAATGCAGAGGGCCACACCATGGCTATAGTGTATTTTCACCCACAAGCTCTCATCCCAGAGGAGGTGGCTGTCCATAAGGCTGACCTAGTGGACTATTTCACACAGGGACCTGGATCAGTTTGTCAGCTGGACTCTCTGTACTTCCAGGAGAGCACCATGACTCGCTGCACCCACGAGGAGTCCCCCTACCAGCTCCTGTATGGTCAGCCACACATATATGAGGAGGTAATGCCTGCTGAGATTACAGACACTCTGTAAGGGAAAATAAGTCCAGTCTTTTCTTTATATCAGTTAGATGTTTCTCCTTTTTTTTTTTTTTTTTTTAACCCTTTAACAAATACCAGTCTTACTAATATTTTTTTAACCTTTACTCAGTTGCTAATATAATAAAGTGATCTAACAAAGAAAAAAATTGTTCCATATAGTTACATAATAGTTCCATATAGTTACATACACAAGTTTAAGAAAATTTACTTTTTTTTTTCTTCTTTAAATCAACCACTTACAATAATTGGTAGAACAAAACTTGAAGTATATAGAAATGGTATTTATCCTGAGGATGACTGTAAGGAGTCTGTACCCTCTGAAGTTGGTCAAAAACACTGGGCCATGGAGAAATATAGTGTAATGGAATATTTTTGTTATACCTTCCTCATCTGGAAGTCTTTTGAAAGCAGTGGAACCTGGGGATGATACACACGTACTGTTTTAACTTCTGTAATCCTAAATTAGTGAGTATTCCTTTTAGTTATTGAATTTATGAAAGAAAGAAATAGTATGTATACCTATGTTATGCTGTTTTTATATTTGTTTCTTGTATTGTTTCATGATTCACAGGTTCTGGGCTTCAAGTTCCGCATCTCTGCCGATGCATTTTTCCAGGTGAACCAGGCAGCTGCTCAGGTGCTCTATGGCACAGTGAGAGATCTGTGTTTTCCAAACACTGAGCAAGGAAGACAAATAAAAACCTGTGGTACTCTTCTAGATGTGTGCTGTGGAACTGGTGCCATTGGCATCACCATGTCTCCCAGAGTGGACAGAATTATCGGCATCGAGCTCATAGAACAAGCAGTGGAGGATGCTGTTTGCAATGCAGCTCTCAATAATGTACTGAACTGTGAGTTTATCCCTGGGAAAGCAGAGGTGGTACTTCCTGCTCTCATGTCTCAATTAAGCTCTGCAGTCGGAGGACTAACGGCTGTGGTAAACCCAGCTCGAGCTGGCCTCCACCACAGAGTCGTCCGAGCTTTACGAAACCAGCCGGGTATCCGCAGGCTGTTGTATGTGTCTTGTAAACCAGATGGAGAAGCGATGAGGAATTTCAGGGAGCTTTGTTGTGCTCCAGACCCAAAGAAGAAACTCAATGGAGAAGCCTTTTCTCCCACTCTAGCTGTTCCTGTTGACATGTTCCCACATACGCCTCACTGTGAGCTAGTGGTACTTTTTGAGAGGTAGCAGATATGTTTTGTTTGATAAAAGGTTTGTGGGTTTCAATTAATAAACAGCACTTGCTTCTGACAGCTAGAACAGACATGTTCATGATTGTTATTATGGTGATCTTTAATACAAACTTGTATCAGGATTCTATTCTGATTTATATTTTTGGTGCTTCTTAGTTTTCATGGAATTCAATCATCAGTGATGTTAATTTGCCTTTTTTCCCCCTTGCTTTTACATGTCTAAAAGAATTATGATAATGGTCTGTTTTGGCCCTGCAGTACCTCTATTTGCACACAAGGTGGTACCATTTCTTACTTTACAGATCATTCCTTTAATAATAATGATAATGACTATTATCGTTATTATTTGTTTCACAATCGTTGTTTTAATCACCCCATTCATTCTAGCCCATTAAATGTTGTAACGCTATGAGTAAACACAGATTTGAAATTACTGGAAGAAACCATCTTTATGTGAGGTCGTACTTAGACAAGATCATGGCCTTCAGTTGAGAGTAGAATTCTGTTATCTTTAAAGTAACATGATGATACACATATTCAACATCATGTGTGCGAAAGGTCAGCAGATAGACGGGTACAGACTTTTCTTCTTTTCTTTTTCTTTTTCTTTTTTAACACCTATCAGCACTGTCATAGAGCCAGTAGTCAAAACAGTGAGCAGTTTCATGCTTCTTAAATGCTTCTGTTCTCCAAACTTTGCAAGTGTGTGGAAAATGTATTTCTTCACATACGATTTCTGTGGTTTATTCGCATGCACACCCGTAATTAATACTAAATGCATACAACGTCTTTTTTTAATATATGTAATTTCCATTTTTTTTTCATGAAGGGGGCAAGTCGTGAATTTTATTGCGGAGTCAAGGCTAGACTGTCAATTTTAGATCGGATGACGTTATCTTAGTTTGCAACCTTTTGCAATGTTTAATAATTTTTTTAATAGTTTATATATATATATATATATATATATATATATATATATATATATATAGATATATATAGAGAAACAAAAAAAAACAAAAGCAGAAGCTGATTTGCCAAGATTGGCCAATGGTTATTTATTATATAAAGTGTCTGGAGTGGGGGTGGGGGGAGGTAAACATCAGTTCAGCAGTCAGCCAATGGGATGTTTACTGCTGGTGGCATCTTTTCCCCCAGTCGCGCTGTTGCTTTAAAACGACCTGGAACAAGCGGTTCGAACTCTGACTGACGACGCTCCGGTGCTGCATCTTTAATTTGTCTCCTCTGAAGTGTGATTCGATCACACCTGGCAACAGCTCCTGAAGAGCCACCAGTCAGTGGGCTTAACCCGGGTAAGAAGCCACTTTAAACAAATTAATTTGAACAGCGGTTATGTGATACTAGCGTGTTGATGCTGCTACACCTGCTGAGCTTCAGTGTGATGGGAAAACGGTGCTCTAAAGCCTGCATGTTGACAAAAAAGGGACTTATACTAGGGTAACACGATAATTTGTTTAAGTGGTTAAACAAGTGGACATAGGCCTACTGTTGCCTGTATCACCACATCTTTCACATTTGCATATAGTTTGGGAGTGATCAAACCTTATCTCCTCGTGTGGCGAGAGTTTAACTTAGCTACTTTAACCGACAGAAATGTAAAACGTCCATCAAAGCTGTGCTGATGAGTAGGCCTCCCAAATTTACTTAAATGCCAAACTGGAAGCACTCTGAAGTCCTGTATTCAAACGTGAAAACGTTTCCTGTTACATTATCTTGTCATTTTAATTACTTATACGGGTGTTTAAAATTAGAATTTTACTGTCTGAGTTGTTTGATATTGACTAGAAGACCTTTTTTTATGTATGCATGTATGTAACATTTTCAATAGTCTGCACTTTGGAAAGCTGAAAGTATCACAGAAAACACGTGAGACACATTACAATCACCTGTCCAAAGTGTGTTTGTTTTGTTTTATTAATTTATTTATTTAAGAGAGAGAGAGAGAAAAGGAAAAAGTGTGATCTCAAATGCGCGTTCCCGCGTGAAGGGGGCTTTTTTTCAGTCTGGGTTCCTCCTTTCGGCACAACACCGGTTCTTGACTTTTGTATGACTAAGGAACAGCAGGTGTCGGACTTGTATGACGCCGAATATAGATGACATCCTGTTTAAATGTTCTGAGGAACCAGAAAACTAAAACAAAAAGCCTACTCTGCCGCTGGAGGAGTGATGTTTAGTGGCCGCTAGCTGCTCTCGGCGCTGCTGCTGGGGCGTGTATGAGCACAGCCAGCCACCGTACCTACCTCTGTCTCTCTACATCAGGCTGTGCGCATTAAACTGAGCTACAAATCTCCCTTTTTTCCGCACCGCTGCCCCTTTAGAAAGATGACCGAAGCCGAAACCAGAAATCACCACGCTGACAAGCAGCAAAACGGAGATGCCATGGCAGAAACATCGACCGCGGATGATGTTTTTGACGACACCTATAAAGAGAAAGAGGCGAAGCCACCGAGGACATTGGTGTGGAGAAATATCATATTGATGTCTCTTCTGCATGCTGGTGCGCTTTATGGACTGATTCTCATTCCCTCTGCATCATTTTTAACCCTTGCATGGAGTAAGTATTGAGTGAATGTGTACATTTTCAGATTTTTGTTGGTGTTTCTTCCTTCCAGGCCACAGACATCAGAGAACAGAATGTGCTGATGCTGTGATCGTTGCTAACAGTGGATACTGTCTGAGGGGAATAATAGAGAATGAGTCACTCTGGCCTAATTTTCAGAGTACAGTCCTACTGAAATGTATTCAACCCACTCGTGACTTGTTTTTTTCCCCTTGTTTTGTGTCTTATCTAATAGTGAATTACCAGATTTTCACACATTTACTTTGAGATGTAGGCAAGATAAACACAAAATCCAATTTAATAACAGCTATATGTGTGTGTGTGTGTGTGTGTATATATATATACATGATAGATAGAGAGAGAGCACCCACATCTCTGAACTTTTAAAGTAGCTGTCTCACCTTTAGTAGAAACCACTGCAACAAAGAAGCTCACATAAATGTTTTTGTTTGTTTTGGTGGAATTTTTATTTATTTTTGCTTTAATGCAGCTACGTTAAATTTAGAGGTTTGTGAGCGTGGGATGCTCCACAGAATCTTAATGGAGTCCAGGAGCAGACTAGGTTTCTCCAGAACTTTCATTTTATTTGCTTGACCCCCTTAAAGGTGCACGGCCTCTTGATGTTTCGGAGTATATTCCAGTTGTTCTTGACGTTCAGTCACAGACTTTATAACCAGACATTCTCTTGACAATTCTCTGAGAGATTTTCATGTTTCCCCTGATATTTGTCAGTTGTGGTGAGCAATGCATCTTACAGCAGTACTCTGTCATCTCTACGCTTAACTGAAGCCGTAATGTTGTTTTAGCTGAATTTTTCTTCATACTTTTGAAATAATTGCTCTGTATACATAAAGGTTTTTTCCCCTGTGGCTAAATTCAAACAATCCTCTTCTTGGTGAACTACGAATGCTGCAGAGCTACTCAAGAGCTTCTGAAGGGAAAGAAATAAAAATCTATTTTATGTGTTGATTTGATTTATCAGGGTTGGTAAATTAGGCTTGGGTGTGTCAAGTCCAGCTGCAACCAGTTATTGGTGTTTGGCTGGCCTTTGGATTTAGTAAGTAAGGGGACAAATATTTCTTCACTCAAGGTATTGTATAACATTTTGTGCTTCAGTTCATAGGATTATCATTTCAACATTTTATTTTGTGTTTGTTCAGGTTGCCTTTACTTTATGTTTGTGCTACAAATTATCATGAAATAAACTTGGAAAAAGAAGTAGTCTGCTCTGCACACAGCAATGCATCAATGCTCTCCTCCTTTAGCAGTGCAAACCTGTGCCAAATTGTAAACAATTTGAGCTTGTTGGAATGGTTCACAAGTCCTAAATTAGAAGTATTTGAATTGTTTGTCATCAAACAGTTTGCTGAATAATATGAATTTGTTCCTAAAACATGTAGACCGTAGAGGCATGACTCGAGTTCCCGAACAATCTTAACTTTGTTTCCACTGTGGCACTGCATAATTTTCCCTCTCTTTGCAATGCTGAGCTGCATATTATTTCACTGGGGAATACAAAGCACAATCGCCATTAATATAGACATCCCATTGTGAGCTGCATGGCGCAACAAGAGAATGCTCATTGCCAATCAGAAGTTCCCTGGTCTCAGATCCTGGCTAGTCTCGTCTCGGCTTCACATAGAAATGCATTCAGCAGTTTTAGAACAACAGAAGTGTGAGGGCTGGCCTGCATGCTCCCACCACCCCATCTCCCTGCACAGATGACTTGTCTCTGAACAAAAAGGCCTGAGTGTTATAAAAGGAACTTGGTGTCACAATGACTCTGTTCTCATGGGTGTGAAATTTACCTTAGAGTAGTGTTGACAGTTTCCTGTAAGACACTTCTCCTTTCCGCCTCTCTTTCATCCAGCTGCAGTGTGTTACTTCTTAAGTGCTCTTGGTGTGACTGCTGGTGCACACAGATTATGGAGCCACAGATCCTACAAGGCTTCCTTTCCCCTGCGAGTTTTCCTCGCTCTTGGCAACTCAATGGCGTTTCAGGTAAAGCAGACAAAAATGTAAACATATTTCATATATTAATCCCATTTATAATATGGTGAAACCTTTCTAAATGAAAAACCTCAACATAATCATGGCATTCTTTTATTTTTTTACTACAGGAGAGAGTAGATACAAATGTATTTTATCCCTTATTTTAATGGTGTTTGATCTTATGTTAATGTTTGTCACAGTTACTTATTATTTCATTATTTTAAAATGGTGTCAGTGACATCTGAATATGTAACACTTTTGAACTCCATCTGTGTGACATTGATCAGTGATTTACTAGCACATGACCTTTTTGATAGTGATGTGAAACTTTTCTAAAGTTTCTCACAATTGTTTCTGTCTGTTTATTTATTTATTTATTTATTTTAAACTCACGTATCCAGAATGACATTTATGAGTGGGTGAGGGACCACCGTGTCCACCATAAGTACTCTGAGACGGATGCGGACCCTCATAATGCCACACGGGGGTTCTTCTTTTCCCACATTGGTTGGCTGCTGGTTCGCAAACATCCTGATGTCATTGAAAAAGGACGGAAACTGGAGCTGACGGACCTGAAGGCAGATAAAGTTGTGATGTTCCAGAGACGGTGAGAAAATATCTTCACGTCAGAATATGATTTGCTCAGTTCTTATCAATAATTCAGAATAAACCTGGTATTGCCAGTCAACTGTAACAATAAACTGTATGTAATTATCTGCCGTCACAAACCTTACTACTTCTAGTTCTCTACAGTTCAGTAGTTGAAACATCAACGTTGATTAAACCATGAATTTGGGATGTTAGAGGTGCTGTTTTCTATTTTTTTTCTTTTATTTTAAAATTACAATTATAATTTTAGTTAAGATGCATACTTTGACTGGTTGCTAAAAGTAATTCCTTGTCAGACCTCAGATACACAGGATGTTGAGCTATAGTTACTATGACAACATAGTCCTTTTACTGCTAATGGACCAGCTCTCTGTCCTCCTTCTAACTAATAGATTTGTGGCTTTTACGGACCTTTTTACCATTGCATATACAGATTTGATGTTTTTTTATTTTACCATTGAGGGTGTATTGTTGTTAGAATATACTGTATAACTCTTTGTACAAAAAATGAAGCTGTTTAAATGGTATTGCACTATTAGCTTATCTGTAGACATAATAATGGCCAAATCAAAGGTGGTCTGTGTGAGACACAGTTTGCTCGTTTCAGGTTCTACAAGCAGTCTGTGGTGATCCTTTGCTTCCTTGTGCCCATGTTGGTACCCTGGTACTTCTGGGGTGAGTCTTTGGCTGTGGGGTACTTCGTGCCTGGACTCCTGAGGTACACTGTGGTGCTCAATGCAACCTGGCTGGTCAACAGTGCTGCTCACATGTGGGGCAATAGGCCGTATGACAAGAACATTAACCCGAGGGAAAATCCACTAGTTGCTTTCAGTGCCATAGGTAAGGATTCTTTTTTTTATTTTTTTTGCTATGATGTCATTCTTTGCATAAATTATGTATTTAAACACATTTTTGTGCACTCTTTGTGGCTTCATGTGCCTGAAGAATATTTGTATTAACTTTTCAATCATGCAGAAAGATTTCTGATTCAGACACAGCGGGAGCTCTAATAAAACTAAACTAGTGTGGCAGAGTGCAAATCCACTGGCTGTTCTAGTCCCAGCTGTGGCAGCTCGAGTGTTCAAATTTAGACATGGCCATATTTTAATCTACATAAGATATTAGTTCATTCTTAGCTGTACACTAATGTTGATTTTTAGCAACATTATTTCCCAAGAGTTCTTTGCAGCATCCTGCATCTCAGGGGTTTTTGTTGAAATCCAGACTACTAACTTTAAAATTTTTGCCCATACACTGTTACAAGAAGTAAAGTTGTCTGCCACTTCCTATTTATTAGGTTTTAAGATAAATAAGCTTTTACTGTCATGCTAAAAGTTATGATGTCACTAAATGGAAGTATGCAGTCATGTGAAAAAGGTTCTAAGACACACAAAAAAAGCCCTATGAGAGAACCAGCCAGAGAAATATTAAATTCTCAATCATAGAAAATCCAGACTACATCCAGAAAAACATAGCATCAGCCAGCTTTGTTGACCTTGGCTTTCTGCTTCACGATCTGTGCACGATTTTCAAAACAATAAAAAAAAGTAGGTCATAGTTCAACATCAGTCAATTTCTGATCAAACGGAGGAGCTTTTCGTTTCAGTACAAAATCTCTGCATGAACAGCTGTCTAATAGATTCAGTGCTGAAAAGAATGAATCACCACAGCACTGTGATTAAAAAACAAAACAAAAAAAACAACAACAAACAAAAATCGGCATGTAAATACACTCAGTAACTTTGAGGATGACAAACTGGACCAGAGAATTTTTACTTTTAGACTCTACAAACCTCATGAACCTTATTATCTTGCTTCATAGTATAACCATCTAATCTTTTAACCTCAGATCAGCAACAAGAAATTCCGCACATAGTTACTGAGCCAAAATACAGAAACGGTTTGTGGAAAAACAAAAACAAGTACATCCGTACTGACTGTTATAGCAGTGAGGTGCTGCTTATCAAATGCATTTGAATAACTGATTTATCAGCAGGTGTGACCACATCTATAACAGTTTTGCGAGTCTGCTGGCATTAATTAAGGCAGATACATGCAGTGCTCTTAAGGAAGCAAATGCTGCTGCCCATCAACCTGGGACGGATTAAAGCATCATTTCCAAACTTTTGTCTACCGTTTTATAGAAAAGATTATTTGCAAGTGGGGAAACATTCAAGGACACATTAGTCAGCGTCCTGAAGGATCTGAGCTGGACACATTTAATCAAGAGCTGAAGCTTTGCTTCATATTGTCTACGTAGATTCCAGTGTTCAGCCCGAGTAATGACAGATCAACCTTCAAATTACACCAAATTACTTACACTGAATATGCCAGCCTCTATTTAGCCTTTTCTGTTGTCTACATGTGGCCTCCCAGCATTTCTCTTTCTTCTTGATCTTTCACTTCTTTGGCATTTCCTCCAGGCCTTTTAGACTGACCAAATTCAGTTTCATTCCTGCTAGCAATGCAGCATCTGACCCACACCCAGTCCCAGACAGTAGGAGGCTTGTGAGGGAAGGTCACTGACTCTGTGATGATCCAAAATGGGGCATAATTTAGCTTATTAGATTTCAGTAGTTTGCAAATTAAATTAGATGACTTATCGGCCCTTTTGATTTTCAAATCCAAAATGAGTTTCCACTTTGACAAATCAAGTTATCAAGTCACATGCAGCCAACAGCTGTTTATTCCTCTACGACATTCTTGCGATGGGTTTGGATCAAAAATAAATTTCAAGCATGATGTAATTGTCACCACAACGGCTGTTACTCAACTGTACTCACGCATATTTTCATTTAAGGCCGTCCTTCTGTATTGAAACCCAGTTTTCCTTCTGCTTTTTCAGGGGAAGGTTTCCACAACTACCACCACACGTTTCCCTTCGACTACGCCACAAGTGAGTTTGGCTGCAAGCTCAATCTCACCACTGCCTTTATAGACCTTATGTGCTTCGTGGGTTTGGCCAAAGACTGCAGGACGGTTTCAAAGGAAATGATCGCTGCTCGTGTGAAGCGAACGGGTGAAACCACCAAGAGAAGTGGCTGAGTCCAGAACTACACTGCAAACACCCTTCATCTGGTACAACATGCTTAACTGATACAGAAAGTAGCAACAGGTATAGCAGCATTTCACTGGTGTGGTGGTGATTTCCATGCTTCTGATTATAAGTTAGACCTCTTTGTGAGACTAATATTGACTTCAAGAGTTTCCATAAAAGTTGTGGGTCTCTTTTTTTTTTTTTATGATTTTGAAGTGTTCTTGCAGACTATTTGTAACAGGTGGAATCTTGACTATATGTGCAAATACTGCTTGTTCATCATAATATCAGACAGGCATGGGGATAATGAATGTATCTTTTGGCCACATTAGGGCTTCAAAAAAATAAATTCTGTGTGAGCACTGTGTAAAAGCAGTAATTAAAAAAAAAAAAAAGAGAGAAAAAAAAAGTCATTTTCTGTACCTTGTATTTATTAATTTGCTATTTATCAGTAGTCTTTTGCACTTTGAAAGCTTTAATGAAATCCTTGATGGTGCAATTTCTGTGCAGAGAAGATTGAAGTTGTTTTGCTCTAAATTCTGTCTGTAGTGCTTTGTCATCCCACAAGGAGTGCATTTCTATCTTGATATTTGCTTACTTAAAGCTAAGGTTTTTCTCTATTATTAGTAAGTAATCTTGCTAAACCATTAGCTGCTTTTTTTTCTCCCCCATGGCTGCCATCAACACAGTTAAGCTTCTATTCAGCTGTTGTCATTTTTTTTTCATTTCTGGGTGACCATGGATATAAACAATTCTAATGTGTTATATTTGTGTTCAGCTGTCTTCTTGTGAAAGATCAAGTTGTCTGATGTAACACATTTTCTTTTCCAAACCACTGTTTGAGATGCGAAGACATGAAGCTGCTTGAGAATATCATTAACTCTTCTCATATTCTAGACCGTAACATAGAGGAAGAACTCTCACAAAATTTGTAAAGAGGTAACTATTTGCAGAAGTTTTGTAGCCCTTTGAACTACTCAGACATTTTTTTTCCCCTCAGATTAGGCCTCGAGATGTGTGTAGCGCACGCATTTAACTTTTTTGGTGTGATATTATTAAAAAGCTTCAGCCCAAATGCCTTATGAGGGTTGCACATGTTTAAAAATTGCAGTGCAAGATATAAATAAAAGAAAAATACTTTTGACACTTTGAAGAAACACTTGAAATCTGTGTAATCCCTGCTCATCTATAACAGCAAATCCTTAAAACAAGTATGGGTTACTGTCAGTTAATTCTTGTGTGACAAAAAAACAACACTTTTCTCTAAAACGAGATCTAAACTTATGACAAAATTAATTATACTTTTGTAAAAAAAAAAAAAAAAAATCACTTCCTTGTTTATAAATCAACACTTTTCTACAGTGTTAAGATGGCACCTTTTTTTGAAAGAATGTTTTTGTATGTATTGTAAAGTACCATAAATAAACCAAATTTTTGCAAATTGTTTGCACTAAGGATTGTTATTCACATGCTTGGCCAAAACGTCTGACCTGTATAAAATCAACTAATCCCACAGCATGAACTCGGCGCATTTAGGCATGTAGATGGGGTCGACAACTTGTTAAAATTCAAAACTAGCATCAGAATGGGGAAGAAAGTTGAGCAAGATCAGGAAACCGAGGCTTCGGTTCACACAGACAATGTAAAATTGGACAATAGAGGACTGGAAAAAACATTGTCTGGTCTGATGACGTCTCAATTTCAGCTGCTAACAGTCAGATCAGAATTTGGAATAAGCAACATGAACGCATGGATCGATACTGGGGGTGAGATCTTCCACCAATCTGATGTTTTCACATCAATATAGAGCAAAATCTTTTGAGAAATATTTCCAAACCCGGCACTAGCAAGGTGGACCTAATGAAGTGGCTGGTTAGTGTAGTATAGACTGTATATAATTAAGTCATGTTAACCACTCATAACCCTGCACTCACCTGTCCACATGCACTCATTTAGAGCCTCTGAATCAACATGTCTTTAATACAAGTAAACCAACTAGTGCTGAAACGTGACCGTCAACGTCACCTGCATAGCAAACTTTATTTTATCAATCTACATCTCGCTGCTTGCATCGCTGAGCCTGAGAGGTTCTTCCACCTGCATAACCTGTTTAGACCCTCTTGCACTGTTAACTGAAGACCTTGATTGTGTCTTGCCTTCACTTCCTTGCTCACCTCACAGTCCAGTGCTGTCACTCTACTGCACATGTGACATCACCTGTGCACAATGAAGATATCCTGATTTTATGATTTGAAATTCCTTAATGACTCCTGGAGGAGAGATTTTTGGGGCTGTAGTCAAAAGACAAGAAAAGTGCTATAATAAATGTGTTCCATGTATCTTGATGGGTGGTGGCTCAGTTTAAAATTCCCTGTCACCATGTATTAGGCCTGTTGAAGTATCCTTGAACGAAGCACCCAATCCTTCCCAGATCCCAGTGTTTGAGCCTGATTTGCTTCAGAGGTGGGCAGAGGTCGAAGCTAAGTCCATTGCTGGGGTCAGCAAAGGGGCTTTAGTGTTTGCTCTCAAGATTGTCCAATCAGAATTTTAGTTCTCAGCTTCAACAGCGCATCCTCCTCCTTGTTCTGCGAGAAAGCTACAAGTATTTGCTTGATGAGGTTGTTTGGTTTGAACGCATGTGTGTACATGTAGAATAATACAGGGAATCAAATGTTTGCATGCTACTGGGGGGGTGACTGGACCAAATGTATCATAAGCGGTGGCGCCACTGCTGGCCTCTGTGATTCCAACAGTGACATCAGCCCTCTGTCCATTGGCTGCCGACTGTCAGGCCATTCTCTTTGTGGCATGCAGCACCTCGGTGTGAGAACTCAGACAACTCACTGTGGTCAGTCCGACACTTTAGGCTTGGAACATTCAAACTTGTGCAAGGTGGGCTTGGTGACTTAATACCTGCTGCTGCTGCTGGCCACTTTACAGAGAACTTTCTATCTGAAGTCACAACTAACATTAAGATAAATGAAAACCAGCAAACACTATGGATTTGATTACAGTATAAGCAGCTTTTAAAAAGCATTTCAGCAATGATCATTACTTTGTGGTGCATCAAGAGAGCAGAGGTTGAAGGTCATTTTTGTAGAAACCTCGACTGTTGTGGGTATAATATTGATATAATCAGCTTATAAAAGTGTGTTAAAAGTTCTGCAATGAGAATGTAATATGAAATAGTAATTTGAAAGTAAGTAATATGAAGATGAAAAGCAGTGATATGTAATGTAAAAGTAATATAAAAATTAAACATAAAAGTATTACACATTAAAAAAATGAGTGTATAAAATTATTTTTTCTCTTTGTTTCAAGCCACAACTAAATATTATTTTCACAATGTTATAATCTGTTTACTACAACTTTTTATTTCCTTGATTAAATCATTCTTGTTTCTCAAAGATTTGAATTTACAGAGAAATGTCATCAAAAGTACTCTAACTGATTATCAAACTGATTTAAAAGTTTGATGTCAGGTGAGTGAATTATTGTAACACATGTTTGCGCTGCATTATTGAATAACTCATGTTTCATGTTCTTTGTGTGGTTCAAGGGTGAAATAGCTCAGCTTTTAATAACTAGTTACTAAAAGTACCAGAAATTGGCATAAAAAGAGACTCAAGTGCAGTAGCTCGCAAAAAAAAAATATAAAGGCTAGAAATTATTTTTAATTATATCATCTTATTGACCTTCCTTTGAAGGCCATCCAGGATAAACGTTTCCTGTCCATGAATGACCTCAGAGTTTCATAAACATAACCTTCATCAGAGAACATTCTCTGAAAGTTTGTTAAAGATTTCACAAATGTAAAATCACAAGATGTTTGAGGGAATGTTTTGCAAAGGTTATCCTACGTTCAGCAATTGCAACAGCAAAAAAGGCACAACAGACGAGACTAGGACTACCAAAAATAAATAAAAAATCTCAGAAATTTCGTTTTTTGAGATCATCCAAATAAATATTGTTTTGGTATACGTCACATCTTTTTTGTGACATAAAATTTGTATTCTGTTGCTAATAATATTTTCTATGAAGTTATCGTTTATTGCATTCCTGCTGAAATTTAAACAGGTGAAGATGTTCAGTTAGAGTCCAATAAACACAGATTTGTGCCAAACGTGCAAATGCTGCTGGATTTTCGCCTTCACAGCACATACTGTATAATTAAGACCGTGCAGGTTTGGCCTTTAACCACTTCAATGAATTAACCTGAGTATATGGTCGGTGATAGTGTGGGTGGAAGGAAAAAAAAATGAGGCTTAGAAATAAAAAAGAGGACATTCCGTGCTTTTGTCTTTTCTTGGTTGCCATTTCTCTTTAAATCTTAATACAAAAACATCCATCCATCCCCCCCTCCGCGCCCCCCCCCCTCCAAATAACTTTCCCCCACCCCTCTAATCCTAATTTGCACACAAGAAGATCGCAAAAGGTCTGCTTGAATCAAAGGGAAGGGACCTAAGGGTCAGACAGGGTTATTGGAGCATAACCCCTGATGCAGTGTTAGGAAAGGAGCGTCTGGATTAGTCATGCAAATGGATCCATATCTGATCAGTGTCCAAAAACAGCATTGTTGAGATTCCCTCTGCTAATTTGTCCATTCAATAAAAACAGATACATAAAGAAATGTTAAAACTGAGCTTTCTGATAGGCGGAAAAACGGAAAATGATGAAACGTATCTCCCATTCACGCCATCATCTTTCAGCTTTACGCGCAAACTCCAAATGTGTAGACCTTATAGCCTAAGGTGTCAGAGACAGGCATTTATCTGCAGAAACACTCTATCCCGTTCTGCTACGCTGAATTCATACATTTATCCATTTGAAGTGGTTTAATGCGTGGAAGTTTGCGATCAAACGCCTCCGTGATGTCAGCCACTGCGCGCGCGTCTGAGTAACAGTTCGCGAGTTTCGGGTGATACGCACTGATTCAATCACATCTTTGTTAAACCGTGAATTATTTCCTCAAGAACAAACGGCTTCAGTGTAATTTTTGCAGCCCCCATCAAACTAACAACCCGTCTTCCAGAAGGCTATCTTCCACTAATCCCTGCAATCAGCTGTTCTTAGATAGCGTAAATACACTTTTTTTCTGACTAGAAATTCAAGGGATCAGTGTTACACTTTTCCTATAGGATTAAATAGATCTTCCTTTGCTCTTGAATGGAGGCAGGGAACCCACCGTTGTCCGGCCCTGAAGGCCCAGGGTGCCCTTTTGATCATTTCAATCTCTCCTCGGTGCAATACTTCTGATTGGCCAAGGGGCTAAGCAGGGGGAAAATCTTTAATTAAGCAGATAATCTCTTGTTGGGACGAGAGCAGCTCCATTTCAGAGCCCCCTCCTTGAATCTTGATAGCTCCTGGTGAAGTTTCATGTGCTGGTAGCTCAGTTTCCTCTCCATCGTTGCGCTCTCCGCCGGCTTTGAACGACAGAGTTGCGTCCAGCACTCTCACCTGTCAGGATGTTCATGCACTTGGAGGTTTTCTATTACATTTTCATTCTCCTGGCTCACATGAGGTCTTGCTGCAGCTGGTAAGTTTGATTCATCACTGAATCCCCCCCTCCCATGACTTTCATATTCAATTCATGTATATTTTCTCTCTTCAGCTAAATACTCAAAAGGGCCAAAAACAGTGACTGTCTGAAGGCATGAGCATATGAAAAGGGGAACACCATAAACGAGAGATTTTTTTATTTGGCCCTTGAACTATTTCATTTATTCATCAGAATTATTTCAGAAGCATTTTTCCAATGAAGCTGCTTTTATAGAAAGCATACATTTTTTTTTTTTTAAAAAGAAAAAAAAAAGAGAGAGACTGCAGGCAGTATGGCATACTTTTGGGTTACCAGACTGGGAAAATTCATGTTAATTTCTGATATAACATTAGCGCTTCTTTGAAAAATGAAAGCTTTACATGATCTTGACCAAAATCTATCAATTTATAAACTCATCATCGTTTTCTGCTGCTGATGGATTAGAGTTATTTCTTGTTGACGATCATCTTTAACAATGGTAAGAATGATGATATGTGATTATGACAGACCCATACACTTACAAAAGGATTAACACTGAAAACAACAATCTAGATGGAAGGCTCTACAGGAAGGATGAAAATCTAACCAATAACATTTTGAAGCATTGTTTCCAATATGTCCCAATCCTTGTATTCTGACAAAAAAAGAAAAGGAAAGAAAAAAAAGAAGAGGATATCTCTCAGTTTGGCTCACTAAGGGCTCGATGCTCACTGGTGTCACAGTTTCACATGTTCCAAAGCACACTAATGAGAGATGTTAGCAGAGGAATTTGTGAAGGACACTGAGCTTCCCTGAGTGAATAAGCTGTCTCCTTTTCCAGGTCAGTGAATAATTTCTTGATGACTGGACCCAAGGTAAGCCAACATTCTTTTGATCTTTCCTTTTGCCTTTTTCCCAAAAGAAAGAGGGAGAGATACCGTACTCCTTATTTCATCTTAACTAGTGCATTGGCAAGCTCTGGTACCTGTCTGTATGCAACAACAGCACTGAATAAGTGATATTCCTTGCCTTTTGTGATCCCCCCCCCCTCTTGGTACACTTGACCTTATTCAGAGACTCTGTGTGTCCAAGGGTTGAATGTGTTAAGAAGCAAGGGCAGGCAATGCTGTAGTGGGTGGTCATCATTAGTGGGCCAGACCTCTGTGAAAGAGGTGGTACTCCATCTCCCTGAAGGCCACTTGAGACATATTAGTTATATTATCATTCACACAGTCTGGACAAGCTGCAGGCGAAAGCCAAGGACAGAGAGACCTGGTCTGAGAAAGCTCAACAACTCATTGTACTCACAGCACCTGATGGTTTTTGAAAAATAAATTAATATTTTGAGACAGCTTGAGCTGATTGCATTTGTTGAGGTGCATACAGATGTCATAAGTTCTTATAGATTTTTTTGTTTCGGTACAACTCTAGAACGTTCTATAGGATAGATTATGAAGTGAAGACTTTTGCCATCTTATGAAGGCTTAAATACATTCATATAATTTAATGCAAAACTCTCAAATCTCATCTGTCTATACAATTATGCTTAAAGGTACTTATTGTTTGAATGTATTTGGGAGGAAACAACTACTTAAATTTATACATGAGGAGCAGTCCTACTAGCGTACACCTGAAAGTTGTATATATCAGTATCAAATTACACCCAATCCTATATTTTAATTTGTAATATTATTGCAAGATGTAGGATGCGTGCATATTGTGTCATGGGTCAGTATCATGCAATGTCTCTATTGCTGCTTCAGGCATATTTAATCTACTCGAGCAGTGTGGCAGCAGGAGCTCAGAGTGGCATAGAAGAGTGCAAGTACCAGTTTGCATGGGACCGCTGGAACTGCCCCGAGAGAGCCCTGCAGCTGTCAACACACAGCAGCCTGCGTAGTGGTAAGTCCAGATCCCAGGCTTAACATGCTCTCAAATCTGTCTACAGTGCAAGGGAAAACTGTCTGCTTCTGTTTGTTTCCAGTTTTTGTGTTTGTTCGGGGAGAATGACAGAGATGCACTCAGTCCAAAGACTTTATTTAAGCTCTGAGATGGTTGTTCTTCGCTTCATGTTAGAAAATTAAGACAAAAAGAAAAAAATCCACTTGACAACACCACCCAGAATCACCACTGTTTATGAATGCAGTGGATCGAAATTCAAATGTTAGGTGATACAATAGCTGCTTCACGGCAGGCGTTATGGTTGTTGGGTTTCTGGCAAACTTCAAACCTCTGAAACATTTGATTTCTAGGCCTCTGAAGGAACCACAAAGATAAACTAAAGGCCGTCCGAGAGGGCAAATCCTCAGATTTTAGCGTAAAAGTGTAAACTTGGGTGTTGAGACTGTCATGAAGATTAAACCACGTTCTCAGGAAAGATGAAAAAAGAGAGACTGTGAAACCAGCGCTTATCTTTTTGGGCGTTTATTTAATCTTAGACCTCATGAAAGTGTGCCCTTGACAGCAAGAAGACCTTCAAAAATCATACAGATGTTGTCATTTATACAATCTGAGACACATTCACAGACAAAGCAGATGATTTGCTTGTCGGCAACAAACCAGGTTACGCCAGAAATATTCTGCTGAAAAAAAAAATGTGGGGAATAAGTCACCCTGACCTTCCCTTTTGCACAGCATAACACATATGAACACACACAATGAAACTCTCCTTGAGTGCTCATTTTCCCCAACAACAGTATAATTAACAAGTCCCTATGTTGACAGCAAATCGAGAGGCTGCATTTGTCCATGCCATCAGCTCGGCTGGGGTTATGTACACCTTAACCAGGAACTGCAGTCTGGGAGACTTTGACAACTGTGGCTGTGATGACAGTAGGAATGGACAAAGAGGTCAGAAAATCAAATCTACGCAGAAGACGTCAGCATAAAGATTTGCAGAAATGAATATGAGTTATTTAATTGTTTTTGTTCCCAGGTGGCCATGGGTGGCTCTGGGGTGGCTGCAGCGACAATGTTGGATTTGGCGAGGCCATCTCCAAGCAGTTTGTTGATGCCTTGGAGACTGGGCAGGATGCGCGGGCAGCCATGAACCTCCACAATAACGAAGCTGGGCGCAAGGTACAGTAGGTGCTCTTAATCTGCTCCATAAACTTGGAAGTGAGAAATAAGCCCTTGCTATAAGATGTCACACAATTCTACCATGTGAGCGCGTTGATCTGAAGGGTTTAAACTGGGTGGCAGCTTGGTTGAAATGTTGGAAATCCGTCACGGCCCTCCAACTGATTGCAGAGTGTAAAGCAGCCTTTGAATCATTTTTCCCTGCTCAGCATTACACTGAGTGTGCCACCCAAGCGTCCCTTTCACATCGCTATAAGTGAGGTGCCACTCGTCCTCTATAATAACAACAGTGTGTTCGGTGTACCAGAAGGGCCTATTTACCAGTGCTGAATGCACCTAATGACAAAACCTCAACTCGAGAATCTCAGGATCGCTGGTGCAAGCTTAATTAAAGATCCTGGGGAGCCAGACATTGCACAGAATTTTGTATTATTCTGCTTTCTTAAAATAAGTGTTTAGTTTTATTCTTGCAATAAGGATCCCACATTTATCTTGGTCTTTGTTTGGCCCTGAGGGAGTCTGAGGGGACCACAGGCGTGCAGCTGAAGTGCTCTTTGTTTACGCTGCCTCTGCTCCCCCCTGTTGGGCCCTGGGATCCCCATGGCACCTGGAGCATCATTGTAACAGAAAAAAATGGGGAGATAAAGAGAGAAAAACTCCTTTTTCATTTTTTAACTCAATGGGACTCTCCATCGGGTCCTCACACACAAGAAAACATGTTGATAATGAACATGCTAAATAAATACTCCTATTTATACTGGGGGGGACAATAGGACTCAATGTGAAACTTTGATTCAGCCTCACCTCAGCAGAGAGTTCATCCCCTTCTTGTTAAAGGAAAACACCCCTTTTCAACCGACAGCTGTTTTGTGTCGGGGGAAAGTCAGGAAACACTGAGGACGAGAAAGAAACTCAGCAATGGACCTTGAAGCTATCTTCTATTCACCGTATTCTTGCCATTTTTTGAACTAACTGGAAAACCCTTTAAGAATACAATGAGTTAATTTGACAACATGTCAGTCAACCAATAAAGGATGTTTCCCAGACTCACTCACATACACATTTGAGCTTCACATGCACAAACACAATCAGTTTTTATAGTCTGCAATGATCTTTCACACAAAGGACCAACAGC
This sequence comes from Arrhamphus sclerolepis, assembly GCA_037176975.1. Classification (NCBI taxonomy): domain Eukaryota; kingdom Metazoa; phylum Chordata; class Actinopteri; order Beloniformes; family Hemiramphidae; genus Arrhamphus; species Arrhamphus sclerolepis. Next base: position 10,293,017 of record JBAMYA010000007.1, read on the forward strand.
ATCACTTTATTTCATGACAGGGTAAACTAGAAGTATGTGTTTGTAAGCTGCATCTTCCCTTCTGATGTCTGTAGGCTGTAAAGGGGACCATGCAGAGGACATGCAAGTGCCACGGTGTTTCAGGAAGCTGCACAACTCAAACCTGCTGGCTGCAGCTGCCAGAGTTCAGGGAGGTGGGGAACTACTTGAAGGAGAAGTACCACAGAGCTCTGAAAGTGGATCTCCTCCGAGGGGCGGGGAACAGCGCAGCCAGCCGCGGAGCCATTGCTGACACCTTCAGCTCTATCTCCCGCAAAGAGCTCGTCCACCTGGAGGACTCCCCTGATTATTGCCTGGAAAACCGCACTCTGGGCTTGCCAGGCACAGAGGGCCGCGAGTGCCTGAAGAAGGGCAAGAACCTGAGCAAGTGGGAGAAGCGGAGCTGCAAGAGACTATGTGGGGAGTGCGGTCTGGCTGTGGAGGAACGCAAAGCTGAGATGGTTTCAAGCTGTAATTGCAAATTCCACTGGTGCTGTGCGGTGAAGTGTGAGCAGTGCAAAAAGACAGTGACCAAGTACTTTTGTGTTAAGAAAGGAGGTCAGAGGGGAAGGAATGAGAGTGCCACTAGCCGCCGGAAGAACCTGAGACTGAGGAAGAAGCACTAACTATCTTCATCGCTTGTCCACATGCACTCATTACATGTGTGCTATTGCAGATCCTGCAAATCTCCAGACCTGCTGATGATGTGCGTTCAAAAGCAAAAACTTGACGTGTGCCAGACAGTCTACAAATGACTGTTTTGAATGAATGGTGACTGGCAGGGATGGGTACAGGGTCACATGAGATGAGAGAATGCGCTTTTATAACTTTGTAGATTTTTTTTTCTCTAGCATAAATATATTTAAGATATATTTTTATATTTTTGACAACACTTTGAAAAGTCACTGGGCAATGACAGTGTTGTTTTTTTTCCTCTGACTTTAAAATTCTCCACCACATCATTAATTTATTGAGTTGAAGAAAATCTTAGAAGTTTGATGGATGAGCTGGCAATTGTGCAATGGCATAAGTAATGTTTATTCCTAAAAACCCATCAGATCATGTCCACATGGCAGTGATATATCCATGTCAAATCTTTTAATTAATTTGACGATGATACAGTTTGCTCTCCCATCATCTGGCTCCTCCTGACCTTTGCTCCCTTGATGTGTGTAATTGTATATAAATTGAAGCACTTTGTGCTGTACATTGTTAATTTATTGCACAGCATTTTCTAGTTTTCTTTGTTAGTTGCCTTTTTGGTTTCTTTTCCATTAAAATGTAATGAAAGAATAATAAATCCTTTAATCATGTATATTATTCAGCCTGAAAAAAGTGCTCATCCTTTTTTTTTAGCATACTCTTTGTGACATCAATACCTCACAGTCCGGAGTAAACACAATCTTAGTCTTCAAGCTGCTCCCACTGGGGTTAAGATACTCTTGGGTGAACCAAAAAAAAAAAAAAGAAAAAAGAAAGCTTTCCAACATACTCTTCCCTCCATCACGCCTTTCTCAATTACGCCTTGACAAATACCTCCCGTTCTCCCCTTCATCATGGTAATCCTCAAAAGCGCTTGGAAGTTTCTTCACTGTTTAATACTAGTTTAATTAACTTTGTCCAGACAGAACAGGGCCGTGGGGGTGGAGGGCATGAGGCAAGTTGCCTTCAAAAATCACTCTGCCTCTAATTTTCTATGCTAATCTCCTTTTTCACGCCGCGCCTCCTTAGGAGTGGGGGGGGGAAGAAATGTTGGGAAAACTTTGGGCTGCCTGTGCAAGACTTCCTGTGGCTGTTTTCTTTCTGGGCCCACCTATTTGGATCCTTTCACTCCTCTAGGGCCTTCCTTTGCTCGATTTAACAATGAATGCAGAGCTAATCAGCCCTCTCGGAAATGCACCACTGTCGAGGAAGGTAATCCCTTCTTCTCTGTTCTCAATGGGCTGTCGCCTTCTAAAGGACTTTGGGAAAAAGCTTTGCACAGATTCACACTGTTCGCTCAAAAGAAGTTAGTTCAAGTATTGTGCCCAAACAAGTGGGTTTTATAAACACATGCTTGCCAGGATACTCTCCCCACCTGCAAGTTAGAAGTGCCAGGCCCAGGCAGACTAACACATGGCAGCCGTGGCAGAAGCCCTTCAGACGAGAAGGGACATGAAAGGACAGATTAAAGGTCCCATTGAGAAAGGGGCGTTCATTTCTGCGCCTTCCTCCTTTTAATCAACAAAGTGTCAAGGGAACACCTTGTTGACATCTTATTTACCAAATAATGATCATAATCAGAACTCCTCTCTCCTCTGACCCCTGTGGGCCGGCTGGATTGCTCTCCCTGGTAGTCAGCAAAAACCTGTTCACCAACAAATGAACTGGCATTCTAAGCTTTTTGCCCCACAAAAGCAGTTTACAGAAGGCTTGCAACCGCTGTGTTTGCACAGACGACAAGGAACATAAAGATGTTCATTCACTACACTGAAAGGCAATCTAAAACTACACTACAGGCAAAGATTTTGAATTCAACCCATCAAATGCACTTCGCCTTTCGTGCATTCTCATTGAGACCTTTTCTTCATGCTGTCGTGCAGTGATTGAGAAGCCTGCTGGACACATGTACTCGTAAAAACATGAAGGAAAGCTGGGAGTAAGCTGATGTGTGGGAAAGCGATGCATGAAAAGTTCAGCAGCGCAAATCTGTGAAATTGTTCACTGTTCCAGTGAAGACTACTGGGTACCCTTTAAAGATAAAAAATGCTCAACCTGAAGACTTCATGTCAGGCGTTATGCTACAAGTTTATCAGAGTTAAATCTATGGTGTTTTCTACTTCAAAAGAATTGTGTAAATGAATGTTACGTTTCATTTCTGAACCCCAACAGAACCCTTAGATACAGGCTAATATCAGGATTCCAATTCATCCTACAGGTCACCAAGACACCCTGACTGAGCACAACCAGAAGTCGCTATATGATATGTGGCTGTTGTGTCTTCAGTGTCATCTCCTAGATATTTTGTGCAATTTTGCATCTTTTTATGGTCATCATATTTGGTTATGAAAAAATGTACTGCACCTTTGTCATTACAGCAAAAGCAAACTTAAAAAAATATGTCTTGGTCTTATTATGAGTTATATAGTACAATGATAATTAGGCTTTTTTTGTGAGAAGGCAGAAGATCAAATGAGCAACCTTCTCCTGGAAGGACAACATGCCTCACTCTGTCAATCACAGACACACTCTGACTGCTAGTGCAACTATCTGATTACCTGTAGTCTTGCACTCCTAAACAACTTTGTGAGTTGTTGAAGTCACATTTTTCAGAAAACAGATATTGCAGCCTCTGCTGGACGACATTGCCCGTAGCTGCACATCCATTACAGTTTTGTTCACTGGTCATTTTGGAAACATTCATTTGAATAGGTTGATGTGAAATCAACAGTTTTCAAGATTTTTCTTTAGTGACCTAACTTATATGTGTCATCGTAGGTGCATTTACCTATGCTGCACTGACTTTCTTCTTTCAGCTTTCCACAGATCTTGATGTCATCTTTTTGAAGCGAGGAACCTTGCCAACTTGAAAATAATGAGTTTATTGTTTATTGATACAAGGTTGAGGGCCTGTTTGCTGATTTGTCCATGTGTTCTTTTTTTTCTCCTGTTGTTCATTTCTTTTTAATTTAAATTTACAAAGATCACATGAGGTTCAAAAGCACAGAAAGAAACACGTACCGCATCCTTTGCTTGGCTTTTCACATTCTCTTTGTCAGTCCTTCAAATGCACCTTCACACACTCGCTAGAAGTGGAGGGCAGTGAACTGGGCAAAACAAATATGAAACAGCACATAACGCTGATCATGACTTAAACACGCAGTCACCCCCCCCCCTCCTCCTCCCCCCGAGAGTGACACGACCTCTGACCGAGGCATCTGAACTTCCGTCTCTCAGGCTGGCCCTGCCATTCCCAATCTGTGATAACACATGAGCGCAAGGTGACAGGAAGAGGGGTGACATGACAGAAGAACGTGGGATTGGCTTTGTTAAAAGCTTTAGTTATAAATTTAAACTTTGTATTCAGAAGCAGGATTTTTTTTTTTCACATTTCTAAATTTTGTTTGGAGGTAGAAAAAGTATCTTTTGCATGAATTAATACCTCTTTGATTCTATAGCATATCACTCTCTCATATGAGTCAAAAAAAAAGAAATACAAAATGGGGACTAATATCCTTCAGGTAGCAAGTGATAATGCAAACAATTAAAGCTGGGAAAACGACTTATAATGCTTCAGAGAATCCTCGACTAATAGGATTTATGGCTTAGGGGTTTTGGACCTACAACACCTAGAGGGGCGAGGGTCAGCATGAATGTGAGAGAAAGCCAACACAGATGAGTATTACACTGACCACATGCTCTCAGTTTGGTAGCATTGTTTACCAATTTGTTAGGAATTATTGCATCACCTATATGAAAAAGAAAAAGTATCTGCAGTAATAACACGATGCTTCCAGTCATGATGAAACTGTTGTTACAGCTGCAGAGAAATTATGTTTGTCAGCTGTTTATCTGTTGGAAAAGAAGACAACGGTCATTTCCGGGTGTGGTTCTGTCAGCAGGATTGAGAAATGAGTTTCTTGTGACTCACCAGGGTGTTCGACCTCCTGGTTACGGGTATCTGCAAAGAATGGGGATGGAGGTGGCATCAGAAGGATCAGCTCAGCTCAGGTCATCTGCACAGGAAACACTGGGCATGGGAACCCAGCAGGGAGCACAAAATCACTCCCTGCCGCTCTGGGTTCAGCAGCCCAGATGGGTCAAATGTGAAGGCAGAATTTCCCCACGGGGATGAATAATGGTTTATCAAAAAAATAAAATAAAAAAATCAGCTGATGAAGCCTGAATCAAGGGTAAGCATACGGAAGCTACAGGAAGAATCTGTTGGATCGCTGAACTAAAATTATGCCAAAGTGTAGTTCTGGAAGACATGTGGTGAAAGATTGAAATGAGGAGGCCCCAAGATTACTTCCAAGGTATTTTATCAGGCATACTTTGATCAAAAGTGGTGCTATCTGGTACTAACTGACGATAAAAACAGTCTGCACAGGGTATTTTAAAAGTACAAAAGATTCCCTTTGTTACTTGCTTTCACACTGAAACATTGACAAGCATAAATTATCTCTTTGTTGAAGATAAGAAAGAATTGCTGTGTCTCCATCTCTGAAAAGGAAGGCAGCTGCAAGTACAACATGAGTAAATCACATTAGGTAATCCTCTACACAATTCTGGACCAAAAACATTTAAAGTAAATAAATAAATTAATGCAATGTCAAAATGTAATAAATCTGTATGAAAACATCTGATTTTTAGAGCCGTGCCCCAGCAGCTAATCATTCCACTGAGCAAGGTACAGCATGCATTGCTTTCTGCACCCTCAGGACAAATGATTGCACCGTGATCAATACAGTAATGCAACTGCTATGATGACCATAGTTAAATATTGGTTCAGGATTTCAAAGGTGTTTACTCAGGCTTCTATCACATCATTTCTCCACAAAAAAATAGACAAAGACAGCCGGGGCAATGTATTGTGGCCTTTGTTATACCGACATTAATCTTGTTGGGGCAATCAACAGAACAAGAGCTGACAAAAGTACTTGGCAATAAAAAAAAAGAAAAAAAGTTTTGTTTCGTGGCTTGTATGAAGAATACATAGTGGAAAAAAATATCCAAGGGCCTGAGGAATCATGAAGCCCTTTGATAATATTGCAAAACTATGATACACTTTACAGCGTGAAGCTCAAAATAAACTGAGTGAGCCACAAACAGGTAGCTGGTAGCATAATACATAAAACATCTGAGTTGGACTGGAGGCTCCAGGGCAAGGATGGAAGACACCGCCAGAGGTGGTCAAGATCCTGTGGGACTCCCAGATCCAGACTGACAAACTGGTGATGGCTGGCATAGTGGTGGTCGATAAACATCAGAGCAGTGAATATAGACGTGGCCATCCCGAGCGACAGCAATGGCAGAGAGATGCTGAGAAATACCAAGGGCTGAAAGAGGAGCTAGGAAAGACGTGGGGTGTGAAGAGCAGCGGTGCCAATAGTGATTGAGAGACTGGGGGCTGCAACCCCCAAGCTGCAGCATAATGGCTACAAATACACATAAAATAAAAACAAAAAATTTCAGAATGGACACAGTGACATAAAATAAGCTGATTATACAACTGACAAAATAAAAGTACTAAAAGATGAAAAAAACAAGAAAAAGAGCATCTCGTGATTTAAAACATCTGCAAGATACAGAGTTACAGATGTGTAAATTGTACCTAGCATTATCCATAATTTCACTTAAACTACTGACGTAATTAATTTAAGAAACTTTTGAAATCCACCCTCCTTAACTTCTCAACTCTATCTTTTGCTGTTTTAAATATACATATTTTAAAAGCGCAAACATATTAACACTACATGCGCACAACAATTAAAACTCAGTTGTATGATGAATGATTTTGCGTTGAGAAAATAACTTCTAATATTTATCTATCTATTATGTCTGTACCTGCTTCAATATCTTCAGGGACATGGCTATCTGCTGGAGCCTTTCATAGCTGTAAATACAAAAAAGTATAAGTTAAGAAAACCGGAAAAAAAGTACAAAAGATCTGAAATTCAATATGTAAAATTAACAAACAAACAAAACAAGTCACCTTGCACTCATGCAACAGCTAAGTGTTAAAATTTTGATTGTACATGGCTGGCCAGTGTATTCTAAACCTTCCACTTAGTTTTGCTGCACATGTAATAAAAAGACAAAAAGGAGGCATGAATGTGTAATGGATATCATTACAAAGGCTCAGGAGTGCTTCTTGAATTCAACACTTTAAATCAGCCATTAAATCCCTATCATGCTAATAAGAAGGTAATACTAACAGCTAAATAAGCTTAAACACTTAAGATGGTGATACTATCAACTGTTTCCATTCACTTCAGTTATGATTCAAACAGTCTATAATTAATATTAATAACAACTCATGTATGGACAAGAATATGGATTATTGTAGTGATATGACTTTTTATGGGAGAAGATGTTGAAGGATTTTAGTGATATAGACAAACAATCTCTCTCCTTTGCTTTCAAAGGCATGTCTGAATGAATATAGAAAATCATTAACAGAGAAGAAACAAATGTCCCAATGACTGAATGATGTTGCTTCAACAGATTGACAAAGCAATTCACATTTCTGATCTCATGTTTGAAAAGCGATTATATGAAGCCACAACAGTTAGAATAGGCTCATTCACTTGACTTGGCTGGGTTTTCTCTGCATTGCATTTCAGGCTGTAGGGCATATATGGCAATGGTTTATACAGTATCTAAAAGAGTAGTTTGCTGATATACTGTTGTTCCAAACATTAAACATTGTTTGTGTTTTAATCAGCAGTAATGGACCCTAACTGAATTTAAATCTACTATGAATTGAACTGAATTTGAATTTGATCATTTGCAGGGGTTATTAATGTGTGACAGGGTTGGGCAGTAATCAGTAGAATTACATTAAGTGTGGATCATATGATCAAATAATTATATTTGAAGAAAAAAAAAAGGCATCTGCCA
>JBAMYA010000007.1:10309546-10364515 GCA_037176975.1 Arrhamphus sclerolepis
GATTACTTGGGAAAGTATAATAGATTTAGGCTAAATAAGGTTAATAAATAAGAAGTTGTGTAAACAATATTGTTGTTAGCTGCTCTTACAGTCTTGTGCTCATCATCAATGAAACCTGTACTTTCGTGCTGGCTTGAGATTGACATATGTTTTCTTCATGTCCTCCGTTTCGTTTTTCTTTACAAGCTGATATCGCTCTCCTTTAGTGGTTACTACCTGGTTTCCATGGTAACGAACTAGCTTCTTAGGAGCCTGCAAATCAAACAACAAAAAAACAAACAAAAAACAACAAGATAATGAACGGGTTTTATTGGATGAAACAGATGTGATGTGTTAAACAGTAAATAAACAGATTCTTACATCTTTGGGGGCAACGGGTCGGTGTGTTTTGTTATCTTCCTCCCTGTCCACCAGCATGTACCTATTGAGGTGGAACACAATCATTACCCTGAAGGTAAGGATAGTTCTGCTGAACAACAACAATGGTACCTGCTGTCTTACTCACTTTTCAAGGATGCTCTCTTTAAGTTTCTGGTCTGCTAGTGAGGAAATACTCTTCCCATGGTTTACCTGAGACAACAGGCCAGTATCAACCCAATCCATTAACTTACACAGAATAGACACTGGCTGAAAATATTTTTGATAGGTTACTGAGACTCACATTAAGAGGGGTGGGGCTGAGCTGGACATCGCCCTCTATGATCAGACGCACTGCTTCCTCCATGTCTCCTTTGGCAATAGACAATGCGCTGCGAGCCTCAGACAAACTACACTTTGGAAACATCTCCAGCAGGTGCTGCTCCTGGGACTCCCACTCAGATACTGGCACCTGAATATACACATATCTATACTCTTTAACTGTGACTGATGTAACAATGATGAAATATTAAAATGTGTCAGGAGAAAATAAAAAAGGTGCCTGTGTGTTGAATTAATAACCTTGGCAGTAGCGCCCTCTGTCTGTGTTTTAAGGCACTGCAGTTCTCGCCCTGGTGGAGGCTGGCTGGGCAAGGTGCTGAGTTTGGATGAAATGTCTTCTGTGCTCACCTTAGGCATGCCATTTTCTTCATCAGCTAATTTAAAATAAGCACACAATAGAAGGCATGTTTAGCTGGATGATCTTTCATCGAAGAGATCACTGCTTTTGCAACTCTGAAAATGAAGAGGATAAATGCACCAAAGTTCTATATGCACAAGAAAAATAAATAAATACACTACCTGTGGTCCTAGCATTGGCTAGTTTTGAAGCCAAATTGAACATCATTTCACAAACTTTGACACTAGAGAGTAAAAGAACAACTTTTTATTAATAACAAATAACACAGAAGCATACTTCTCAGGTCATCATTACTGATCAGAACAGAGAGAAAGTGTGACTAGATATTCACCTGTCAATTTTTGCAAAGCCAGGTATATAAGCTTCCAGCATTTCTGCAAAGACCTCCACGTCAAAGTTCTCCTCAACACTCTGTTGGGAGCCAAGGTCCTCCAAAACACCAGTGATGTAAGAAAGAAGAACATCATCCAGTGTGCTAAAATGAATAAAGAAAAAAAAAATCAATGGAACACAAGACAGCAAAACTATTCTTACATTTGTGTGACTTTATATATATTTTTAAGTTGTGAATATTTTAAGATTGGCTCACTGAGTAAAATTATGTCATTTTTGTTGAAATCTCTGTAAGATACACAAATTGCTTATTTTTGGTCTTAAAAGATTGAGTTCAAAGTCAAAATGCATGAAAATCTCAGTTCTGAGAAGTTAATATCTGACAGTTTTCTCTTTTTTGCAGCAAAACTCTGATTCTCCCACGCTACACCACTGTATCTTTTTTTCTCAAAATGTATTGTTTTTAAACCTTTCAATATTATGTTATGAGAAAGTGCTCCTTTTCATTGCACTTAATCCTGTTTGTAGGGGGTTTGAAACTTGATCCAAATGTCATTGGAAGTGTACCCAGGAAAGCTTGCCAGTCTACCACAGGGCATCAATGAGAGAAGAGACTAACCACCTAACGTCAATTTAAAATAACCACTGACTGTATGAGTAAAAGTGAGTGAGAAGACAACTCCACAGAGAGAGGCCTCATAGTGCTGAGTGTTGGACTGGAAACCTTCTTATTGTATTAACTACATTCACAGGAAATTATGCTTATCACTGTACTGTGTTTATTTCAAGGGTTTGTTTCTATCTGATGCCTATATTCATAACTCACTTTGTAAGGTACGCTTGTAAATTTTGATGAAAGCCTGTAAAACACCAAAATTTTAGATTACTGTTAAAACTGGGATATTTTTCTAATGAAAATGTGGGGGATGCAGCGTTTAACTATGCACTATGCATATTATTAGAAATTGATTAGTTACGTCTTAAGGTTGGGATTTTACAAGTCGTTATAGAGATTTTTTTTTTTTTAATTCCTGAAAGACTGACATCAAACGTACATCATTTAGTAAGGGTATAATAAAACTGAGGACCAACTTACCTGAGATCTGCATCAGAAATGTAAGTCTGGATGAATTCGTGCAGCGCACTATGGATGATTTTGTGGAGGTCCATTGCGAAGTCCTCTTGCACGAAAGAGGGAAAACACAGTCAAAGCGCTGCAATGATCCACAGCGAATGATTACAGCAGTTATAAAGGGCAGCAACGACTGCAAACTTTAAATAACCAAACCGAACAGTTGTCAACCACCAACCAAGTAAGGTGAGCTCAGACTTAAATGGAGATGTTACAAAAGCCCTCCTTACGAAAGCTTGGTTGTGAAAGCTTTGTAACACTGTTGTTAGACTATTCCTTAAAGACATCCCCACAAACACAATCGAGCAACAATAAAACAACACCCCCCTGTACAATATAATGACCTTTTTCTTGCGCTAGCTTTGTTGCCCAGCATTAGCACAATAAAGAGCTAGCCTCGCCGCTAAGATATAAGCTCGAGCTCAGTGTGCCATTATCCCGAACAATTCCCATATTTGTTTCATGCACTGTTATGTTATCGTTGTCCTTTCATTAAAATGGTCAATACGAGTCAAATTAACATGTAAAATAGCCAACGGGGAGATAGCGTTAGCTAGCAGCAAGTGTAACCAAGGAGAGGAATCACGGTTACCCCGGCAACTGTTACCTTAGTTAGTTACATCAGAATGACTATTAAATCCTACCGTCAGGAAAATTATGGATACATGAAGCTTAAAATGTCCCCCAGGTGTGCGAGGGGAGGCTGCTCCCTGAAACGGTTATACAGGCTCGATGATGCTCGTTAGCCCGCACAATTTAAAGCATCCGCACGTCATTTCCTCTGAATGTAAACAGTCGAGCCCACCGGGATAATGGAGCTTGGGGCCCCAAAGAGATGTTTTGGTTTTTTTTCATCTCAGAAATTATAAATACTTATGTCGCAGAGAGACAAAACAAAAACAAGGTAAAGTAGGAAACACACAGCGGCACTACACAGACCACAATAACGAAAAGGGGACAGAACAAAACTTTTCATTTAAATTAACAAAAGCAAACCAAAACTACAAAACCCACAGGGCTCCTCAGAGCAATTATGTTCTCGGTTTTCAACAAGATATTTTAATATTGTAATATGATTATACGTACATTTATAATTTATCTACAAAAACATTATAAATGTCTTTTTAAAGAATGTTCTTTAAAGATTTCAACTTCTTTTTCCAAACAGGTGAGAAGGCAGCACAGTGAAGACAGGAGAAGACCAGTAACCAGAGACATGCTCAAACATTTTTCTTTTCTGCATAATAAAATGATATCTTTTATAAAATGCGTTTCTATGAGAGCTTGCGTGTTCTGTTTTGTGGTGATTTGTGTAATATATTGAGGTGTTCTTAATTTATTTAAACATATTACATCAAGAGTAAATAAGACATAAAAAGGTGAGTATTAGACATAAAGGCACTATTAAAGTTTAATAATATCCACATGAGACAAAAATGAGCATAAAAAAATACAGAATTGTCTTAAATAGATTCAAAGTTACTAAAATAGAAGACACAATGACTAATTTAAATGCAAACATCCACAAAGAGAAAAATAAAATAAAAATGACCAGTATGAAACACATTTACCTTGGAATCGTGCAAAATTACTCCTATGCAATGCAAAAGAACTAAACTTAAAAAAAAAAAAACAAGTTTGAAAAATAAGTAATATAGTGTGAAATAAGTTACATGAAATAGCTAAAAAAAACAAAATGACAATAAAATAGCTTTAATTTAAACAGACTTTCAAATAGACTTTTCATATTATTTTTTTGTGGTCATTTTGAGTTTCATATTTTGTCTCAGTTTGGTCATATTGTATATAATTTTGGTCTTTCTGGCTATGCCAGTTTTATGATTTGCATTTTAATAGTTTTACACTCTATAGTCTATTCGTTTATTTCTCACATTAGTTGTTTATGGTTGGTGGAATTATTTGCCTCAATGTCACTGTAACACAACAGATAGTGCTTTAACTTATCTCTTGTTTTATATAGAACGGTGTTGATATGTCATAATTTCAACCAGTTCCCTGAATTTTTCAATATTGAAGTCCAAGCATGAATGTTTGGTGCTGAACCCAAACCAGCAATGATGACGACTGAAAAATTGTTGCACAGTGTAGGGTTAGGTATGACTGTTTATGGTATAAAACCATCATCCATCCACCTATTATTACTACTATTACTACTATTATTATTATTATTGTTATAATTTTTCTATTTTTTTGTTTTCAGTGGTTTTTGTGTTCCATCTTTTCTTGTTCCATTGTCTATCTTAAGGTGGTTAAACAGTCTACTCTCACTTGGACATTATCGTCCATCTTTTGCCACATCCATGCATAGTTGATGACCAAGGTGTTATCTGAGGCAGCATCAATGATGCCATCAGAACCTGCTCTCAGTTACGTCTGCCTGTGTTGGTATTATAGCAGATATGTACTGGTAAATCATTAATGCCCATTCAATTGTTTCCGTGGGCGCATACTGGTGTCCCTTGCCGAGAGAAGTATTTCATCTGGAAATATGGTACACGCTCCAGATAAAACTAGCAGGAACACTGCTCAACTTGGCTGAACTCTGTTTCAACTCTGAGCTCATGGCTAGACAGGTGGGGCTGAGGTAACAAGACATGTTCAGCAGAAACGGACGACACCTTTGTTTTTCTCCCTCTGCGATAACAGCTGACATCAGGAAAAACCTTCAAGCCATACGACTATATAATTATGAGGTTATGGTCACTCTGAAAATCACACAAATACAGGACTCATGAAACCTTTACCTTCACCTGCTTATCAAAATCTTAACAATGTCTTGTTAAGTTACAATCTAAATGAATTGCATTTTCTTTAAACCATGGACTGTGCATTATTGTGCTTTTTATATTTCATCTAGATGTCATTTGTTAAGGTTAACTCTTGATGACAGACCTGCTGTGCTAAAGTTAAAATTGGGCTCTTCTATTTTTTCTTTTTGGAGCAAACATTTCCCTGACACTAGGTGGCAGCATTGAGTTATCTGACAACTAGACCTCATCCACTGTTGGTAAAGATGATGTGGTTCTGAGAATTCCCTTTTGGAGCAATGAAAACACACACACACATACATACACACAAAGACAAAACTGGTGTAGAATATGTCTTATGTCTGATCCACAGTATGCAGGTACGTATGCAGACTTTTAAAGAGTTTGTTTGTTTTTAAAGTGCACATTTTTAATTCTGTTACACACCTAAATGTTTAAAGTGTAGAGAAGCGAAGAGAAGAGAAGAGTGATGCTGAAGGGAATGAAGTTTTTATCATGTTATTCTTGCATACTTTCCTCAAAGAGCACCACGAGAAATTCCGTTTTTCAAAGTAGAACACTTGCAAATTAATGGAAATGCATACTGGCAATGATAATGAGGACTGTTTTGAACTTTTAGTCTAGAACTAAAAACATGAGAGAGAAATGAAGTGGTTCAATGAGTACGCCAAAATGGTGCAGAAAAAAAATGTCTATGTGATTGTTTTGTTCACATGTGTGGCAGAGAGATTATAGACAATTAAATTTAACTGCATATTTTGTAAAATGCATTTAGCTAAAAAAAGAAAAAGAAAAAGATTATGATAGACTGCTTCAGTTTGTCCAAAGAACACACAAAGGGAAATTAACTCAGAAAGTAATGAATTTCTTTTGCTTTTAGACACAAGAATAAATTGCTCATTAAACATGAAGAAAATGAGTACATAAGAAATCACTTTAAAACTTTCTTATTAGAAATGAATGAAAGTGGAAAGAGAATCTTTAATATGTGCTAATGGTATGTTTATACTTTCCTTTTCCTTCACTCCAGGGTACAATCAAGCATGTCATGCAACAATGTCGAGGCAGGGCACATAATGTGGATATTGTACTGGTGGCACAGATTTCCATTTTCACACAGACAATGGGGATTGGGGGTTGGTTGAGGCAGTGTGTGAGAGGAAAAAAAAAAGAGATAATTTTACAGTTCTCATCAGACTCACCAAAAACATTGAATAATTTACTGCCAAATTAATTAGCCTTTACCCAGGTATAGACAGTACTGCTTAAAGAAGTCTTTCTGTACAGTTCAGCCAGAGTGACTTCCTATTTTTTAGATTTTATTATTCTCTGCGAATGAGCCGCATTGCACAATAGAAAGGTACAGAATTATTTGATATTTTTCATTGAATCACCTGTGCAGCAATATTGGGATCAACACTTTCTTTGGACAGGAAATTGGTTAAAAACCTTAAACACGTAACACACCATTACAAAAGGTGCATTTAATGAGTGAATTCAAGCACAGTGGCATTTAATTGATTTTAACTTTTACAATATAAGGCCTCATTCATAATCAAAACTTCTCTTCAATCAAACCCAAGGCTTTACTGAATATATCATCTATCTCTTTCTCTGTGTGGTTTTGAGTATAAATGAGTGTTGAGATTTTTTTTTATCTTCTAAAAAAAGTACATTAACATGACTTTTAGATCTATTTTGGTATGTATTTTTAAGTAACTTCCCAGTTGCTTTTTCTTTATTGAAAATCTGCTGGTTATTGACCTGAAAGGACTTGGAGCATGAGATGAACTGGCTTGTAGTTGGAGGGCAAATCTGATCTGATCCAGATCCAGGCCACCGGTGTGTGCTGCTCTGCCCACCCGTCTGCCTCCTGTCCTGTCCCCAGGAAATGGTCACCAGGCGGCCTATTGGCACTTTTTTCATTCCCTTTAACTTCCCCAACCAGCCTCCAGTTAGGCAGGACTGCAGGGTCAGACAGGACATGCTGACAACCTTTATATTTGTCTGAAAATCATACATAAAAAAAAAAAAAAAATCCAAACCAAAAGAGTGAACATGAATAAGAGAAATCAAGTTTTGTTGAGCTACAACAGATGGGCCCAGTAAGTGAAGAGCTTCAAAACATAGCTAGGTTCATCTCAGTGTATGGATTGGTCTTCATTGTCTTGGTCTGTGTGTCTCTGTTGAGCAGTCGATAGGTTAACCTGCCCCTGGCATCCATCTTGTGTGGCCCCCCCACACATTACCATTGATCTGAGGAAATAAAGAGCACATGTGTTATTATATACAGCCCAGAAAAACACCGTCTCACAGTGATGGAGTGAACAGGCCAAATGTATGAAATATTGCCTCTCCAACATATTCTGTTTTCCTGTCAATAGAGCAGCTTTTGCCCACAACCTGGATCAATAGGGACTTATCTTTTTTAAATGATAACACATAACAACGTTGTCTGTTGTCCTTTTTTTCTGACATTGAGCTCCTTATTCTGTGTTTCAACCTTTTTTTTTAATGTTGATATGTCTGAAACAGCTGTTTCTTATTTTCTGTTTTTCCTTTTTCTCTTTTTCCCGCCATGAAAATAAGATTGGTGAGGGCGTGCTAGTCTGAGATGTGGCAGTTACAAATTTACATGTTGGTTTTCTGGACATTTCTCTGAAGCTTTTGGGGGTCTCTCATGTGTGAGACTGCTCAGCGGAGAGAAGACACCCCTCTGTAAAAACATCTGTTGTGGAAATGGCTGTCAGACTCCCTTTTGTGGGCTCCGTCTCTTCTTCGCACAGATATTGTCATTTGTTTTGATCATTTATGTGGGTGAAAGAATCATAATAAAAAATCTGGAGAAGGCATCCATGCATTTGAGCTATCTACAGGAGGTTGTGTTATTTTTATTCATTTGGTTAGTGAGAAAAAATGTTTCTCTTTGTTTTAGTAGCGTTGGGTTCTGCACATTGATGCGTGTCTTGTAATGTATATATATATATATATATATATTTTTAAGTAAACTATAATGGCAAGTGGGTGATGCAATAATGTGAAGTTTTAAGAAATATTGTAATTAACCAATTCAGTAAGCATACATTCTCTTTGCATTAAACCTACTGACAAGCTGCTTAAAGATGATAAAAAAAACTGTTCAATTATTCATGACGTGATGATTGTTATCATATAAGGAAGAAATCACTGGGGAAGAGAAATTGGCATTGTCTCATGCACTCTTCTGTGATTTCATTGTGAAAACTGCAGTTACTGTACTCTTAGAATGAAGTATAACCTCGTCCTCTATTCTGTCAGATTATCATGAGTGTACATAGTAGTCAGTGTAATGCACGTTAAAGTCTGGCTAAGAACAATATTCTTCAGAGAAAACGGAAAAAAGGTTGTTGTCCGAATCCTTAAAATTTACTGTAAACAAAGCCTTTGTGTGATGACTTTATTTCGGGACTGGCCCAGAGTGCGCTTATACCACCCCTCTCCAGCTGCACAGGAAGTGCGTGGAGAGCACCTGTCCTGTTGTGCCGCAAGGCACATCATATTCCTGTGCTCCGCCGGTCAACTGCCATTTATCTCAGTCAAACTATTATTTCAGGTATTTTTTTTTTGTTTGTTTTACTCCAATGTTGAACTAGCAAAGCCTACTCAAAATAAAACAGGTTCTTAATATAAAAGTGGAAGGACTGCACTCTGACATGTAAAATCAGCAGGATTTTCCATGCTTGTATTTGTTTTAGACGTTTAAGGAATTTGTGGAAGTGTGAGCTGATACAATCCAAGTAGGACAGTCTATCTAAATGTGTAGAATATGAATTATTTTTGTCTCTCTGCTGGACTGATTTACTCATTTAAATACACCTTACTACACTACACCAGCACCACACTGCATCCTGTCTTCTGTCTTTGTCTGTCTGTTCAAGCTTCACTGTTGGGGATTTTAGTCCTCTGACAAAATCAGAATAAAGTGTGTGAGATCAGACTGTCAAGAGGGCTGGTGAAGGACTCAGTCATCCTCACCTATGCACAAGAACATTTAAATTTGCTGCAAGATCAAATTGCATATTCAAGAAAAAGGGTTTTTGCCAATCTTGGCAATAACCCACCACATATATGCAGGGAAACATGCATAAAAAAGAATATGTACATTTTCTTATGGAATGTATAATAATAATGATAAAAAAAATTAATCCTGAATAAGCATGTTCTCCATGAGTTTTTTTTTTTGTCTAGTTTTTAAACATGGCTTCAATGACACATTTTGTCCAATAAAGCTGTTTATAACCAAATCAGTGGATCATCGTTCTGTTATGTTAAAGCCTCTTTTATTTATTTGTTTGTTTATTTTACATGCTGTGGTCATTTTCTTTTCTTTTATTTCATCCAGAAAATTCCTTGAGTTTAGAATCTCTTTTTGCAAGTCATACATGGAGACTTTACAACCTATTAAAATACATGTTATAAAAGCAAAGTAGGACATATATTACACATGAGAGAGAATCCACAATTTAAAGAGAATTGCATTTAAAAAAAAAAAAACTGTCATCCCCATTTTATTGCATACTTTATGATGACCTATAATTGTTTTATGGTTATTAAGAAACCTAAAGAAACACGGTATATGTTTTTATCTTATGTCACAAAATACAGCAAAGTGTACATAACAAAATATTAATAATTTAAAAAAAGCGGTTTTAATGGTGTTAAAATGTATACATATAATTGATTCAGAACAAGATCCACATGTAAAATAACTGGATAGCTGTGAAAAATAATGAATTTCCTGTGAAACAGGTGAGCATTTGAGCAGAGAGACACCTCATAAACTAGCTGATAACCTGTTCCTGTGTTCTCTTATCTGTCTTACAGACAATCTCTGGTCCCTGAACACTTTGTTGTTTCCCCTCTCAGCCATTATCAGATCCCCTGTGTGGGCTCCCAGCAGCTGGAGTTATTGTGGAAGGCTCTCCTTTTACAGCCCTATGATGTCTGTGACAGCACTGGTTTTTATGAGTGAGTATGTTGTCTTCTAGTTGTTGGGATAGCAGTTTCCTAATTTGTTTGTTTGTTTTGACTGAAAATCCTCCCTGTGACTTTTTCATTATATAACCCATTATGCTAATTCAATGAAATAACAAATATGAATAACTTGAAGGCAGGGTTTATTTAGGTAACATCAGAAAGATATGAATTATAACTTAAACACATCATTATAAAAAAATGAATGTAACCAAAAAAGAAGCTTGACCATTTAATGCTGAATTTATTACTTATCATTAATAATCTTTTTCCAATAATGTTTCAACACAGATCGGTTCTCCACTATTTGTGGGAAATGTGTTATCTCCCTCTACCACTCATGTACACATTTATTGGTTTCCGAGTCTCTGGGATCAATCTTTTGGCCACCAGAGGAGCATAACTAATGGCAACATTACAATGGCTTTGTGAGAGGGCCTGGCCGGATGCGGATTAACCAAGCAAGAAATAATCTAGGATTTTATATCCTGCATGAATAGCCATAGAATATGCCGAGAATAAATTAATCCCACCAAAAGTTTAGCAATGAGGTTACCTTTGAATGAAACTGTTTCAGCAGGGGCAGGTGGATTTATTTGTCTGATTTTTTTTTTCTCTGCTTCCTGCATGCAAACATGTGGAATTCTTGGCAGATAATGATCGTTATCCTAATGTTTAGCCAGGGTCAGACTGTCTTTTCTGTTCCTGACTGCAGGTCTAGACGGTCCTCCCCTGGAAGGCCTTTCTCCCCTTCCTTTTAAAGACCCACTTCTATTTTCCTGTTGTGTCCAAACAAGGATTTTATAAAATGGGTGACATCGCCACACAAGCTGTCTGTCGAATCCGCCTTAATTAAAGTGACGTTTAAAGCCTTCCTCAGACACTAATAAACCCCCTCTCCATTAAGATCCTCCTAATTACTGTGTGCAAAGGAAACAGGGACACACACAGACAGACAGTGTGGAGGTAAGCCTGCTGGCATTTGCCCCCATAACATGAGCACCACACAAAAGAAAATGTCCCCTGGGTTACCCATCCTACCAGAGAGATTCCTTTTTCTTTTTTTTTTTCTTTTTTTTTTTTTTTACAACCCGTCTCCCCCCTCTCTTGTGCTCTTCTTATGAATGAAAGTATATGACATGTGGGGCTGAGTGTCCATTCATGGAGCTGGTGGAATGTGTGAATAAGGGCTCTGAATGAAGCATGAATGCATTCACCTGATTAGTCATTAAGCAGTCTTTTGACATTACCATTGTTTGAATGTGCATAGTGGAAGTGAGAGCACTGTCATCTATAAACACTCATTCACTGAAGTGAGGTTGATTTGAAAATATGCTGAGTGTAAATTTAAACATAAAGGGGTCTTCTGTAACTTTAGCATCAGTGGACCAATTAAGAGACATTTGGAGGGTTTTTATTTCCCCTTATGGTAGATATCACTTGCTTATTTTGTCTTACATTGCTTTACAGCAGATGAAATTGATGTGGACAAGAGAGTCGCATATAGTTACATGTCACACTGAGCAGCAAATGTCCCCCCAGTCCTGAGTCACTACAGCCTGGTGGCAGAGAAAAAACCCCAGGAAGGTTAAACATGTTTGGTCAATGTCCTGGTCTGCAGATTAATGACATTAACAAAGTTTCCATTATTCGTGCAACTGGGGAAGACAAGGGCGTCCATGCGGAAAGCCACATGACCGAAGCAAAGATAAGAGAAAATGAAATACGTCTTCGTGGAGACAGGAGAAGCCAGGAAGTGCCACTCCACATTAGCCGCAGGCCCAGTTTGTTGTTACTTCATTAAGCCAACAGCTCTGGGAAAAATAAAAAGCTGGGTCACAACCTTTAGCAACAGGGAGGCCTGAAATTTGCAAAGACAAGCTTCTTCAAATTTTGACTGGATGCAGCTATTGACACAAAACAGGTAAAGGTTTGTGAAGGAATGTATCATGCAAGGTAGATTGAGATCCTTTTTATTTTTATTTTATTTTACTTTTTAACCGTTTCTTTTTTCTTAGGTTTGAATCAATTAATTTACATTCAGTGCAATATCATATTGACAGTGACAAGAAACACCATGTTGTGTTATGCCTGATTATTTAAACAAACTGTAAAATGTGTTGTTTGTGATTTTCAACTCTTAAAAATTATTGATAAATGTATGAACTTATCAATAAACAGAGGAACCAATTAATAGGTCAAATGAAATAAAATTCCACTTTTTTTCTTTAGACATGATTATGATTTAACAGTAATTTTTTGTTAAATTAAAAAAAAGAAAAAGTCAAAGTCTGGTTCTTAGATAATATCTGACGGTAACACACTGACCATTAATCTAAACCTGTAAACCTGTTTTTAGAGCTATGAACACACAGAAAAAAACACTATCCAACAAGGGTAGATCCCTGCAAATTGTCCAGCAAAGCATATCAATATTGTAAAATTGTTATCAGTTGTTCTTCAGATGAGGATGAAACAGCTATTACTGGATCTTCATTATTAATGGACTGTTTTCTGTTTGTTGCCCTTTAACATTTGGTGGTGTACTTCAAAAGTAAGCCGCTTGTATAATGCCGCCCTTGTTGTTGTAACACGAGCTGAGCAGTGGCTCTTTATTTGCAGGCAGTGACTTTATTAGAGTCTATGGTTACAGACCCTTGGAAGGAGGGCTATTGTATTCTCACCCCTTCTCATTCATACCTCTGTGTCTCTCTTTCTTTCTATCCTCTTCAAAACAAATAAGCCTGATGTGGATGGAAATGTGAAGCCATCAATATAACTTTTGAGTATTTTCTTTTTGTTCTTTGTAATATCTTATTATAAGAAGCATGTTTCTGCGGTCATTCAACATTTGGCCTCATTAGTCCTACAAAAATGCATATTACTTGTACTTTCTTTCCCTAAAAAGCTGTAAAGTCTGTATTTTTTCCTACTATTACCCCTATTTTCTCTCTGTCTCTTATACACTCACAACAACTCAGCAGCCTGGATCTGGCCATGCTAGAAAGTCTGTGGCACAGGTAGACAGGAGCTGGGTCCAATGAGTATCTACTGAGGCTGCAGACACATCTGCCTGCTTGATTTCACTTGGTAACTGAGCATATAGTATTTACTTCTCAGCTGAAATGCAATCAGGGGCTGGTAGCTGGCAAGGAAGCAAGGAGCCTGCAATTTGGGGTAACAGCTCCTCTTCAAGAGGGAAAGGCACAGCTGTTCTTGAAGAAGTGATATAGAAAAAAAAGTGCAGTACCATTAGTGTTAAAGCATCTTCCAGTGTTTTTCTTTTTAAACTTTTCAGTCTTTTTTCATTTATTTAAAGATTTCTTTGGACAATAGTGGTTTTAATTGAAAATGAGGAGTGTAACAGGAAACAGGGCTGAGAGAAAGGGTGGACGACATGCAGCAAAGGGTCACAGGCTGGGAATCAAAACTGGATTTGCTGCGATGAGGACAGATGACTTCTGTATATGGGATGTGTGGGCATCCAGCTGAGCTATCTGGTACCACAAAATCTTTAGTTTTTATAACCTGTTCCCTTGAATGACAGAGGCTTGGATTTCTTGTGATTCTCAACACTAAAGCCATAGGTAAGATATGCATCAGAGTTGGAAGACATAAAGGGAAATACTTTACATTATGGATATAGTTTCAAATGCATCATTATGAGCTATTTTGCTGATTTTGCTGACAAGAGCCTTGTGAATTCCTGATGATAAATGTAATAGTGACACTGCTGAGGCTCCTACGGTCGAGTGCTCTCTGTGCACTTATAAACATTTTACATCCTCGAGACAAGAGTCACCTCTCTAATCTATCTGAAGAAGTGTGTAGAGAGGCCCTTTATCTGCTCCCTGCTTTAACCGGTTGCTCACTGAAGAGCCATTTACCTCCACTAATGGGGAGTGAGTTTTTCACCAGGGCTTGTTTGCCTCTCAACACTCTGAAAGAAACTTTGCCAGAGAGGAGACATTAAGAAAACCAGTCAATCTGCAGCAGTCTGTCTGTGTCTACCCAGGGAATGCGTCGTGCTGCTTGGTGCTTTTTCAAGAGGCTTCTTTTCACAGAATCTACACTTGTGTTGGATCAGCACTTTTCTCAGTTGCACTGTTAAACAAATAAGTGGTTGGACCTTATGGTCTTTTCTATCGAGTTTGAAAACTTTAAAATGCTGCTGATTTAGCTCACAAGCCTCACCACATCTTGTGCTGTCTATCCGGTACCATGTTGGATTAATATCTATACACCGTAAATGTGCAGTAACATGCTCACAATGCAAACATGCTGATCTTGGGCAGGTATAACATTTATCATGATCGCACAAATGCCTTGTGTTGTCTGCCAGCTTGCCGAACACCTCAAGAGGATCAGCAAAGGCAGCAGACAGTACAGGCGAGTTGTCTTCACTGAGGAATGGGAAGCGATGCTAAACAAAATGCACAAGGGAAGAAACTTACACAATAAAACAGGAAATAAAGCAAAAACTGATTTACCATAAAACATCAACTCTATAAATATAATGTACAAAAAATAAACCAAAAAACAAGAATACAAAACCAACAACAAAAGCTAATATACCGAGTAATGGGATTGATGTGTATTAGCAAATGAAATGGAGCTAATAAGACATTCACTGACTGCAATGAACTTAAAGTCAAAGCAAATATGAGTTTAATGTTCTTTTTTAAAATCATTTTTAATTTTTATGTCATATTACATTACTTTAGGGGGCACTTTTATTTAATACAAAATGTTGAGTACATTGTGATTGTACAAATACAAATACATGTACACTTCAACATGTGAGCTGGAGACTAACCTTATAGTTGATAACAACTCTACCAACTGAGCTACAGCTTCCCACAGAATTTAAAAATGGTAAGTGGTCCACATTTATTCAGTGCCTTTTAGCATTGTCTAGGTTTTGCAAAGCATATTATTGATTTTGTGAATGATGCTAGTGCACTGATGATAATGTGCACTCTACATATGCATGACTTTTTTTTCTTTACATTAACACACTGAGTCATAGTTGAGATTGTTGGCATTCTAACTTTTCTGCATGGAAGATGACAGCTTCACTCTCTAAAAAACCAGATGAGGGAGCTGTACGAGGTGAGCAAAAATCCTATCACAATCACAACAAAGTCACTATTACTTACCTTTGTTTGTGACAGCCTGTTAACCCCTAAACCCCCTTTCTTTAGTGAGCATTTATGGAGCTATCCTACTGTGGCAGGAGGGCTAAACCAAGGTCATTATTGGCTGCAACTAGAGTGACCTGTCGTTAAAGACAGCACAAATAAACACGGGAGGAACTCGAGAGAATGGGGCTAAGCCGTTAGGTAGCCACAATGGTGGTAGCTGGCAGGAGCAGGAAAAATATTGTGTGTTAAGTGAGTGCAGGAGGTGAGATGAGATTATTGGGGGGGGGGGGGGTAGCTTTTTTAACCAGACAATAGAATATAGGCACAACACATATGCCTACAGATACACTCATGTAAAGTCCAGACACTTACACCCCCTCGTGCACATTCAGTTGCGTGTCAGTCACTACGACAGATGCCGTATGGACTTCTGTGTCCTCGACAGTAAAGTAGGGCCCTGAGGGTATCTGCTGTCTGCCAGTATACCACAGATCATCTGTGACACTGTGACACCTATTGCCTCGTGTCACGCACAGTGCTGTTCTAACACCACAGTCTGTATGAATGTGTGAATGTATATCCAAGTGTAATGGAGTAGGAGTGAGTAGTTCATATCAAATATACAACAGAACATTTAATACTCTGTTCCTTTTCCCCTCTCTTGGAAACAAGTGCCACACAAATATCACATTTTCCTCAAAAAACAGAAAAAAATAGTGTCAGTATATGACATTTAGTAAAAACACGTGTTGTTGTTTATTTCATTAACAAGACTTCACGCTGTATGGTCAATGTGTTGCTGGAGTTACATCAAGTTGTACTGCTCATGTTTGGCCAGTTGAGGCCATGCTTTCCTTAGGGTGAGCACATTCTGTTTTCAGTCTCAACATAGGTATGCTGCCACTTTGGCCCAGTTCTTTCCACACAATGACGCTGCATATATGGGTCAGACAAAAAGCAGCATTAGTTTAATCGTCCAGAAATCTATAATCTTTTGGCTATAGCAGAGTGAAAATAACAAATAATATATACATAATTTGACTCGTTGCTTCTATTTCCAATGCATCTTATTTCATACATTTGCTTGTATCTACATTTAATTAACTTTTGTCTAAAGTTTCTTTAATATTGTTCTATCAGAAGAGGTATATGCAAAAGTATTTCAGTTTAATTTCAGACAGTAAGATTTTTTGCAGCTTAAAATACTTGTTGGACAACAATACATTCACTTACCAACTGACTAGTGTCTCCTTTTAGTTAGGTTTCACAAGCACTTTTGTATTTCACTTAAAAATAAATGATTAATGCTGTTGTTATGATTGAACTCAATATTTCATACAGAGCAAAAATAATCAAAGAGAAACATGAACCTGTGAGAAAACTATAACTAAATATTTTGTTTGTTTTGCTTTTTAAAGAAGATGCTTGAAGTTCTGGTTAAAGCGTTAAAATTAATTTAATGCCTTGCAATCTCATTGTTAACAATAATATGAAAAACAATCACATTTAAATATGTTTAAATTGAAGTTGGCCTTTTACAAAGCATTTTGGGAAGGAACGTGCTTTATAAAAGGGTTAAACAGGTTCACATAATAACCATAACGTATAACATATGAGACTACCTTAATGGTGGAGACTGAGTCTTGGTTCTGCTTCTCATTTAACTGCAGTGGTTTATACAGTATTCTTTTCAGTCGATTTCCACCCTCTCCGCTAAAACCCACCATGTGCTTGTCAAATAAGTAAAGCCAGAGGGAAAAGGATATGCTCATCCTGTTAGTGGGTGCAGAGACGCTCCTTTGTTTCCTGGCATGTCTCACATACTTTTAGAGGCCAGATAAGCCCCAGCTCCATGAAACACTGCTTTATGTTTGGCCTTGGTAACATCCCAGAGAGGGCAGAGTGGACTCTGAGGAGAAACCAGCCAGTGAGCAGGTAATATGTCCTGAGAGTCACACCTTATTAAAGGGCCAGATACGCACAAGACGCCTTGTTATGTAGTCCTGTATTATTAAAGTACAAGCTGAAAATTACTCCAATGATCAAACCAACTGTTAAAAATATTTCTCTCTGCAACTCCTTTGCTGCTGGTCATTTTTATTTAATTTCCCTCCCTCTCTGAGGAGACGCGGTAAGCTGGGATGGTGAAAGGCAAGTGGGGGCTGGAGGGTAAGGAGGTGGGGGCTTGGCTGTTTCCTGAAATCGGATTAGTAGCTACTCTACACTTAGATTGCAGGGACTGAAGCTTTAGCTTAGCCCAGCTCAAGACCACCCAACAGGTAAACAGGTACCTTACTGTTTAGAAAGAGGGAAAGTGAGTGGTGGAGTGATATGGAGGATAAAAATGCTCATGAGTGATGGATACAGAGTGAGTGAAATAAATATATATAGCACAGGGTGATCACAGTGGAATTCTTAGTTACTAATCTGAAGTTAATTCAAAGGTCTACTTGATGAGGTGGTGGAAAAAGAAAGAAAAAAGCAATAAAACAACAAAACAATAACTAACTTTCTTTTGAAATGTATTCTGAATTACCAATTTGTGAACTTTCTTGTTGATCCAACTCTGTACCTCCACAAAAGAACTACATATCTCAACCTCACCCCCTCCTCGCTCGCCAGTGTATCTAAAACCTCACACTGTCATGCTGCTGCCACTGCATCCCACAGAAAACCTCCTGAAAATTAGTTTTTGGCAAGCGGCTCGCAAACACACTCTCCTGTCTGCTGCAAGCCACCAAGGCTTTGTTAGGCAGGCCTGCTCTGAGCCCAGAGCCTTCAAGACCCCCATTATGCAGCAGGACTCAGCGGGGCAGAAAGAGCAGGAGTGTTTTCGCCAGTCATGTGGGCACACAGGCATTATACACTCTTCAGTGGCACTGTAGATATTTTGTGAGTCTTACAAACAGAGGGGGAGGCCTGCAAGGGCTGCGAGAAGAAGTTTTGATAATTGGGAGTTATATAAGTTCCCAAATCCTCACAGGAGGATTTTAAGTTTTTTCCCTCCTTTCTCCTATTGTGTGTTTAGAAAAGCTGTGTGCGAAGGCCCCACTGCGAAGGTGACAAATCCTTTGACATAAATCTTTGTATAAAGGTTAAAGGAATACAGTCAAGTGCTTAGGAAGAGGAGCCTCTAATTGCCTGCTTTGCTCTAGCTTTGCTGAGCAGTGTTTTACAAATTAAACAGCAGTTCTTGCACATGCAGAGCATTTGTCTGTGTGTGCACGCACCTCAAGCACGTGTGTTTGTGTGTCTTTGTTTACATGTGCCTTTGTGTGTCCACTTAATGTCTTATTATAGAAAAAAAAATAAGCTTATTCTGTGTCTGTGTCAGGATCCATAGACAGGCATAACAGCTGCAGCTAGGACGGAAGAGCTGGAGTTTTTACTAATCAGTGATGGACAAACTCGGGGCTCCCTGCATCTCAAACATCACTGCTTCTGTCAGGGGCCCTGAGAGCAGAGCGAGCGGGCTGAGCAGCTCTGATCAGCAGCGTTGTGTTATTATTTTTTTCCCCTGCTGGATCTCACAGGGGAATGTGTGTGTGTACGTGTGTGTGAGTTTAAGATGCAGGGATGCATGGTTTCTAACCCTCCCCTGAGTGTTAATGCATGAACCGTTAGCAAAACATTGTTGCTGCTGCTGTTTCCTTCTATGTTAATAAGACGTGGATTGGGGTGGAGCGACAATAGGTTGCGCAGATGTAAATGAAGGCTGACATCACAAGGCTTTTTATATACCTTTATTGATGGATATTATGCACTTGACAGACCTTAGGCAAAAGTACAAAGACAATACAGAAGACAGTTAACACCTCAATCACTCATAAAGGTTTTTCATGAGTGAGATTGAATAGTCATCAAATAATCACATAGTGTTTTGGATATCAGTTTACCTTTGTAAACTTCATATAGCCAGTAATGTTTTACACATAAGAAGCCAGTGCAGTTCATTAAAAACCTTCAGTATTTGTGATTGCTGTACTTTTTATACAGCATTTCAAGCTGTCAAGCTGCTCTCTTCCATGTCACTCAGTTATATGTTGTAGGGAGGAGAGTTTAGAGTGTGTAAATGTATTTATGAATGCACGATTTTGTGAAAGTGTGTACTTGGCTGTTTCCTCTTACTGTTTAATAACTGGTAACCCCAGCTGTGAGTGTGTGTATTTGTCTGCCTGTGTAAAGCTGAGGCTCGCCGGGGCACTGAGGCGTAACTTGGCCCCAGTCAGGCCAGTGTGCAGAGGGCAGAGACCAAAAAGCCTCCAGCAGTGCTTTCTCTTTCTTTTTCAGTCTCTCCCTGCTCCATTGGGATTTTGAAATACGTAGCCCGGAAGATGTGACATGTTTTTACTTTGTGTACAACACTTTTGAAGCTTTTTTTTGTCCTGTTGTAAAAGTAGATCCAGTATATTTTACTGACTTAGTGTCCAGTGTGAAAAAACATCAATTCTGCAGATGATTTCAAAACAATGTCCATTTCCCAATATGTCCTCAATCCAGTTTTCTTCATCCTCTTCCTCTATAGAGGGCCTTACAGTAGGAAACCAGCATGGAACCAAGGCTACTGGTTAAGCAGTCATGCTGGATTTGAAATTAGATTATATATGGGCCTACTCATTTGTCATAATGGATTTGAAGAGAAAAGATCCTATTAATAAAGGAATAAAAGAGATGGATGAGATGAGAAGAAAGGCAACTTTGCCCCCCAAGGCCGGTGGCCCCACCAGAGGGACTAGAAGGCTAATCTGCCATGCAAATTAAATCCTGTCTCTGTGCATTGCCCCTCGTAATGTCCTCCATTTCACACCTTTTATTTGTTGTTCTGTGATATTGCAAACAGATATGGTTCCAGAAACAGTGAGGAACAACAGACTCATTTGGGAATGATTACTGGAGAAGATAGAATTTGCATCCATTTCATTCCAGAAAAGTGCTGTTTGCCTCACAGGGATGAGCACTGGGAATATTCCAAGATGGTTTTCAGATTGGGACTGACACTCGTTCGGTGTTGCTGGATGTTTTTTTTTTCGTTTTTTTTCTCTCCTCTGAAAGAATTTGCCTTTGTGAATTCCAGGCAGGATTATGATGCAGTTGAGACTGAAAGAAACTTGCCACTTACCTCACCATTTTTTCTTTTGTCTTAATGAAGTTGCACTTTGCTTCATTACTTCCTCTCACAATCTGTTTCTGTTTGGCTGTCAGAAGTAGCTTTAAAAACACACATATTCTAATCCTATTTGCACTTAATCATGACAGGGATTATACATACAGTAGCCACAAAGCTCTGAAACTTTCAGTGTTTCCTAGGTGCTTTCCAGCAGCAAAGTTCACCATCACTGAGAGTCTAGAAAGGGTCAAACAATTTCTCTATGATTAGGAATTAAAACAAAACAAGTCTAGGTGAGGAAAAATCCTAATCCATAAGCAGCTTTCTGGGTTCTCCGTTTAGACCGTTTCTGTGAATAATCTCCGCAAATGAGTAGATGAAACACTGGCTCAAGTGTTTGTTTGTTTGTTTGTGCACTAACGAGTCTGTGGGAAAGTCTGCTTTATACATGAAACGGTGCACATAGAAGGAGTTTACTTCATCAGTACAGGAACTTATTCTTACATAGAAGTACATATGTTCTTTCATATAAAAACTATCT
The DNA here is from genome assembly GCA_037176975.1 of Arrhamphus sclerolepis. Classification (NCBI taxonomy): domain Eukaryota; kingdom Metazoa; phylum Chordata; class Actinopteri; order Beloniformes; family Hemiramphidae; genus Arrhamphus; species Arrhamphus sclerolepis. The sequence continues at coordinate 10,330,663 of JBAMYA010000007.1, forward strand.
TGTTCTCATGCATAAATTAGTCTATTGTTTATTCTTAAAATATTGATTAATATAGAAAATTTCAATAGTCATTACTGAATAACGCATGGTTCTGACACAGCAGTAAAAGTTACTCTTATCATTTTTTTTTCTCCAACTCTGATCAATATGAAATCATAACTTTACTTACACTCCTTCTGTTTCACATCAAGACCTCACTTTTTTTTTTTTTACTGCACAAGGAAATTGTATTCTGTTCTATTCTATTCTGCTGGCAGTTTTAACACTGGAGGAGCAGCATTATATCTGTCCAATCACAACAGAGTAAAACACGACTAAAACTGAGCTCCACAGTTCTCAGCCTATTATTTGCGTTTGACCGTTTGAGAAACTGCTTCTGCAGGATAAACATAAATGGAATATTGAATATATCCAGTGTCTTTGATATCAACATCCTGCCAAATAAAAATGAATATCCACCTTCCAAACAAAGGTATGCCTGGAAGTGTGGACCTCATTTCAAGCACAATTAACTTGAAATGGAGTGCTGCAAGATCAATAGTCCCCAGTTGATCCAGAGGGAGCTGTCAGTCTATGGAAATGGCACACATATGGTAATATCCCCAGCTTAACAACAACTTAGAGGATTTACTGTTGCTGTTTTCAGACCCACATGAATAACAAACAGTGGACCACCCCCTGGGAACCATTTTGTTTTATCCCAGCTTCAATTAATCTTTAAGGGGGAGGATACCATTTTTGAGAAATGGCAGGGGGTTTATGAAGAAGGCATTTGTAGATGTGACTCTGTTGTATACTGCTAATTATAAAAAAATTACAAATAGACAATCCACTTATGCAAATGAATTGATATTTATGTCAGTGTTCACCTATCTTGCTTTTCATATCTGTTTTGTCTGTGAATCCTCCCTCCCTCACAGAGGGGTTTGCACTCTCTTTTTCTAATTAGGACAGTTTTGTCTTAGTGAGAGTTGCTATTGACAAGCAGACATTAGGTGAATTATATGGGATCTTACAATGATCAATGGGATGGAAGCTCAGGAGACACATATGGATTTCACCTCCTGCTGACTGCATTTCTCTCTTCTCAGTCTTGGGTGAGAAACCTGTGGAATAAAAGACTCTCAGAGAAGAAATGAGAGCAAGGATCACCAGCGAGCTTAGTAGTTATACGCTTCAGTGTGATGTCATTAAGTCAGATTCATTTAGCAGAGTCAGGTGTGGACAGTCATCACCTATAGACAAAACAGTGTCCCCTGAATGAGCACCAGGACTTTGATCAATTCAAAATTGATTTACCTCAACTTTGCGATTGATGAAGTCTTTTTGGGTTAAACTGCAGGTTCTTGATTGGACCTGCGTTTTTTGTTTTTGTTTTTTGGTGGGGGGGTCTGTTATAATTGCATTCTGTGTGACACCTTCAGTTCAAGCTAGGTGGGAAACTGAGTTATGAAGTGCAGAGTGAAAGGAATGTATGACTGTATCTGTCTGCGTTTCATAGCTACAACTAGGGAAAGTCAGTTGATTGGTCTTATACAAAAGAAACAAGACAAAACAAAACAAAAACACTTTTTTTTTTTCATATTCTTCTAATCCTAAAGTAAGTTGTTTCTTGTGCACTTTAGAGATGGCACCACTCACTGCATTACTGGGAAACCCTGCTTGGCATATGCACAATGATTGCTCAGAAAGAAGTATGTGAGACCTTCCTTTTACAGCAAAGCGAGATATAGATGAAGGCATGTGACCAGTGCAGAGGCAATTCCCTGTCCTCTTTGCAGGGAGTGTGTTAAGCTAAATAGTATTTTTTTTTTCTCGCCTCTGATAAAGTAGATGTTGATAAAGAAAAGAATAAATAGAAAAAGAAGAAAAACAAAACACCACAGCCCAGGGCTTGTGGCTCTCCCTGACTCCAGCTTTTATCATGTAAATAAGGCGCATGGGATTCTGTGAGGAGGACAATTCCCAAGCCACCACTTGGGCCAAATGCAACTTCCCTGCCTTTTAGAACCACGATGAGGAACGTATTTGAGAGCCTCAGTTTTAATTTAGCTCGAGTGGCAGCTGAGGGGGCACCAGGGACCTTGTCTCATGACTGCTACAGTCACTCAGGTGCAAGAAGGGGGAAACCTCAACCTGGCGCCTTACATTTCAATGTGCAAAATCTCTCCCACAGATCCATCATTCTGTGTGTGCGTGTTTATTCAAGTGTTTTGCATGTTGCAGCTGACTGTTGCACTTGCTATTCAACACCTCTTTGGTTTCCCAGGGAGGAAACACGCTTCTTGCTCCTCTCTAACATTTGATTCATTACAATCTGAAACAGCACATCAGTTCGCTTATTATGTCTTAAAAAATCCTCCCGGCATCCCAAAGAGCAAGGGGAAAAAAAAAAAAATAATCCACCAAAGAGGCACTGCCTTGAAATTGACAGCTGTTATTGTGCTGTGCCATCTGGTGCATTTGCCATGGAGCAGAAAAGGGTTAATATTCTATGATGTGTGGTAGCAGTGGCACAGCCTCTTCTGCACAGCCAGTTTGAAAAAGCAAGCGCCAGAAGTCTGTGCACCCGAATGAGAGAAAACCTCAACATTAGCATGGCACCATATAAACCAATGTGACTAATTTAACGGGTCAAATACGGTTGGGCGCGTGCCAAAATAACAGCCGTACCAGCAGCAACTCTAACAGGGTGGAGAATCACAAAGGAAAGTTAAAGCTTTTCTTCATATTACACAGCTTTTAATTATAATTTTCCACCACTAAAGCATAGAAATTCCAGAAACTCTGTTTTGCTTTTTTTCTGTTAACCCTACCTTAGGGAAATCTGTGTATGTTGCTTTCTCAGTGCATTGTGTTCAAGTATGTGTTTTGCTGTGCTGAAGCTGTCATTACCCAATGACTACATATGTAAATGGAACTAAACGATGGGACATGCATGCTGCAGGTAGTAATCACCCCTGGAGAGGACAGGGCCTGCTGAATTTAATAGGCCTCCCGTGGCTGAGTAAGCAGTGGCAAAAATAAGCCTAAATGTCTCCAAACACATGACTGACAGGACCCAAGAATCCAAACAGAAGGCAGTTATTACATTAACTACTTGAGAATGGCGTATTGCAGACCAAATATGCAACATCAAAAACATTACGATGCACTGGATCTAAATCATTGTGTTGCCTTTGTGCCCTGTTACTTTTGCCTTCTGTGTTACGCTGTTAACACATATTGAATTCCATTCTTTCACTCATAAGCATTCCTGTGAAAAGTTTAATGATTCCTTTTTGCTTTGGCAGTTTTCAATATATTTTTTGAGAAGTGTGAGAAAGTCAAACCATGAAAAAGGAATCATTTAAGGAAGTGTTTCTCAATCAGGATATATGCAGCATATGGGCACTGATCTGCCCAGAGCTCTTATGCTGAAAAAACATGGAGAAATATGGAGAGAAATATGTTCTTTAGCTGGAAGACACACTCCTCTGAACCATCAGCTCATTTCTAATTCTGAGTGTGGGTTCACAAAATGGTCCAACATTTAAAGTGACTGGCAGGGGGTAAATTAGTGTTCCAAGATGAATTATCATACAATTAAGAACCCCAGAATGTGCCAAAACACAATACACACAGTATGGCATAAAGACATACTTTCACTAGAGACAAACAAGAGTTGCATCCTATTTTAAAGACATAGTTTTTGACTTTTTTTTGCCCTTTTACACTTGTTTTCACATAGTACATAAAGTGTACCTCTGATGTTAACTCTTTGCTTGTCTCCATAAATACAGAATAAAGACTTTTCTGTGTTCAAGAACATCTTAATTAACATGCATGTGAATCAGAGTGTCTCAGTTTAGAGCTTTTCATTTATCTCAACATGAGCTTTTGTTTTCTCTCTCTTCTTCTGGGTGCTGTGTAGTGATAAAAGTGCTTGTGTTGAGGATCTGAGCTGTATGGAGTGATGGGACTGCTGAGGTGGTCAATAATCTATTACCACACACAGCCCTTCACAGAGTGACAAATGTCTGTCAGAGAAATGGGCCCAAAGAGGTCAGAGCTGGGTTACCGACCTCAGCAAACCCTGTACACAGAGAAGACAGACCACTGCAAAATACACAGTTTGATAGCAGGTGTGTGCACACCTTTGTAAAAAACAAAACAAAACAAAACATACCAGTGTAGGCTTTAAAAAAAAAAAAAAATTAAAAGGGAAAAGTATCCCCAGCAGTACTCTTTATGTTCTTGTCCTATCACACATGCTGGTTTCAGTACCACATACTTGCCTTTAAATGTTGTGTCAGCAGTTTGATGAAGATGAACCTGGAAATATTTGAATTTTTATTAACATGACTCAGATTTGAAAATCAGACACATTAAAGAGTCAATATACAAGAAAGCTGAAGGAAAGCTGCAGAGTCCCAGTCAGTATGAGCCAGAACCAAAAGGGAAATAATATGTCTTTTGGGGAACTTGTAAATTTATCTCTCTGGAGAAAAACCTTGTCTTTATGAGTGTCTTTATCATTGAATAATGTTGTTTATTCAGGAAAAGAATCTTCAAGTTTGAGCCAGTAATGACAGTCATTTTACTGCTATATGTTTTGCATTTTCCTTATTGATAGCTTAGAGAGGCCCAACATGTCAAAACGGAAACTAATCGAAGGCATTTGTGCCCATTGTTAAATATAGAGAGCCATGGAGATGCCGTAAACGTGATCATGTAAACGTTGAGGCAGATAAGCTGCCAATTATATTGTAACAAGGAACTAGAAGTTTTGGACTTGGAAGCAAAAGCATAAAAATGTCATGGAGCTCATGGAGCTTCTTTCCTTTTATGATTTTCCTTTAGGATTTGAGGGACAATCAGAATTTTCTCCATGCTTTTCTCACCTGGTCCATTGTCCAGTCTTGCAGTTATCACATGTACCATGACTCATTCTATCAATTGTATGTTAGAATGAAAACAAACTGCTCAAACCTCTAAAGAAAATTTGTGTTTGGTAATATGTTGATGTTCAGACTTTTCATTAGTTTTTTGTGGGCCAGTGAAAGGAGCTCTTAGACTTCCTGTGTTCATCTAGAAACGTTAGAATTTGAAGATACGTATGAACATCAGCAGATATATTTGCATAACGTCTTTTTGAATGTTTAATTAATTAAACTGAGTCCTTTCTTGAACTCCATACTCATACATACAGGCGTTGCGTTTTGTTTTATTTTGCCTCTGGTCCATAGGCCTGGCAGGTTTCTTAGCAGTTGTGCAGTGTAATTTATGGATGTGTTGCATTTATTTTTGCTTGTTAAAAGTATTTGTTTTTCTTTCATTTCTCAGTTTGATGTATAACTTTTGACAAAAGGACCAGCATGTATGAGTCAGTAAACTAAAATGCTTGAAATTAATTAGGTGCTGAGTGTACAGAACCTCTCTAACAGCCTTTTGGAGTCACCCTGAAAGAAGTGGTCAGTGGTCTTTTTTTTTTTTTTTTTTGTATTGGCAGACCAGCTTCTACGTTATAATGATAGGAATGGACGTAGACCATTTAAGTATCAAATCAATAGCAAATTAAATTTTTTAGCAGTGCAAGCTACACCCAGAATCACCGGTAATTAGCCTTGACAGACTCAGGTTACACTGCTTTCATGTCATTGTGCTACCAATACAGAGTGTTTTTATCTACTCTCAGCAGTTACTTTGTATAGTTCATACATTGTCTTTTGTTGTTTATCTTTGTTTTCTTAGTCATCGACATTTTTCATTGCCTGGTACATGGCAAATTCTTTAGGTTTTCAGAAAAAATGCAGCCAACAAATATCTGAACACCTGAGTATAAGTGAAGTACAAACACATGCATCGAGCTGAGTGGTGTGGGTCAAAAAATAGGCTAGGCCCTGATTTAGATAAAAAACACAACAACCCACAGGCACTGATAAAGAATAGTGTATCCTCTGAGCGTACCCCTATCCTCAAGCTTGCTACATTTGTCATCTTCGTATGGATAAACAGGCCTATTTAATTTCTCTGTTCTCTCTCTGCATTAACAGCAGACTGTGTGATGCCTCCAAATGCACTTGTTATGTCCTGTTTCCACAGACTGGTTATCTATGGAATCGCCATTGCAAATGAGCTGCAAAGAAATATAGTTCATGGTGCAACATTTTCTGAAATGTCTTTTGGCAGAAATCAGTAAAAGCTTCAGCTAAAGCGTAGAATGGCCTGAGAAGTTTCATCTGAGGCTGCTAAAAGAAACAGGGAGATAGCAGATGTGTTGATGCTGACCTGCCAGTCTCTCTGCAACACATCTACTGCTGATCAATTCGAAATTAACTTCACTTCAGTGACATGCCATGCTGGGAGTCTGCACACTGGTGCTGTCTTTTTAATAGACTTACACCTCATTTGGCCTCTAAAGCCTGTGAGGCCTCCCGTGGGATGGCCTAAGGCAAAGACACACACACACACACACACACACTCATAGACAAATGCTTGCACATACAGAAAGCAAGAGTAAGTGATGCCTGCGCTAGAGGGAAAGACTCTGAGGGATGTGGGGGAGACAGAAAGATTGCTTGCAGTATAAGATGGGAGGGAGTTTTGGGTTGTGAGACAGAGACACAAATGGAGACAGGGACAGACAATGAGACAATGGTAAATGAAGAAAAAACACAGAATGAGCTTGTGCAGTTTGTGTCAGACAGCAGTCACAAAGCCTGATTAGGCCACTGCTACCCGGTTGGGGAGGGCTGAACAATGCAGGCCGCCTTCCCCTCATAACAACAGACCATCCTGTCTGACCCTCTAACCTCTGTCACTGGCTATACGTGTCACAGCTGCGATGAGTCCCTGTCAGACTCACCCGTCACAGCTTTTCTCCAGGATGTACCTCCAGTAAGTCCGTCCAACATTGTCAGCTGATGACCCCCCCATAACATTCATTACTTTAACAGGAGGTGCTATAAATGGACTCTTTTACTTTAAATAAGCTATTGTACATTTTAAAAGCTAACAGGTATAGCTGAAAACGTTCTTTAAAAAGAGAGTTGGCAGTTACTAATTTTTGTTATTTTAAGGTAGATCAAAAATAATGAACATACTAATAAAAATAAAGTAAGCATTACCTGCACTGGTCAGCCCTATTCCTTGATTTATTTACTGACTTTGTTGTGTGCCAAATGTGCTAAATGTAATTAAAGTGACCCTCTCTGAAAAAAAAAGTTCTGGATGAAGTGATTTCATAACTAAGAATACAACAGAAGTTTACCTAACTTTTTTTTCCACGCACACATCAAACTGTAAAAAGAAATGCAGGGATGCCTTTTTTTTAAGTGACAAAATATGTATTTAGTGAATGCAAGCGATGAGGCAGTGGGTAAGTTTACTCCACGAAATTTTATTTATCTCCCATCTGGACCAGAGTGGTTTCTGCTGTTTACTGGTTTTTGTTTATGCATCACTTAATCTTTCACTGTTTACTTACTTTTCTTTCATTTGCTGTTTGGTTAAGGAATGAATAAATGGGAATTAGCAGACCATTAATAGTCAAAACACTTCTTCAGGTAAACCACATCATATAAGCGTTTTCATATTCTCCCCATCTTGAAGCTTTTCGTCTGCTGTATTGGTGCTTTTCATACTAAACTGAAAAGAAGCATCTGAAAACATCTTTTTTTTTAACTTTATTTGTTGTCATCTTCTGTTTGGTGAGGAGTTGGTAGGGGGAGTATCGTCTACATGTTAAGTGAGGTTCTGTAAGAGCTCCGACAGTATCTTGCCTCCCTTAAGATGAGGACCAGCTGGGGTTAAGTGGTCTCCTTTTTCATGGCACCCATCCTCTTCTTCACCATGACAGCTGGGGACCAAACCATTGCCACAGATATGGTCTGCACCCCCAGTCAACTGCTCATTTCATGTGAACTCACACGTGTACTGTACACTGTGCCAGCTGATTGGTCTCTGATCCTTTTTTTGTTTCCGTTTTAGCTATTTTATCCGTTTTTATGTGGTTTTTATGCTACTAAGCTGAAAAAGTAAAGACCGAATGAGGTGAATTCTGAGTCTGAAAGCAGAAACTTCTCTGTTTCATGCACTCTAAGGTTTAATTGTTATCTATTAGAACTGATTATGAAAAATTGAAAGTCAGTTTTTGGAACAGTAAAAATAAATCTCATTCACTGTGGAGGAGCGCATTTCCGTTTGTTTTGCTCAAATTGCAGAACTTTTCACTGGTGGAAAAATTCCAAGAGAGATAAGCCAGTGATCAGGAAAATAATTTCAAATATTATTTTCCAATAACACACTTCACAGGGCAACTTCTTGTGTGCCAGGCTATAAAAGGCACATGGCTTGTTCAGTGATTGAATGGATTAGAATTTTCTTTGTGTGCAGCAACTCTGACTCATAAAATCCGAGTTTGAAAATGAACAAATAACAAAGGATAGCCTGTGAGGGATAATTAGGGGTAATTTAGATATCTTATTAGCGATCTGTATGAATATATAATACAATAGTCCTTTCAATTGTCTTGACAGTCATTCATTTATAGAATGAAAATATTTGAACATATCTGTTGTTATACTAAAGATATATATTGTTAGACATCAGCCTCCATTTTTAGCTGTCCACAGAAGGTGCTGTAGTAGTTGGTAAAGACATTTCTGCACACACGTCAGCGTGTCTGACAATGTTTATTAAATGTTTATATATTACTATAAAATTGAAATTGATGTCCATCTGAACATACAGTTTGTTTATTTTTCAAAACAAGGCATGATAAAGTCACACAGTAAATGTATACTAGCAGAGGCTGCTAATATACATTTATTATTCATTTACGAAAAAGTTTAATATCTTAAATTGCAGCATCAGTGTTAAGCTGTGTAGATTTAGAATTAGAAGCCCTAAATTCCCCTCTGCCTCCCTGAATATTGTGATCATGACCTTATGTTCATCTTTTATTGTAATTAGGAACTTATTTAATTAAACACAATATTTTTATTCCCAGTTACAGTAATGTTATGAATTTTGCTGTGATCAAAAGGTGATATATTAAATAACTTTTCTTTGTACATGACAACATATCAGCCCTATATGACAATATGTCATAAATGAACAATTATATAAACCAATGAAAGCCAATGACAATATAGTAAAGAGAGCATAGTCAATATATATAGCTTTTGCACACAGGTGACATTATTGTCTACGGTATACTTTACCTACCTGTTCCAGTTATTTATATTAAAGACATTTCAACACTTCGACTTGTAGTTGTGTAAGAATTCTAGTTTTCTTAGTGACAATAGCCTAAGACATAAATAAATAATTAAAAACCCTATCCCTTACCAGTTCTCAAACACCGATGAATAAAGCAATAAATACAATAATGACATATTATGTTTTGCCTAAGCAACAAATAAATAAATCCAAGAAAATACATCTCAGACTTTGAAACAATTTCACTTTGGACTCATCTGTCCCAGTTTCAAGTTTAGCCATAATGCTCAGTCCAGCTGTCAAGCTCAGGGATGATGTTTTGTGCATGTTTTGCAGTTACAGAACTTGGGTATTCTGAAGTCATTGAGACTTTCGTGAACTCCTTTGTTTATTGTACAAATTATTCTAGAGACAAATGTGAGATCATCTGTCCAAAAACTTACACCTTGCCAAAGTTGATTCACGCAACAGGACAGTGATCATACCACAGCATGAAACCTAGCATGGCTGATAAAAGGAAACAAAATGAGATGAGCATGCCTGCATAGGTCACTCCAGATACTTCAGCTTACTCCCATTGTTCAAAAACAAGCATGTTAGACTCATTCTGAATAGATGCTGAAGCTGAATAGAAGCTGTTCCTACATGAAGAGACTGAGTGTGAGCATCCGGGGTTGTTTTTCTTGTCACTGTGTTGTCCTGTGATTGATTGGCGAGCTGTTCAGCATCTATTTCCATTTTTTTTTAATTATTATGATATTGTAAGATACAGTGTAATGGCAATGAATTTCTTTTTTCAAAATCATTTTCTGTTTTTATTTACATTTACTACATTTTCATTGAACATTTAACATGTTCATTATTTCTCTTTTATCAAAAGATAGATAGTTTACTTTTTTTGTCTGAGCCTACTGCACAGAAAATGAATCCTTCTCTCCAGGTGGTAAGTGGAGGGTCTGTTATTAGTGCTAAGTGTGATGCAGCCGTAGCTGCTGGCTCTTGTCACTATACCCAGGATCTCACTTTAAGAGTGAAAAGACAAAGGATGGGACAACAGTGAGGCCCCACTGAGGACACCAGACCATCAGGCTGAGATTAGAGGACATTTGTTACACAATATTGCTGCCTCCTGGTTTCCTAAGGCTGGTGCGCTTGCACAGAAGGTGCAGGCAGATATTTGGGCAGCGGCCAAAGTCTTTCCTTCCTTTCCTTGCTAGCGGGCCACCTCACTAGAGCTGCAGGTGCTGCGAAGGACTCCCTACTGCTTACTAGTGTGTTGTGTGACCCTACAGGCTGATGGAACAAATGCTGGTGCAGAGAAAATAAACTTATCTCATTTGGATGACAATACATACCCTCAGGTTAGAGTGCTGTGTTGCACCAGTTTTGAACCGGATGGGGTCAGTGGCTCCTCCATTGCACTTGTTTTTGAGAGCCGAGTTATATTGTATATCTCTATCTGCCTCTTTATACTCTTTGTATATACAAAGAGACATAATCAGCCATGTGACTAACCAATTCACTGTGCCAGACGTTTTTTACAGTAACACTTTCTGTTTACTTTAATGAACGTTGAGTTTTCTAAAAGGGAAAAAGCCGTCTTTTTATTTTTCTAAAATGAGGGGAAGCTTTTAAATTTTTGCTGCTCTCATCAGTCTTTTTATAAATCTGAAAAGTTCACATGTGAAAAAAAAGACAAGAATAAATGTAGATTTAGGGATGACTGAAAGAAATCTCCCTCTAGCCCTGCTCAGAACAGAATGTGGGGTCTCGGTGGTAATCTGGGAGCAAAATGTAAAAGTATGGGAATGTAAATGCATGTGCAGCTAATTTCATTTTAACTATTATTTCCATTTTGGCTCTCAATGATCACCTGAACAATATAAATGAGAGAAAAATAATTACTTTTCTGCATATTCTGGTGTGTGTTCTAAATGATATATACATTTTCTTTAAAATAGGTGAGTTATTCTTTCCTATGCTTTGCGTGTTATTTAAATAAACCAATGTTAGTGTTAATGGCCAAAAACATTTGAAGTATTGTTTTAGCAGCTCTAGCAGCATTTGCTATGTTGGCCAGAATTATTTATACTTAGTCTAATATTTTATTTGATGTTCAAAATTTAAGTTTCCTGTGGAAATGTTAAAGATTAGTTTTAGGAAGTGTAGTCTTGCTCATTTGGTCTCCTATCCCTACTATGGGCAATAAACAACCAAAATCATTTTGGACTTGGGTCCCACTTGTCTCTTGCAACAACCTCGTACTGCTTAATGGCCCGATGTCACACACCAACAAGGATGACTTCAGTGTGGACCAAAATAATCATGATTCTGATTTTTTTTTTTCTACATAATTGAGCAGCTACAGCAGGTGGTGCTGGTATGACTTCCAGGACTTTCACTCAAACAAATGCTTTAATGCAGTATGTGCTGCACTTTATTACTATCTATTTAAAATGTTTAGACTTTGTTCCATTTAATTAACAAGACCAGTCAGTTAGGTTTAGGAATTGGTATGAATTTACCCTGAACCTTTCAAAGCTCTCACCACATGTTATAGAGCTCTGCCACTATCAGGGTGATGAGTCCCTCCTCCGAAGATAAATGTAGCTAACGTAGGGTGTTGTAAATGTGTCTATGGAGGAACTCTCTCTTTGCTGACCTGGCCCTGACCCCGGAGGTGAACCCCATCACACAGAGGTGTTAGTTTGCCACCAGAAATGATGGATCACCCCTCAGATGCCTGTGATCTTATAATCACGGCCAATCATCAGGACTGTCCCTGTTACTATAATGATCGGCAATGATTTCTGCCTGGAGTATTCAGATGATGAATGGAGGCTAATGCCGGGTCCTGAGAGAGGATGAGTCAGGCTGTCAATGTCTATTCAAAGTGTTGGTAGGCTGGCTAGTTGTTCACATCTTTATCATAATGAAGAGGAGATACTTAACCCTGGAGTGTGTAGGGGTCTTGTGGTGCCTTAACACTGATGTTTAAGGTGACCCCCCTCAGGGACACGCCCACAGATACTCTAACCATTTTGCCCGATGATATGCTAATTTTTGTGACCTTAGATTGAATGGGTTACTCCCACCACTGCTGAAAAAAAGATTTATTGTCTCAGCACCATTTATAAGATTTTATTTACATAACTTGAATTGGATTTGTATGCTGTGTTGTCATGAGTTGCTTCAGACCCTTTTGAAGAAGCAAAAACATCTTCTGACACTTATTGCCAATTGGTGCACTATAAATAAAATATGTAATTTAACTTTGATTTTCTTTTAATTATGTATAGAAGATACAATGAGTTGACTAATAAAGGATGAGCTTAATGTAAAACATAGAAAACATTTTTGCGACTAGGTTCTGTTCTGTATCTTAACATAATACATGCAGTATGTATGTCTGGCCTTGGATTTGGCTAAAGGCTGTCACAAGCTCACATGAGTGCATGCATCACAGAGCAGGGATACTCATCCACACCCCACCCAAAAACCCAGTCCCCTGGCGCGGGGAATTACTGGGCCTCTCCCTGCTACTGGTAACCCCTTCATTATCCACACACCAATGGGTCCAGATCAGATTCAGTCTTTCTGTTGGGGGGTGGGGGGGTGGAGGAAGGGGCTGCAGTCCATGCATCTGAACAATGCTTCGATGTTTGAAAAAGTGGCCTCTTCATTGGTAGAGGGAGAGGCTCACTTGCAGTTGGTCTAACGTCCTTGTTTCCCATTTACTCATTTGTGGAAAATATGCCTAAATGGCCCCTTTGGGTGTATGGCTTTTTTAATGATCATGTTTAATGAACAACCTTCACAGAAAAATATAGATTTGATTCTAGTTGTTGCTATTTAAGTCAACTGTGGGGTCTGTGCACAGCCCTGTCTGATGCTGTATCACTTTTTCTCTCTTTATTTCCTCAATTCATTTTTAAATTAACCTCTAAATGGACCTCATCTGTCCAGAGAGAGCTCATTAACTGAAGCCCTACTCTCATCCAGGGTCCCTGCCACAGAGGGCTTGCAAACCCCACCCACGTGAACCCGTGTCTCATACTGCCCATCAAACATCCTCACACATCACGAGACAAAAATGAAATCTGGACAAAATCAAGTGGTAACAAAAGGACTGCATTATATATAGTTAATTACTTACTTCTCTTTTCAGAGCTGCAGAATTAGAGAGTTTTAATTGCTTTGTCACCTGGGCTTGTGGGTGCGGCAACTCAGCAATCAGCCTGATTTGTTTTAAATAAGCTGCCATGGGATGTGTTTGAAGCTTGATGCTGTCTCTCTGCCCTTCAGCACCTGGACCTAAAAGGTCCAAAGTGAGGCTGTAAGGTTCCACAAAAGTAAATTGAATGTCTGTAAATGAATGTAAATCAACAGTGGCACTCCCTGAAGCTCTCCTACATTTTCCTGTGGGTAAAATGGTCATTGAAACAGTACATTCAAAGGGCTTCCTTTTGCTCTTGTTCTTCTTGCTTTTTTTTCTCCTTCTTTTAAACAGGGTTTGAAAAGCCCAGCACATTAACTCCCTCAAGATGTTGTGGCGGTGGCCTTGGGATTTGAACACCACTGTTACTGAAGCAATTAGCATATTTCTGTATTAAAGGAGGGAAGCGTGACAGTGTTTTCCAGGATGTCAGTGTGTATCATTAAAAGGCATATTTTAATTAGGGACATGTTAGTTCGTTACACTAAATGGATTAACATTGCTTGTCAAGGGGAGAGATGTGTTTTACATTTAAGTCCACTTGGGAACAAGGTCTCAATTTAACATGACATCTTAAGTTGAGATGGGTCTTGTTAGTGGGGATTCAAAAATGGCATTTAGACAGTTTAATATTTGGAAAATATGCGTGCATGCATCATTGTTGGGCTGCTGTTTCTGTGCAACTAGGTGTAAGAAGTCAGTTATTATATTGCAACCGTCTGCAGGCTTTGATCTGGAAACAACGTGGTCAAAGCCCAGGTAGACTATCATTACAAGCAGCATCATTAATAAAAGACAAGCTCACATTGGTTTAGAGCTAGATTATTTTACAAAACAAACAGTCTTATCATGTTCCCCCTTTAAAGTTTTCGAGGAGAGTTTTAAAAGCAAGAAGCTCAACTGTGCACTTTCTGACGATGCAGCGAGTATAGGTTCTGCATGACCGTTTGGATCAAAGAGTGGTTATCTCTCCTATTGAGCTGTTCTCACCTCTGTCTTATCTCATTATGTGGTGTACAACAAGAATTTCCCTCCATTAATCAGAACCCAATCTCCGGGTCAAACATCACACAACTCCTAACAAGCCAAAATGCAAAAAGAAGTGTAGAAAAAAAATAAATAAAAAAAAATAAAAACAAGAAAAGCATCTCTTGAATGACAGATGCTAGAGAATTGATTTCTTCCCTGTTAGTGGGAGAAAATGGGTGAGAAACAACTGCTTAGCTAGAGATTCTACTAAATTAGATTCACTTTGTGTGTTCAGTCAGCAGTCAGTCAGCAAAGTCAACTTGAACCAGGGGTGAAGTAAGCACATATTCATATTAATTGGCTTTTTTCCTGCTGTAAATGAAATAATTCTCCAATGTGACCATAGTGGAAAGGTCTACATACTTTCAGACAAGTTGTTTCCATCCACATAAAAGCACACATTAAGACAAGGTGTTTTCAGACTTTCCATTAACAGAATGTCAAAGGAATTTGCAACTATCAGGATGATTATTGGAAAGTGAACCTTGCCGCTGTGTCTTTACATACCAGCAAGGTTTAGCCAAGAGGATTTGAAGCCAAATGACATTGTTAAAATAAAATAAAAATAAAAATAACTAAATTCTTCATCAAAAGCAGTCCTAGTTCTAAAAGCAGGCGAAAAACAAAATATGTGCAGCCATAACTTCGAAACCTTTCCATACTTACACCTAAGTACGTTCGTGTTTAGGTGTAATGTCCTGCCCTACTTTGCCAGTTCTTGATTAAAATGTTGACTTTTTGCAGGGTAATAACCTGATTAATGTAATTGAATGTAAAAGGGCGTACCTCAGCAGCACTGCTGATCACTGGAGATGGATTAGGAGAGAAGGCTTTCAAATTGAATACAGTTCTCCCTCCTCAGCTTGTTAATTGTGCCGTTTACCACTACCTGAGTCAGTGACCACTGCTATTTAGTCTCTCTAATGATGATGCACAGTCGGACCCAACCACAGATAATTAAAAAAGCCTGCCCAGCACCAACCCCGCCCCCACCCACCCACACACACACACACACACACACACACACCATCTCTCCCTGTCTCAAGTTTGGTGTTGCATTGACAAGCTGCACTAAGGCCAGATATTGAGCTGTCTGCCTTTCAGAGTCTTGGCTTCAGGACCATGTGGCTCTCTAAATACTGTTATGTTGTATGTTTTCTAAATGTAAGTTCAAGTATAATGTAGGGCCCACTATTAGCTTTTTGAAGAGGAAATGTCTGCACATCGCATCAGGTTCTGTTAAAATGGCTCCCTCGCCAAAAATATTCCCATTTGTTTCTTTGTTTTTTTTTCTTTCTTTTTTCTTTCTCTCACTCTCTCTCTTTTTTAAACAAATATCAACTCTTAATCTCACAAGTATTTTTAAAAGCATGTTCAAAAATGGTAATTTGAAACTTGTCAGTGACCAATACCAGCATGTTATAATGTATTTTAAGTAATTTCATTGATGGGCAAAATATTCTGTTTCATTTCTACATACACACAAGTCTCAGGGAGCCTTTTTTCTTGGTAAATTGTGAGTAAATTTCAAATTGACCTCAACTGAAGTAGAACCCTGTCAGTTTTGGGGCCTGCATCTTAAGCACTAGTGGGACCAGTGCTGCTATCAGTAGATTTTGCAGATCTGGGTTCACAAAACTCATTGCATGGACTTTTTTTTTTGTTGGCCTCTTTAAAAAAATCATTGACCCTTGTATGTGTGTGTGTTCACAGAATGGAAATGGAAAATGAAATGTGTGGTGATTATGTAGTTGTTTTGTGAAAAGTTAAAAAGGTAGGTTAGTTGTGCATATAGTCGGTAAAGATGGGTGAAGGTGGCAGGGCAGAAGGTAAGGGAGGCAGACTCATGTCCAAAAGTCCCAAACACCCCTTCTGTGTTACGTTAAAATGCTGGATGGTCCTGGGAAGAAAGGACCTCCTCAGTCTGTCTGTCGAGCATGCCAGGAACAAAGGTGTGCCTCTAAACATGCTCTTCTGTTTAGTGAGTGTGCTGTGGAATGGGTGGCTGTCATTGTCCTTGATTGACACCAACCACGGAGCTGGCCTTCCTCACCAGTCTGCCCAGTCATCCAGTGTCTCTCTTTTTAGCATTGCCGCCCCAGCAGACTACAGCACAGAAGAGGACCCTGACCATGACAGACTCATAGAAACATCAGGAGGAGTTTACAGCAGATGTTTTTTTTTTTGCCTTTTCCTGTACATTGCATCAGTGTTTGCTGACCAGTCCAGTTCATTGTCCAAATGCAGTCCAAGGTTTTTGTATGATCTGACCATCTTCAAACTTACCCCATCAATGGTAGCAGTTGGGGGTAGACCGCTTGAAGTCCACACCATCCCTTTGTTCTTCCTTATCCTCCACATCTCACAAAGTCCTCCACCAGGCTCCTTTATTCACCATCCTGTCCATCCCTAAAACACACAAGTATTGCAGTATCATCTGAACATTTCTGCATGTTGCATAGCTCAGAATTGTATTTGAAGTCTGATGTGTAAAGGGTGAAGAGGACAGGGGAGAGCAAAGTTCCTTGTGGAGCACCAGTGCTACTGACATCTGTGTCTGATGTACAGTTACCCAGCCTGACACACTGGTCTTCCAGTGAGGTAGTCCGAAATCCAAGATGGTAGGCCTTCCCTTTCTCTTTAACCCCCCCCCCTTGTTTTAACCAATGTAAAAAGTGGAAAAAACAGCAAAGCAAATAAATACATTTGCTTTTGTAACTTTGATGTACATTTTAGATGGTAAAACAGAGTACCAGATGCTTAGACCAGATCTCACAGTTTTCCACTGGAAAATTATAAAAAATGCAGTTGGAACTTGCACAGTTATCATTACTTATTATTGATCATTTGGGAGAGTTTTTTTCTGATATCCAATTCATTAGATAATATTGGGGTGGAACAGTTTGATAAGTTTTATGCTCACTAGTGTAAACATGTTTATCATCTTTTTATTGTCTTATTATTATTATTATTTTTGTCATTATGATTGCATAATATTAATTGTATAGAGAACATTTTTTTCCAGTTTGCTCACAAGAATTACTTGAACTTTAACTAATCTTTATGAATATACACTGTTGAAGTAGCTTTAGAATTAGAAGCATTTTAAGAGGTCTGAGAGGAAAAGCAGTGTGTGAATTACACAGCTTGCAGTCTTGCGTATGTGCTGAAATAATTAGGAGAAAGAAATCTCTGGCTTGTGCAAACTTCCTTCTACCGCTGCAGAACGAAATAATAAAGAGAATGTGTGTGAGACAAAGGCAAGAGACCCCCATGGTGCCTGGGTCTCTGCTTGCTGTCACGAGTATTCCTGCGGGGTTTCACATGACAAAATGCAGAAAGTTGTTTTGTCCCCGTGCCTGTCACGATCCACCCTCATAACCGCACATGTGTGTGAATGTGTGTGTCTGTGTTTGGTCGTGGACTTGCTCATGTGTGTTTGTGACTGTGCTTTTCTTTTTTTTTTTTCTCTTTTTTTTTCTTGTGCCGGCATGTTGTCTCGCTGTCTTCGCTGTCAGCTCGTAGCCTGGCACCTGCTCTCATGTTCCTAATTAGTCTCATTTATTTAATTATATTCTACTTCACATCTCCTTTCTATTCTGAGCCAGTTTCTTTCCGTATCCTTCTCCTCTTTCATATGCAGGGAATAGTAAGTCTGTACATGCTGTGTTAAGTGTAACATGGAATGTTGTGGTATGTTACATAAAAAAAAGAAAAGAAAAAAAAAACAACTATCCATAATAAGCAACTAAAGCAGACCCTCAAAAGATGCTCTTCCTAACTTTTTACCAGCCAAAATTAGATGCTAAATGACTATTTTGTTGTTGTTGTTTTTTTTTTCTTTTTTTTTTTACTTGCACGACAAGCTGACAACCAGCTGACTCACAGGCAGAATCTCTTCAGTAAGCTGCAGGAAAACAAGTCAAGTTTCAAGCATGGTGAGTAAACAGAAATCAGGAAAGCACTTTACCTGTGACAGTTGGCCTAAGCACCTCTTTCTTCTCTGTTAGCTTTTCTGTTCCATTTGTCAGGTTCACTTGGCCTGTATGCCACTGCTATCTATTGGGTGTATTTTCACTGTGCTTAGCACTACAGTAAAGGACTGAATGGAGATGAATGAGAGAGAGAGAAAGTGAAAAAAAGAAAAAAAAGAATTGAGTTTAGTGGCCATAAGAGTCAATAGAGATATAACCAATTCACTCAGGAAGTTCACGTTAAAAGCAGGAAATGTTTGTAGGTTTATTTCAATGAATAATAAGTTGTTCATATTTTACACAAAAAGCTTCAACAAAACATGACTTGAAACCATTTTTTTAGTGGCATGATGTGTGATAATCTCTTAAAATTGAGCAATGCTAAAATAGGGGCATCCAAGGTGCACAAGCCCATCAATGGACGACAGTGGAAACAGCATTGAATTTCACTTCCTGAAGTCAAAGAAGAGTGGCAGCCTCCCAGCTGACCCTCATCCCATGTTTTCCACTAGAGGATCCTGGGCTTAAAGAAAAGATGCTGTAAATAATTCAGAGTTGTGATGAACACCACACAACACAGCCACAAAAGACAAGATCAAACTTTTGGCAGCGAATGCACCGTGGTGGACTGATAGTGTTTCTGAGCATCGCCCGCTGTACATTGACCATATGGACACGATAATCACCCGCGGGATGAATCAGCACATTCTTGATCTAGAGCCCAAAATCACACGACACCTTAATTAGCTGGTGTTGATATCGCCCTTCACAGGGTTAATTTGTCACTACAAACAAAACTGCTCCTGGCAAGCACCCTTGCTCTGAATATTATCAGCAGTGTTAAGGAAACAGAGATGCTACATCTAAAGCATAAATCTGCTCTGACAGGTAGCTCTACTTTTGCGGAGCACTTTGTTTATCCATGAAGATTTCATTTTCAGATCATGTCATCAGCAGTCAGTTATGAGGAAATAAGTTGGAGTATTTGTTATTGGGTTTATTACATGCAATCCCTTGTGAGGTGTAAACAATTGCTGCCCTCCTCAAGAAGTGTCTCCACCAGGAAGCAGTGAGTTGAAAAGGTCAGACGTGTTCTTTGCACTTGCTCTGAAGTAGTTTATTAGCATCCCAAACACATATTCAGAGACATAATTACCTGAATAGTACAGATGAATACTGTATTTGGGGGGGAAAGGCAAGGTTGGTTGAATATTGGCTTTGTCTCCATTAACCTGGAGCACGGTGTTAAAGGATCTGTTTGTGGAGAGAAAATGACAGGGAGTCAGGCTGATGGGGCTGGACTGAGACAGTTAAAGGCCCCTCGCTGCATAGGATAATTAATAAATAAAATACCAGGGGAGCCCCTGCCATGCCTTCGTCTATGACAGGGGCTGTCTCCAGTGCGCTAAAGCATTAAATGACCAATTTCTGTCAGACTAACTTCCACCACGCTCTCTCCCTCTCTCCTGTGCTTGCCCTCTCGTCTCCACCACACTCTCACCCCTCTCTCCCCGTTCCCTCCCTCGCTTCCTCGTTTTCTGAAGTGGGGCTACTTTGCTCTCTTTGCACTGAGTTTTTCTGCGACTGATGGCTCTAGTTCATTTCTGCTGAATTAATTGGTCCCTGAATGAATTCTGTTGACAGGGCAATTCATCATGTGTTTGGCCTGACAGTGACTGGATGTAGGGTAGAGGAGGGGGTTGGAGGTGTTGGGGAGGGCGTGTGTGTCTGCGTGTGTGTGAGCATGGGGGAGGTTGGTGTGGAGCGGGGTGGGGAGGCAGTCAGAGGTTGGTGGGGGTTGGTGTTTGCGGCCTCTCGGTTTTCTTCCTCCTCTCTTTGCCTTGTCTCTTCTTCTTCCTTCATTCGTCTAAAGCTGCAGATGGCTCTATGCTGTTGTTGAACTGTTTTACCAAAACAGTAGGGACCGAAACAAATCATCCCTCCTCCACTCAGGCTGAGCTTCTGTCAGACAGAGGACACTCTCTCAGCTTGAAGGGGCCACTCAGGTCAGTGCTACCCCATTTTACACATATCAGCCTTTTGTTGCGCCCCTGCACACTTCCTCCCCGACCTAGAATCCCACCTCGCTACTTGATATGCACACACAAACACAGCAACACAGGCCCTCACCCTAGAGCTCCTCAGCTCTTTTGGAGAGTGACATAATCAGGTAGCGAAGCATATTTAGTGGTTAATTACACTATGTGTCACACAATGGCCATTCAAAAAGATAATTTAGTTCCTGAAGGGAAATTGCTCTGCGCTGCTGACTGATCTAACAGGGATGGGAATGGTATAATAGCATATAGTTGGCAGATGAGGCCTGGGTTGAGAAACACAGCAATTGCATTTCTCCAGACAGCTCTTTGAGGGCTCATTATTCTAATTGAGAACTATGCTGCAGCACAGGATGCACACCGAGCCGGAGCATCCTTTGAGCTTGAACATGGAGGAGACCTCTTTAGGCTGTGTTGAGTCAATCAATGCTCACTCATTACAAGCATCACAAAGTCATGTTCTTGTCGCCTGGATGGTCTCACCCGCCGACAGTGAAAATAACCTCATAATCATTGCTCTGTCAGGATCAGGATCATCAGAGACCAGACCTGAACTCTCTGGCTCCCCTGTTGCACAGAAATCATCTTAGGGGAAGGCAATGATTTATTTTTACGCAGACATTTTCACAAACCTTTATTTCAATTTTCAGCTCTTGTCATCTTTGGACAGAGACAGTTAACAGACTTTATTTGTTTAATACATTCACATTCACTTTCAAAATATAAACAACACTGCACATAACTTTTTTTGAGCCACAACACAGAGTGGCTACTTGATATAACACTGGATTACTGTAGTACTTTGTCTCCCCGACACAAATCCATTTGGGATTAACAGAGTTAACGAAGGCAGCATTGTGAACAATACTGCACCGTGCAGCCACTAATTAAAGCTGCTTCTAATGAGGGCTCGTTGATTGACACAGCAGAGTTGGCCTCTCCCCTCACTTGCATCAACTATGACAGCCACATGATGAGGCTGATGACAGGCTCCCATGTGGGCAGATGACAGGACGTCATCGCTGGACCACCACTGCTCCTCAATCTCTGAACAATACTGCACAAGTATGACATAAACAGATTCGTGCAGCCTGTAGATGTTTACGCAAAGAGTGATGGTTGAACACTGAGATCTCAGTGTTTACATGCTGTTCTTTGGTGTTTGTAGGGTTTGAAGGAAACATCCCGTCGAGTCAATCACTATTGGAAAAAATGCATTCTGGTAAAAGTTAATACAATAATGCAGAATTAATGCAATTTTCAATTTAGTTCAGTCTATTTGAACATTTTGAAAAAAGGTCTGTTGAGTATATGTGTATGTGTATGTATATATATATATATATATATATATGTATAAATATATATGTATATACATGTGTACACATGTATTCGTATAATTTGATCAACGCTGTTTTGATCCAGCTGTATTTGTCAGGAATGTGTAGTGTCATGTAATTTAGTCATAACTTGTCTCATGAACCTGTTAGAATAATACAACAAATCATGTCACATTACAACCCATTTTTTTTGTTTCTTTGTTGTTGTTTTTTTTAAATTTTTGTCTGCAGTGATACATGTTGTTCTGTTGAGGTAAGACATTCTTTCTTTCTTGTATTGTACTACAACCCACCCATGTGTCATTTTATCACCGTAAAATCATACATCCAGAGCACTGAAGTGCACAGAGGTGACAAAAAAAAGATGTTGCTCTGATGGCTTAAATGCAATGCCATGAAATACCAGTTCTTCTGATTCTTGAAGGCTCACAAAACTAAATCTGGGAAGTAATATAGAGCAGGAAGAAAAATCTACACATTTTTAAATATTATTTATTCATGATTTGCATTTTATCTGAAATACTGAAAATGAAAAGCAGTGTGTGTTTGAGCACTGATAAGTTGAAAGCCCAACAAAGCACTGCTTTTCTTGTAAGCTGGCCCCTTGCATATTAAATGACTATCTCATATGAGTTTCTTTATAGCAAGACAAAGTAATAATAATAATAATTGAAAATGAACATTTATAAAACTGAAGTTGTTCTGTTCTTTAGGTCCTTGGTTATGATTCACTGCTGCCTTCCACCACTAAAGTTATTTGATTCATTTAAGAAGTCACATTTACAAAGACTTAATATTTTAAAATGATTAACTTAAATCCAGCATGCTAACACATAAGGCTTGAAATATGCACTGTTTTCTTTCGGACTGTCTCCACCTCGTAGCTCTCTAAAACTGTCTTATTTTGCTGTATATATTATCAGTGACGGACATGAATTACACCAAAGAGGCCAAGCTGTGGGGCATCACCAAGCCAAGCTGACAATGAGGGTGAAGTGTTTGAGTAAATCTTGCACGTGGCCCCCTTGCCCCCGTGGCAGGGGCCTCTCCGTACGGGTTTGAGAAACCCCGAGGATGACAGGTGCTTTTCGTAATGCCTAACTGATGAGAGCCAATCAGCTGGCCACATTCTGCTGGTGTGTGCGTCTCTTCTCCTGTTGTTGTCATCTGGCCCGCTAAAGTAAAGATGAGCTTGACTGACAGATGCATTCGGGTTCACAGTTTATTGGTTTCTACGAGAGAGCCAGATATGCCAATTTAGACAGGGTAGTGACAAAAAAGTTCCCATCTAAATGGAATAATTTTACCACTGGGAATTCTCAGCTGGGAGAAAAGGGAGTGTGTGTATGTGTGTGATTTTTCTTTCTCTCTCTTTTTTCCTTTTTAAATCTTTTAACAAGGCCTGAATGACAAATACATAGGACAGTTAGGGCCTGACAGAAACAGCAGCTTTTGATGCTTCACAGGGGATCCATGAAATAAACAATAGGCAAAAGAAGCAGAGAAATTGATTTACAGCTGGCTTGGGTTTGTATGGTTCAGAGCAGGGAGAGCAGGGTGAAAGCCAGGCAGCAGCAGTGTGGTGTAGCAGGATGAAACCAATGCATCATTAAATATACTGGGAGTCTGAAGCTGAGGCAACGCTCTCCTGCCTTCCCAACTGTCCTACTTCTTTGTTTAACTCTCTTCTATCAGTCCTGCACACACACAGTCACACATGCATAAATAAAGTGCAGTTCTTTTTTCTTTTCTTTTTTTTATTTTTTAACCATGGGCTAGGACAAATTAAAGTGCAATCATAATTCAAATAATTTCTTCATACAACCAGACACAAATACTCACAAACTGTGTTAAATGCCGCCTTCATGTATTTGGTATTTCAGAGCTGAAGCGTCTGGAATAGTACAAACTGTACATGAAATCAGACATCAATATGCCAGCAGAAGAGATGCTAGCCAGCAACCTTGAACCATGAATCATTTTCTTATGGGGTTAATAATGAGCAGACACCAAGTCAACGACAGACATATAAAAGAATTTATTTCTCATGTGCACAAAAAAGAATTGGAACAGAACTGAAACAGAACAATGATTGAGGCCACAAGGCTTTCCTTATAGATTTTCATCAGAAATCCTTTTTATGTCCACGACACATCTCCTGTATCATCTTTACAACAGCAGAAGACCCAGTCCAGCAGAGGCGCTGCACTTCCTAAAGCAAAGACTTTGCCTGGCTGCTGACATGCTGTGCCGCGCCGTGTTTCATTTTCAGATATGTCAAGCTGCACGTAGACAGAAACAGGCAAATCTCAAGTGCAATTTGTAAAGGATAGCTTGTCTGGAGAGCAGGACCATTTTCTGTTTCTTTGTTTTCTGGTGCCCTCACCAATGACACATGACCCTGGTACTTGATGATGGGTTAGCTTTTGGGGAATAAGAGAAAACAGCGTTTTTACCCTTATGTTAAACACTCGTACTAGCGGAGAGAAGGGAGGGAGGAAGGATGCCAATAATGTATTTCTGTACATGGATGCACAGATCACTGTCTTCTGGATGATGATCACAAGGTCTACAAACAGCAAAAAGGACAACATCTTTGATTGTTGCCAAGGACTTTAGTTTGATCTTCATTTAAGGGAATTTGTGGAATGAAAATTAAAAAAGAAAAATTCACACTGAAAATAATTTGGATTCTTTTTTTTTTTTTCCTTTTTTTTAACCTTTCTGCTGTTTTCTTTAGGGATTGGTTATTCTGAACCCAACAACAAAACATGATACAGAAAGCCATCAAACTCATTGCATAGTGACATAACACATTAGCATGACAATACCGTAAAAATAAAACAAAATGACAAGACAACCTATGTGATGTTAGCATCTGAAACCCGCTATTGACATAGCCATAGGTTATACAGCAGTTGTGCCTTTCTGCAGAGCACAACATTACATGAAGACACAAATGTAATGCTTGATTTTTTTTCAGTCTGTATATCTACAAAGGGAGCCAGTATATTATTATGATACTGCAACAATGTGTGTGTGTGACATTATATTTACAGAGAAGAATTGTCTTCACATTATACACAAATCATTCTATAAAGCAGCACTTTGTTGCAGTTGTTGGAATATTGAGTCACTGATATTCACCTTTTTTTCATGAGTCATATGCATCATGTTGTTCACCTGTTGAGAAGTCACGACATACATGTTCAGTCTTGACTTATTTAAAAGATAATACTGCTTTAATTATGCATACATATACTGTAAATAAGATATTAAATATCAAACTAAGTCTTTGGCAAATGTAGTTAAGAGTACATTCACAAAATATTTTCCAAAATGCAAAATGAATCAGTATTCTCTCAGCTCCTGTGGAGAGTGGAATGCAACCTCATGGAGGGAGGTGAATGCGTGCTCTTAAAGGCAATTCATGAACAGGGTATGAATTTACGTTGACAAAGCAGGCTTGTAAGGCATTTGTTGGAGCTGTTTTACAGTTGATTTGCACAACTGCGTACAGCTTTCTAAACTGTGTAGGCATCTAGTGGCATGACTAAGTAGCTGAATGAAGTATAATTGGCCTGAAAGGGTTTGTTCATGTAGCCAAAAAGCTACAGCTCACTATTTCTTCAGAAGCATGTTCATACAGAAGCATCGGCATCTGTTTGTTCACGTTGTGTTTTTACACCGGCGAGACATAATTATGTATCTGTTAAATTGAATCGAATTTGAAGTGAATGTACCAAATCAAATAAAAATGTTTTTTAAAAAAAAAGAAAAAAAAAGAAGAAAAAGCGGAGGTGTTAGTGCAAAACAGGAGACTTGACAGAAAAATGAAGGAAATGTGACAGCGATTCTGTAAAGATCTTTGATAGCTTTGTTTAGGCTACATAAAAAAAAGAAACAGGAAAAAAAATAATTTAAAGTTCTGGCAAGACCCTTGTAAATTTATGGTCACCACATTTTTAATGCTTTGCAAAAAGATTTACATTTTTACATCTGATTGTTTGCCACAGGGAGTGTGATGCTGCCATTTATCTGCAGGGACAGTAAATGTTGCGGGGTTATGCCATGTTTATCTGAGAGGTCTGGTGGGACATGAGGATTGGGAGGAGAAGACATAGTCAAAGCACCAGAATAAAGCCCATTTTACAGTGTGGAGCCCCCATCTCATTAAGTGTCAGAAGCGGGCCTACAACAATGGTTCAAGTTGCTACATTAGCAAGCTATGGGACCACCATCATCTCCCCTGGGATTCTCTCTTTAGAGCAGAAAAATACTGCAGTTCATTACATAAAGGAATGTGAGGATCCATGAATAAAATAACAACAACAACAACAGCAACAAAGTAACATAATTAAAAACCCACAACATTTTCCACATGGTATTCTTCACACTGTTTTTCTTCAATTTATATTTTATAATATATATTTATATAATCTCTTAAAGTCATTCAGGAAATGTTCAGGCCTGTGAGAGAGTGTGGGCATGACAGGTGAGCTCTGAACACCCATGGCACCCTCTGACCCAAAGAGTGTAACGCTGACGCTGGGTGAACCGGTGGCGACCTCGCCCATCCTTCCTCCACATCCCGTAAGATGACGGGGTTTCATTTTGGGGTTCCCCTTTGCTTCCATTTGACCTCAGTGTTTCTCAGACAGGGACAATGTGGAGGCCGAAGCTCTGGCCCTGCAGTTTGAGCTGGTCTCCAGGGTAACTAGTGGCGGTCGTAGGCAGTGGCAGCAGTGGGAGGTGCGGAGCCACGGGATGCGGCACTATAATAATAAGGGGAACCTGAAAGTTAACAGAAGAACGGGCCGTTGGAAACCACGAGGTCAAACATCATGTAAGGTCACGTCAAAGGTAATTATGCATCCGTTTCTGTACTTACTTAGTAATGCTGGATTACTGAACCGCCAAGCTTCATTGTAAGTTGTGTACTGTGGGTGAGAGTAAGGGTTTCCAGAAAAGTCCCCTCCTAGAAGGAAACATAGGAAAGAACAGTCATTAGTAAGAACAAATAAACAGAAACTACTGATATTTTGTAAAAAAAAAAAAAAAAAGAAAGAAAGAAAAAAAGAGAAGAAAAGAAATTCAAATCAAATTATGTAGCAGTACACATGCTTTTGAGGTCTTCATACAGCTTCTCTCCACAGTCCCTTCAGGCCAGCTGATCGTTCTGTTATCCCCCTGTTAATCTTAAGGATTTCCTTTGCTCTTTAAGTATATCTCGGTGCTTTTTTAGTCTGTTTTTTTAAGCAACAATACTGTGCTTCAAAGCTCCCTAATAGACTCTTTTTGTCTCATTGACCTGTGTTGGTCGTGGGGGAAAGGATGGGAGGGTGAGGGGTATCAGAGTGCGATGCAGCGGGTCCACAGGTTTCTTTCTTTTATGAGACTATAAAGGCTGGGTTTTATATAAAGCTGCTGAAGAATGGCCTTTGCTTTAACGGTGTTTGGGGCCAGTCACTAAATCTTAAGTCGTTCACCAGTGGACGAAAAAACCCACACCTCCTGGATTAAGAAGGCGTTGTGTTTTTGTGCTTGTATTTGATTTGGGCTTGTATGTACATAAGAACTCTCACTGGCATTTAATCTTTAAAAAAATAAATAAAAAAAGTCTCCGAGCAATGGAAAGATTTGTGTTTTCAGTTGTTTGAAGGACAGATCCTCACACTCTGGCAGCTATGGCATCCTCACTGTCGGCTGTGTAACATGAGCTCATCCCTGAGAGAGATAGTAATTTAAATATTTACAGGCCCTCCACGCCTCTGTGTTTTGACCCTTAACTGTTTGCCGTGAACCTGAACTGCAGGTTAAGTAGAGGGGAAAGAGATACGCTCTGCAGCCCTGGGTGTCCGGGGAGGCGAAGAGTGGAGCAAAAGCAGTGTTTATCGACGAGGCTGGTGAGAGTGCGCTGTGTGGACATGGCGAAGGTAATGAGCGCTGGGAGCTGGAGTGTAACTGAGAGGAACTGTCCTATCTCATGGCCGCTGATTGTGGTGATCGCCTATTGAGTTCATCTAATGTCCTCATCCACAGACGCTAACCGCACGCTTACCGCAGTATTGTAAAGCTATAACGAGCTTGCTTCAGTCCAAGAGCATTGTATGGTTCCTTCACTGTCACTATAGTAAACGTATGATTTCATCTTTATTTTCTCCTTTTTCTTAGTATGTATGTTTACTGTTAAATGAACTCAAGTTGTACAAGATCATCTGAAGGGGATTATACAGTTAAAAAAACAAAAAAAAAAACTTCTAACACTAAAATTAATAGCATCATAAAAAGGGAGTAGCATCACTTACCAGGAACCATTCCAGCAAGTGTGGAGGTGGGGTAGCTGCCTTGTCCTGTGGGGGGTACATGAGGGGGGTAGCCAGGTAAGGTGGTGCTGGCCATGTCTCGACCTGCAGTTACAAAGAGCAGAGTGCACCGTTACGAGAATGCTCAAATCCAAACTATCTGATCTGTATACTTTATTTCTACTTCAGCTTACAGAAACTATGGTTTCAAATCAGTGCACTCAGATTCCTGTGTTCACTTATCGCAAACCAAGCAAATGGTAAAAAATATGGAAAAAAAAAAAGTTTTATCTCAAGCTTCAGTTGATTTGTGCTGCAATTGTATTCCATCTGCAGATTTTGCAGGAGAGGAAATAAAATATGTTATCAGTTAACATTTTACTGATAAGTTCAATATTAACATTTTCCAATACACCAGATTATTTTGTCAAAGTTTATTACTCTGATGAAGAAAATGAAAATGAGTAAAAAGATTCCTTCCAAACGCAGTTGTTTTTGTTAATTTGTTTCACATTAACACTATTTAAGACATGGCCTGTCATTAGTGATGCATCAGAGGGGATGTTTTTTTCAGTCCTTTTTCTCATAAAAAGCAGTGTTTTTGTAAAGTTTAATTTTTGCACATTTTTAATGGGGAATGAAATTTCTAATGGAGTTTGTGTTCTATTTTAAAAGTAGGATATTTTAAGGTAAAATTGAACACACGCACGTGCATACAGACAAATACAAAAATAAAGTCATGCACATAATCAGAGTAAGAAGATGCATTATTGTCCTTTTCATAGCTCAGATTGCTCAAAACACTAAAGACAAATATGTGAAATGATGCAGCACAGTTCATTTAAAGAGTATCATAAGGAATGCAGTGAAGGAGAAATGTTTCTTTTTTGCTACTGTGCTTGAATAGCGGTTATTCTGTTTCATAATCCATTTGTATATTTCATGTGTTTTGTTTGTGTTGATTTTGCGATGCAAAAGAGATCTCTGATCTGACTGGGACTTTCTGCAGAAAAATAATAAATAATCACAAATGAAGGTGCTTGCTGAAGTCCATGCTATAAATGTCTTATTCTCTTTGGTGGCATAACAGCTTGGAGCCAAACACAGCATGTAGTTCACCGTAGAAGGGAGATTATCCGTTCATCTCACAGGGAAGTTTGCATCTATTCAGAAACAGCAGTCACATCGGAGTGATATATCCTAAGCAGCAAAAGCTAACATAAGTATGTGGCCATTGAGAACTCTTTCTGCTCTCTGCTCCACATTCAGACCTCTAATTAACATTGACAGGATCAGCCTTCACTGGATGAAGGGGCACATTGGACTGGGAGCTATGGCGTCCAAGGCAGGCTCCAGCATCACCCCCCCACCCCCTTCCGACCCTGAGTCTGTCACGAGGCTGTAAGTACTAGAGGGTCTATTGTTAACCTGAGAGACGAGCAAAGGGTCAGATGTGGAGAAAAGAATGCAAGAACTGGGGAAGAGAGTAGTTTCTGCTAATGACCATAAGTCAGTGCACAACAGTAACTCCAAAAAAGCAGTAGAGCCACTTTAATCTGGTATATCACTAAGAGTTACTAAAATGCCAAAAATGAACACAAACTTAAATCAGATCAGTATAACAAGATTGATTGGATTTTTATCTGGCTATGGGGCCTTATGGATAAAGTTGTACCTGCTATAAAGGGCTGGCTGGTATACTGGCTGTAGCAGGGGCCGTGGGCATGAGCAAGGTAGCTGGGAGTAGAGGCATCTACAGAGAGGCTGGACTGGTGGGGCAAGACGTCAGCTAGAGCAGAATCCCCAACAGAGGAGGGGGTGAAGGGGGCAAAGGATGCCTCATGGGGCTCCCGCTTTACACACATGGAAGGCGGATATGATGGGTGAGAGTCTGGCAGGTGGGAAAAAAAAAAGAAAAGAAAAAAAATGATAGGATGCAGACATACTATGCCACACATACTGTACATACATTTATGTCAGTCACACACGAGTATGGAACGATGGATACGACCAGGTAATGAATAGCAAAAACAAAACTATGACAGTGGAATATTTTAGATTTGTCATGTGGAGAAATAATCAGTACCACAGGGTATCGAATAAAATGCAGATGGGACTCCACTTCATCATCAATGGGACCCCAAAGGATGTAGAACATTACAAGATGTGCACTTGCCTTTAAATATTAACTCCCTATGTTTTAGAAACTGAATACCAGAGATCTTATATGAATACTGAGTAGAAAAGCAGTCTTTAGCACTTGATTTGTTCATTTACATAGCTTATAATAATAATCTCATATGCATCTAACAGTAATTCATTCAGCTCAGCGGAAACACAGACCAGTGAAATGTTGCAACAACACATCGCGCCTGATCAATCAAGCTCAAATGCATAAAAAATTTCCCTGAGGTTTTGAGAAAACAAACAACATAATCTCATGGCTGCTTTCTCACAGCAGAAATCACTCCGACAAATAACAATCGGCTTACAGACAGTTCAGAACTCTACACTTTGATCTAATTTGGCTGATGAGTCTCTGCATTTTTCATTTCACCGAGCCCTGCCTCTTGAAACGATGCAATCATTGTGAGCTCTGTCTCTGGTCGCTCCATGGCATGTTGCAGAGCGTTCTGTTTGCTGGATCCTGAGATGACTCTTTCCCAACAACACAATATCCTCATTAGCTGCCTCCCTCATCATTGCTGTTTTACAACAGAACTGAATGTTGTGATTCCTCATTAAGATAAAGGCTGCTCTTTTTTTTCTTCTTTTTTTTTTTTTTTTTTTTTTCGGAGGGGATGCATCTCTCAGTATGTCTACAAATTATTGTGTTAATCCAAATTGAAACAAACTTTTAAGATACATGTAAGCATGTCAGTCCCCCTGAAACTGCAAGTTAAATTTCTCAAAGTCAGACTACACCCCCAGATAACTCTTGGGACACAAATTCCTTCCAGTTTGAATGAAACCAGCTTAATCACAATGTGTATGCGCCACACTTCCTGCCATGGTAACTCAATCCATTTTTCAGACGTATTGTTTATAACACCTTTACACGATGCTTTTTAAAATATATTTTGTTTTACTATCTTTTATTGCCTTTTCTTGTCTTATCATTTTCTAACAGTAAATATTTATTTGATTTTAAATGATTACTTTAATACAAAGAATCAGTTGATTTTCGATGGGGCAGTACCAACAGATGCAGAAAAACTGTCTCTGAGCATCACTGGATGACATGCAACCAATCAGAGAAATGAAGCATATGATGGAGACAATGTGACAACCAGACTCGTCTTAATAAAAAGACATCCAAAATGTCGTGCAATAGAATAGTAAATGGTAAATGATTGTCGTCAGTTTTGGAGTAAAATCACATTGATCCAAGCTGCTATTAGAAAATTTGCGTCTATCTATCGCTCTATCTCTCTATCAACATATATACACCTGTTATTATGCAAGACCTAATACAGTGCAATATCTTGTTGTGCAATACCAAAAACAATGCAATATCTTGTCAGCAACATTTAACACAGTACAATACGCTAAACTGAGTTCAGAGCTCCGTGGCACATCTCTCTATACAAGTATGTAAGACTTTATTAACTCAGATAACAAATTTACAGTACCAGCAGGACAGGACCTTTTTGCACAATAGCTTTTTTTTTCTTTTCTATACTGTGTTGTAAATATCCTACTGGGCACTGACCATTTTGCACTAATACCATCTATTCTTCTTTTTATTTTCCCTACACTGTTGTAAATATCCTTCTGTGTTGTATATACATCTGTCCATTAATGTCTGCACTGAAGTGAGTTGCTCTCAGTCTCACTATGAATATGTATAATGTAAATTACACATGTGAATAGTGACAGTTGAGGCATTCATTCTATTCTATATCCTATCCCGTGCTTGTATATTTTGACAAAGATAGTAGTCCAATTAAACGGCTTAGTGTAGCTATAACTGTAGTCTCAACTAAGTTTTAATGTATATATGCTTAGAACTAAGAATTTAATACAATCAAGGAAGGCATCTGACTACTTTGAAGAAGATTTGCCAAATCTCTGCTCCTTCCTTCATTGAGCTCTAAAAGTGGTTTTAAGCTGGGAAACGTCAAATAAATGACATTTCTATAGAGGTAGTAACACAATGTTGACAGTTTATGTTTTTCAACATATAATCTCATTAAAAAGAGGAGTTTCTTTGAGTATGACATGAACAAAAATATCCTAATGAGAGGGATTTGTATTTAATTGGATGGACCCAAACTATGTCACAGGCCCTGCATGTCAATTTGAAAGCTCTCAGCAAATCCCAGGTGCATCGTTCTTTTTTTCAGCTAACTTAGCCTTTAAAGTTACAGTAGCTTTCGGAAGTTAATTCACTCTGCAGTGGATGTGGGCACATGCACCCCTAAAAAAAAGACGCATTCACTGTATTCTGTGTGTTGAAATGAGAGTGGTTTATACATATTCATGCTCACATGGAGCCTAAAAACTTGAATTTCTGCCAAAACAAACCAAAAGACAACATTTAAGGACCTTGCAAGTCAAATCTGAAAGAGATTGAACAATAAATAGAGTATAGTAATTCTGGAGAAAACATAGTCCACTCTTTAGATATCACAATTTAAAAATAAATAAATAAATGTGTACCTTTCAGATAGTCAGTTTAAGTGAATCTGCAGGTACAGCATATTGTCTTCTTAACATAGCCAGGTCAGGCTTGTTTACACTGTATGTGGGACCTCCTGCATATCGTACCGTAGGCTTCTGTTTTCTCAGCGCCTCAGCAACCGTTGTCAAACAGACAGGGTTTACAGCACAACAGCAACCGATACAAATGCTGTGTTCAAGACCACTGAACTCTGAAACTAATCAGACATGGTGTTGCTTATTGTCCTGGAGATGAAGCAGCGCCCTGGAAAAGGGAGCCTGTCAAATCAGAGGCCCTGATGATGGAGATGGGAGATAAACTCAGGGTCCATGGGGACCTTTTCCCCCAGCAAACACATCTCTGAGAGAAGAGAGATGGTATAGAGTTCTCCAACATCTGTCTCTGCTCCACCACTGATACCACATCTACAGACCCCATCAACCATAGAAATGGACGGTTAAGAGCCCACAGCAATCCTTGTAGTGATGCTTCTAGATATCGCTAAAACAGGCTCTCAAGTGAGCATCTCAGTTTTAAATGCACACAAAGGAACTTTGTGCTGTGTGTTTGCTGGTGGAAGAATTGTTTTGAAAGGCTGACATTTGGTAGACAGAGAACTTTTTTCCATTCCTTCAGTGTGTTCAAAGCAAAACTTCCCCTGTGTGTAGTCAGAGAGAAGTCTGGAGAGAATTAAATAATAAATTTAACTTGAAGGGGGGGGGGATTTTCAGCTACAGCGTTCTAAACATACGCTTTTGCTCTCTTAACAAAGTTGCTTTGATTATTGATAACTACTCGCACCATAAAGGATCAAAAGAGCAACAGCCGAGGTTTCATTCAATTGGAAATGAAGAACGAATATAAGCAGCACCATAAAAGCTTCAATTCCCCATCCACAGGTTTAACGTAATTCATTATCAAATGTGTGTTCAAAGGTTAGCACGAGTATTGAGGGAGGAGGGGGGGGGGGGGGTGGAGAATTAACCTCTTCGCTTGGGGCTGCGGGCATTTCCTGCGCTGAGATGAGCCGTTTTCCACCAGGCTGCACACCAGGCACTGCGGGTTCGG
>JBAMYA010000007.1:10364615-10381142 GCA_037176975.1 Arrhamphus sclerolepis
CCCCCCCCCCCCCCCCCCCCCCCCCCCCCCCCCCCCCCCCCCCCCCCCCCCCCCCCCCCCCCCCCCCCCAAACAATTAATATCTTAGCTTGGGGCTGCGGGCATTTACTGCGCTGAGATGAGCCGTTTGCCACCAGGCTGCACACCAGGCACTGCGGGTTAGGTGACTGCTTATTGTTTGCCACCCAGCAGAGGAAATCTGGCACTGCCACCAAAAGAAAAAAAAAAAAAAGAACTTTCGAGAGTGCAGCTGAAGCTCATCTAAAATAAATCACTCAGCTCTTTTATCTGATTAGGTTTGTCATTTTTCACTTGAGAGAGAGAGAAAGTGAGAAGTAGAGGATAAAGAGATTAAAGAAAAGAAATGTAAAGCCATCAGCCCTTCACATCTCCTGGTTGTATGAGGTCGGAAAGGTGCCCATTTACACCTGGCTCTCCCACAGGCTCTGCTGAGAGTGATTATCTAACCCAGCTAGCGCTCTCAGTGGACTCTCAGTGGGTGTAACCCTGTTTTACTAAGGGAAAGTGGCAACAGTATTAAAATATCATTTGTTCCGCATACAAAGCTTCTGCCTGGATTAGAATAATTAAAGTAAAGATGGAAAGACCCCGTAGAGCAGTGGTTAATCAGAGCATGTTGTGGCCATGGACACACTGAGCAGGTAACAGTGTTCATCTACTGAATACAGACACAGAAAAGAACTAGAGACAGAAACACGCGCTCCATTTACATTTTACTCAGTCAGACATGACCAATACTATTTTAAAGATAAGGATGAGTAAATATACAATACAATACAATACTTAAAAAAAACAAAAAAAAAACAAAAAAACTTTTGCTTTCTCTTTGCTGAGGTTACTACAGTGGATCACTGCGTTCTGCATACTTTGGCATCATTTGTTTTTCGAAAATCGAATGGCCTTCCTGACACAACTCTGGGCTTAAAAGTTATTCTGGGCTTGAGACCAGTACTTTGAGTGACTGGGCTTATTGTTTGACATTTCTTTTCTTTAATCTCTTTATCCTCTACCTCTCACTTTCTCTCTTTCTCTCTCTCTTGAGTGAAAAATGACAAACCTAATCAGATATAAGAGCTGAGAGCTTTATTTTAGATGAACTTCAGCTGCACACTCTAAGGCTCTTTCTTTAAAAAAAAAAATAAAAATCTGGTGGCAATGCCAGGTTTCCTCAGCTGGGTGGCAAACAATAAGAAGCCATCTCACCTGAGTCTAGTGTGTGGACGGATGGAAAACAACTCAGCTCAGTTAACGCTTTGCCAAGGGACACTTTGGCACATGACAAAACTCCAGATCAATCTACTTACTTTCTGGCTTGGTAACAACCAATATTACCCACTACTCCATGAACATTTGAATATTTTTGTTTAAAATCAATAAATTAAATAGCAGCATCCTGAAATCTTTCAATTTACATATTAAAGTTCTGATGATATTATTGGAATTTTTTAATGGTTGCTGCATCTTACTAAATCCCAGAGGTGCGTTTGAGTGTGCTAAATACCTCTCTTGTTTGGCCGCCACCCTCCCTCGAAGGAAACCATCTCTTTCACACATTAGGGTAAACAGAGGACACAAAAGATGGC
Source organism: Arrhamphus sclerolepis (assembly GCA_037176975.1). Taxonomy (NCBI): domain Eukaryota; kingdom Metazoa; phylum Chordata; class Actinopteri; order Beloniformes; family Hemiramphidae; genus Arrhamphus; species Arrhamphus sclerolepis. Next base: position 10,366,219 of record JBAMYA010000007.1, read on the forward strand.
CGACTTTGCTTTCGCTAGCGCCTCTGGAATGCAAAACTGAGCACTTCATTAATCATTCATCTTTAATAGATTATGCAAATTTCAGGACATAAAAAATCAACAAGATCAATAACTGTGTGAATTTTAATTGGGAGCAGAAAACATTTAAAGAATGAATATAATCTCGCTGCTCCATCCAGTATGAGGGCATAATTTATTGATAATTGGATCCCAGCCTAAGTGAGGAAGGTAATTTAGCAGTTTTTCAGGCTTGGCATACATTCCTATTTACGGGGTTTGCTAATGGCTGAGAAAATAACATCACCCTCTAACAACCTACATGCTGCCTCATGTATTACTTCACATAGTTTAAGTAATAAAAGTTTTGCTGGACATTTCTTCAAATTGTAATGTTTTTTTGGGGTTCAAAATACATTTTTTAAACAGTTTACTGAAAACATTCTGTCATATTCCAATTCAAGAAAAGTTTTCTTGGCTCTCCCTCTTCTAATGCAATCTTTGGCCTTCACATCTATCTCTTTATGAGGCCCCCCGGCCCCCAGGTGGCTTGAGGGCCACCTGCTATGAGTGTGGTCCCCAGAGCGAGACCACTTTCATAGGAGGAGCTTGGCATAAAAGATAAAAACACACCTTTCTTCTCCAGAGGGCCAACTTTCAGGAGTAAAGCTACCTCCCACATATCAGGAATAAAAAGGGGGTCTTTCTTTTCCCATAGCTCAGTCTGTCAGTCTGAGACTGGATAACAGGGATCATATGAGAAGGGCTACCGCAGTTTTCAATCATGCTGTCCACCTCTTTACTTACTCTCTTTCTCTCTCTTACACACACACACACACACACAATACACTCCCTGACTTTGATTCCCACTGCATAATTATGGGACTTTTATTAAAAAGCCTGCATATTATTCTGGAGTCAGTGTAGCCGCTGGTAAACCTAACCTCTCCTGGGAATGACACTGAACTGCCACAATGAGACAATATTTCAATTAACCAGGTGGCCATCAACCTGGACAGCAGAGCAACATAAGCCACAGAGCAATACACAGTTTTGTACATGGGTTATATAATACAGATTCTGCAAGCTAACTAACACACTGCACCTGTCGTTTCCAGCAGGCTCTCAGTGGAAGTTCCACAAACAGTTAACAAACAGTTATCAAGTCATGAGATGAAGGAAAAAATAATAATTTTGCTGTTTCTTTGCGTTCTGCATTTGGTCTGTGTCTGGGTGCCGATCTCTCTATCTGCAGCCCGAGCCAGCCAGCCACTGTGCTGTTCCAGCCGCTGTCAATCAACAAGCTCTGATAGCCTTTGATGACAACGTCATGCAGTGGCGATGAACAGCAGCTGCCTCTTATGAGAAGTGCTCCCAGTCAATCTGTTAGCGAGTCAATCTGGGCAAACACACTGGTCAGTCAGGAAAGACCTGTAGGATTTAACAGGCTCAGATGGTAGACCACCTCTGTCTGCGCCTCAGTGATACATACCTGAAGGCCTGAAAAAGTGCCTCAAAAGCACTTTTCCATTTAGTGATAAGGGTTTTATCTTGCTGGAAAATGTGTAAGCCTTCAGGAACTGGCTGTCAAAATGTTCATGAGTCAGTAATGAATGTAATATTTAAAATCTGAAGTAACTGCAGATTTTTTTTCAGAGCTAGTAGATTTTTATGATTTAATAATACACAAATTAAACCAACAAATCTCCATAAACAAATGACACCATGCAGGTTGATTATCAGTAAAGGCCTTAGTGTATAAATTATGGAGACAGTATGATTGCATTCATCAGAGTAATGAAATGTTTTTGGAAAACAGATTCCCAAGGCTGGTAAAAGGAAACAAAGGAAGATTTTTAAGAATTTGATAACATAGAGAAGACATAGCTCTGCTATGTTTTTCAAAACTGACTAAGTTTGACCACCTTGGTGCAGATGTCTTTTCTGCAGCTGCATACATTCTTTTAGGGATTGTTGTAGCATGAATCAGATTGTACCTGTCACAACAGAGTAGCTCTGGGAGACACTGGAGGCGAGGTCGGAGCTGGCGCTGGTGGAGAGGCTCGGCTTCACGTCTTCCAGGCTGGCATTCAGTGATGGGAGAGAGTACTCATTCGCCTGTAGACAAATATGCATGTGAGCAGGTGGCAATCAAAGACAGCAGCCCAGACTGCCTTTATTTAATTTCACATTCCACCAGATCCGATCATGATCTGGTTAATATTGCTCATGCACTGCGTGTAAGCTCATTTTAGACTCCAGATTTACAGCAGATTTACCAGTTTAGATGACAGCATATAACTTTTTTTTTCTTTTAATGAAACTGATCCTCTCACTGTGTTTCCATCAGAGAATTTCTTGTGAATTTTGTGAACATAACCTCGGTCCCTGCTTTACCAAAGCCCTGTGATGATGTATGCATGCATTAGGGCTTGTCTGAGGGGAAGGCAGAGAGGGAGCGAGGGATGAGAGAGGGATTGGGAGAGGAGTGAAAGGACGAGGTGTCAGCTGGCTCTTTGTGCTCCACTGCAGTCATCCCTGTGACCAGTCAAGGGAGGAGACATTCAGGGCTTTGTTACAGGAGAGACATGTGGTGTGTGTGTGTGTGTGTTTTTTAAAGGGGTCTACTACCTCAAAATAAGCCTTTGTGTTTTGCCTCCAGGATGAACACATGAATATGACTTCATACAAATATAAAATACTTTTTTATTTTTTATTTTATGTTTATTTATTTTTTTAACTTTAAATGGAGGCTTTCCTTACATTTAACGTCACCAGCAGTGACATATCATGCGTGGTTCCAGACATCTTTAGCATTTTACTGTTTCACATTCAGAGTTGACTGCGCTGAGGAAGAAAACTTAATGTGAGGATTTAGTCTCTTAAGTATTTATTCACTTTAATCTCTTGTTAAGACGCTTCTTGCAGTTGTGGTGAATCCTGTTTGTTAATGAGATGACATTTCCTGACCCAATTCTTCTTTGAAAGGATAAGTGTGCGTGCACACATTTGTGTCTGTGAGTGTTTGTGTCAGAGTGCGTGTGTGCATCTGTTTGTCTCAATGGGTTGGGGTCCCACAGGGGCGAGCTGGTGACCCCAGTCTTGTCTGCCTCTATCCCAGATAAACTCTAATTGTCTGCTTACAACTGTTCCCTGGCACTAGGCTGGATGTTCCTCTCTATTCCGCTGGGCCTCAACAGCACAAGAGCCATTTTGTCATGCAGATGGACCGTGGGTAGGGCTGGGCAGGGCTGGGCGGAGGGCAAGTGGCAAGCACAGAGGGGCCTGAATGACCTGACCACATGGCTGCCAGAAGTGTGGGAGGGATGAGGCCTATTCAGACTGGCCTGTTCAAAATGGCTTTTTAATGCCCTGACGCAGACACCAGACAAGCCCCTAATAGCCTAATATCCCACCTTTTCACCAGTTTAAGAAAAGGAGGGGGTGTTGGAAACAGGCAGAAAAAGGAGGTGCGCAGAAAGAGTGGAAAGCCGTCTGATTAATATTACATTAAATTAAAACTGATTTTTCTGGACCATTCTGATGCCGTTTTTCTCCCCCTTCCTCCAACCCCCTCTCGCCTTTTTAATACCTTCTTCTCCACTCTTTGTGATTGCAAGTCATTTCCAATTCGTTTTGGTATTGATCTTGCCGTAGAAATCACTTTGGTAATTAGCTGCATTAGGGGCTGTAAAGCAGGCTGAGGGGCTGTCCCTCTGATTTATCGCTGCTGTAATTCCCCACGATCGCGCAGAGATGAAAATGAACTCAATTAGGGCACTGCTAAGGCTGCATGGGCACCCACATAGAGTTCCAATGGAAAAATTAATAGTCTCTTGTTGTTTAACAGTCTAATGAATGTAAATAAAGGTTATCCCCTGTAATAGGCTATAGGCTTGTAGGCCTTTTTGAGGAAGAAGTTGAACAGAGCTTTCTGACACGTGTGCCAGTTTACCATTTCACAGTAATGGGACATTTTTTTTATTTATATAATCAAGATAGAACTGTTTTTTTGGTTTATAGTGAGAAAGAGTAACTATATGAATCTGAAATGTGGAAATGTGATGACATTAGTGTCATGGGTAGGCATGTACTTATCTCATGAAAGCAAACAAGAAAAACGGGGAAGCTGTGCCAACTGAAAGACTTCTCTGGAAGCAGATTGTGTGCAGAACTTGGAGCTGGTGCAATGGTCTAAATGGAATTGTTATATAGCAATCTGGTAAACCACTCGGCAATTGTCTGATGACTATGCGGCAGTGGATTTCTGAATAACTGATGCTGAGTTTCCAGGCTTCCTGTTCCATTCACTGGTCATTATTTGAATCCAGGAAAGACAGAAAAGCTCATAAAAATCAACGTTTTTGTCAGGCATCTTCTTTGTCAGAAGTCCTTTATGCAACTACAGTTAGTGATTGACAACAGTTCATGTGGATTACAAACAAGTGGACTAAACTGGTTAACTGTTGGTCAAAAATCCATACATAAAACAAATAAAGTTGTAAATTTGTAGATATAAATTCTGTGCCAAACCTGTTCAGGTTTAATGTGTTCTGAGGTGGGGAAGACATCAGGGTAAGATGGCCTTTCAAACACACGATCCAGGGCCTCCAGCTGTTGCTGGGTGAAGGCATCTGCTCGCAGGTGCTTCCTTAAACTTTCCACACTGCCCTGAGAGTCGCTACCTGGTCCCGAGCCATCAGAGCCGTCTAGAGAAAAAAAAAAAAAGAGGAGGGGAAGGAGGACAGCATTCTGCATCAGCACTTGACTCCAGTCTCTTTACATGACATTATTCAATTAGGCTAGGATTGTGAGGTAATTCAAAGATTTATTTGTATGAGAGTGGGGGAAAAGGAGACCCAGCATAATTACTGGCTTTCATCTGCCTCCTTTCTTTTCAGTCTTGCTTTTTCATACATGTACACTCACTCAGGCTGCTTCCTCCATCACTAACTGCAGCCACCATCAGCACGGTCATCATGTGATAGGACCACTGTAATTGATGGATTACCTTCACTGAAAATATATACAAGTAAAGGAGAATGTGTGTTTCAGAAGGAGAAACGAGGGCCCACGATTACATGCAGAGCCTCTCATTCTAGCAGCGGGAAATGGAGAGCCATTATTTAACTGAACTATTTCCTCCTGAACATATTACCTTTGCCTCTCTGTGTCTCTTTCCATCCCCCATATATTGCCTGTCTTTTGGAAAGCAAAAATAGAGTGGGGATGGCACTTGGGGCCCGAATGACGGGGCCGTCGGGGGCAAGCGTATGCATTTCCTCACTTGGTCACCCTCTTTATAAACAAATGAGCCTATGCTCCCCTTGTTCTTCTGATCTCTGACCCTATCATCTGGGCCAGAGAGTCCACAGCCTCCACTGCAGTTCTTCCTCTGCTCACTCATCATAACGTAGATGGAAAAAAAAAAAAAAAAATCTAGATCTAAAGCCTCCAGCCGGGATTCCAGTAACCCCAAATTCACTGGCAGCCTCCTATTGCCCTCCCTTCTCTCTCTATACTGCGCCACCAACAGCGGATGAGGGCTTTAGCTCTCGTACAAATCTGTCATTCTAAATTTGCAGCAGATTATGTTCTCTCCTGGGCGAGCCAGCGGTGATATATGATATGCAAGGCCGCTATTGATTGCCTGATCCGCTCGCAGAGGAGGGAGGCGAAATGAACTTGGAATGAACATCATGCCTCAACTCATTGTACGTATAATACTCTACTTAATCCCACATTTTTCTGTGCTATGGAATTCAATTGATCAATCATGTTCCACTGATGGTACCATTTCAGGGGCGTTATTGCCATTCTGCTCGGCTGCTTGACCTTTTTTCAATGGCTGAGGCCAGAGGATGAACCCGATTCGCACCAAGAAATAGATCCATAGGGGGAATGGAATAGAGGACTACAATTGGGTATGAGCTGAGTATGTGTAGATTGGAGAGCGTCAGCTAAAATACAGTACCCAGTATAACAGAATCCTATATTTCTCACTATCTAAATGTGCTTTTACTTCCACACACAAACAGAATATTTTGGCTTTTTGGTTTTTCTTCAGAATTCATTTGGGTGGAGAAGGTGGGGGTGATGTAGTAGTGGTGTTTCTGTGTTAAACTCAATCGGTGTCTGTGGAATAGAGGAAAATGGAGTCATTAATTACTTTGTATCAGCTGGTCTGAGGAAAGAGGCAAGCTTGATCAATAGGAGTGTTTGTCATTCACAACTGAGGCACATGCTTACACTCTCCACACACACTTAATCAAGCCCTCTGACCTGGCAGCAGAAAAACACAGTTTCCCATCACAGGACATGTTTTGGGCTCTTCCTGTGATATGCAATAAATGCAAACAAAAGCTTTACTAGCAAAATATAAAAAGACGGTTTTGGGATCTGTTAATTAACTCGTAAGCATTTCAGTTATTAGCAACAGCAGTAGATATCATTTTTTATTTTCACGGTTTAAAACTGGGATATGATTTCTCATTTCAGACGCACACATCAGTCGCAATCACCTTCACCCCTTACTTTATCAGAATATATTTCACATTTATGTGCCCCTCCCCCAAAAAATAAAACTTCTGATTTGCCCTTTAAATGGAAATAACAGTAAATCATTTACTTTCTGAATTTGCTGTTAGAGGTTTGTGTTTGACATATATCATAAAATAGCTGCAATAAATCAGATTCATCCTTTGACAGTCAGTGTGTCAAGTGGAGTGTGAAGCCTGACTGTCAGACTGTGTGTGCGTGTGTCTCATTGACTGGCTTGTTTCGTTTTCTCAGTGTTTCTTCAACCCCTTCGGGTGTCTCAGCAGGTATTCTCTTATCACTCCCAGAGCAGCAGCTGACTGCGTCTCTTTGTTTTAACACCAGTGTGTGAGGAGATAAAAACAGGGATCTCCTACTGTGACATTCACACATGTTATATCTGGTACATAGTCTCTTTGATCAGCTTGAATGAATGCTGTTTGACTTTATTGCGTCCAAAAGTTGTACATTTCATCATGATGTTTTCTAATATTAAAAATGTAACTGGTCCTTACACACACGCACGCACACCCAAAACCAATGACAGTAAGCGACTGCAAAACAGGCCACAATGGCATCAAACGCGCTTGTATTTTGCTTTGTCTCTAAGGGGGATGTTAGCATCCTGTGGCGGTGAAGTGGCACTTCATGTCCTTCTTTCATCTCTTGTGATAAGATAACTCAGAGAAGACCAGAGGAGGAGACTTGTTTGAAAGGCAAATTAATTCCTACACACTGCCTGGCGCTCTGCGTAAATCAATGACATGAGGTGTTCCCTGGATCAGAGTCTGCGAGTCAACCGTTTACGTATTCGTGCTGTGCTGATAGGTGAAATGATGCTATCGCAAATTGTGGATCATTTGTTGATGCTTTTAAAAATGCTGTTGAGCTTGGGGGTGGGAGGAGAGAAAGCACAAACAAACTGGTATACCCAGAGGGTGAACACTCCTTCCCTGTAAGCTAGCTATATTTATGAAATCTCTGAAGCGGAAAGGAGAGAGGTGGGTGTGGGGGGGTGGGGGGAAGGAGAGAGGCAGCTACACTGCCATGGCTGTTAAGATCCTGTTTTGTTGTGGCGTGTTTAAGAGCTTTATTAATTCGATTTAGTACCACCAACCAGTGCACCGACTGTCAGCAGGCATCGTGATGCTTATTTGATATTTGCCAGCAGTCATATGGCATCAATAGTGTTTTATTTACTTTGCTTTATATTCTGAGAGCAATGCAGAAAGTTGGTCGTAGATTTTTAAAGAAGAGCGTAGGCACATTTGAATCCAGTTTGTAAGTGCACAACAATAATAAGTTCAGTTAGTTGAGTAAATCAGCTTTTAAATGGATAGTTCATAGTTTATTTCCATGTAACTTATGTCTTAAACATGAAATATAATCAAATTAAAGGTGCCAGTGAGGAGACTGCAGTATTTAAAAAGCTATTTAGTTCATTTGTTTTGGGAAAATACAAATTTTGTGAGTGGGCTGGAGGGAAATGTGACTACTGTGGATATCTTTGCACCCTCAACTTGTCTAATATGACTCCTCATCTCTGGTTCCCCTTTGTCCTCTTCTGTTTTCATCTCCTTTCTCTGGACCAGCCTGTCGTTTAACATCGCCACCCTGTGTGGTGTGTATTTGTGGAAATGCAATTAACGTATCCCTACTTTTCTCATGCATTTTCTCCCTCCTCAAGCTGAGTAACGTATCGCTCCATTAATTCTCAGCACTGCTACCCATAATTGACTTTTCTCTGACATGATTCCTCTCCACTGAGTGAGTTCCCTCTCTCTATATTTCTGTGACTGATCTCACTGTATATTGTTTACAACTGTATGTGGGGTCTCAAGCCACCATGCTGCTCGATGCGAATGTCTAAGCCGCAGGACACAGGAAGAAAAGAGGGACAATGAGGAGAGAAATGAAACGTAGAAGAGAGAAACGCAAAGAGGAGGAGGGGCAAGAATGCAATGTGGACTCCTCTCCTGCCAGGGTCCTAACAGCTTCTTGTATCTATGTTACGCTCCGTGGACCCTCTCAAACCTGGGCTTTTCTCTCTCACACACCCATCATGGCCATCATAGTGCTCATGATTCCATTTTTCTGCGTCGCTCTGGATGCATTTATTTTCTAAAGTGATCCTCTATTGACTCATTGTCATGGAGCAGCTTGACTAGTCAACCAATGTAGGCCCAGTTTCAAATCCCATACACTAACTGATTTAAACTTCGCCATTGGGTCATATGCGTGCGACAATCTCCAAAAGGGCCAAATATCAAATGTGAACAAATCAAAATAGCGACTGTATTCATTTTTTTTTTCTCAAGTTATTGAGCAAGGTTGATATGATTCCGGCTGCTGCCTACAATCGTTCCTTTGTGTCATGACTGAACAACCTGCTAGACCATATTTCTTTCTCCCCTCTCACACACTCATCAGCTCCTTCTACACTCATCCCACACCCACGCTACAATCACAAGTTATGACCTTTGCTTTCTCCATGTAATTTATCACCGTAGCTCCCTGCTGTCTGTCCTCCCCGGAGCTCCACTGGGCTCTATCCAGGACGTGGTAAGCCAGCGATGAAGGGAAATCATGCAGTTAGGTCACATCAACCTGACTTCAAACAGTAGCAAGGTGAGATGTGACCTGTCACTCTATGGTAAGACTGGGAAAATTATAAAATTACACGACGTTGCCTTTTGAGAACAAATAACAGCATGTATTTTACATACGAATATGACTGAAGTGGTTTCTGACAAATGACTGAAAGTTAAAAACTTTTCACACAATAATGGGCATATTTGCACGAAGCAGTTGTCAACCCAGTCCTCTCTGTCTTTTCTTGGCGTCCACATCTACCATAGGTTTAAATGACTGAGAACATGCTGTACAATGGGCTAATTTCCCTATGTGCACTATTAATGCATTTGGCAGCAACAACATTCCATTTCCTGTAATGAGATACACAAATAAATCTGGCTATGGATAGATTGGGAGTGGGGTGGTGCTTGTGTGTGGTGATGATGATGGGAGGAGGGGGGAGCAAAAGAGAGTGGATGGCAGGATGGGGTGCGGGGGTGTTGAGCAGAGAAGGGCGGCGCATTGAGGCAAATTCTCCCAGCACTGGCATAATTGGTATCGCCGCTTACAGACATGCAAACCAATCTCTCCCCAGATAGGACGAAGACTCTTTTTTTTTCCCCCCCTTAAGGCTGTTTCTTTTGTCTTTTCGATAGCTTGCACATCCAAGATAGAGGGCCAGGGGTGGGATGGGGTTGGGAGGGGGGCACGTTAATTTATGAATTAATAGCTTTTCTTTGCAGATTGCAAATTCTTCTTGAATGTCACAATATTCACTGTGTGAAGAGCATCTGAAGTCACAAAGTAACACACATGAAAGGTGCATTTCCATGCATAAGTGAGTGTATACACGTACACAAATCTTGAAACTAATCCTTGCTCATTCTCATGGAGGCTGTCAGGACCTGCTTCATCCCTCCTGATCTTGCAAGCCCCCCCCCTCCTCCCCCCACACCCCTTCTCATTCCACGTCTCCCGTAGCTCTAGTTTTCCTCCTCCCATCTTCACTCTAAGCCTCCGATGTAACATGCTACTTTTAATTTGCAATAACACATGACAAGGACAGATTAATAGCTCTTATGGCACCTATGTCCCTGAGGCTCGTCTTACGGGGACCTGGTGTACATAACGCGTGTCACACTACATTATCTCTACAGCCCTGCAGTAATAAGGACCTTTTTCTTCCTAAAAGGGCAACCACGGACTCTAGTCACAACAGGAGCACAAGCCGCCGCCACCTCAACACAAGCGGAACAAGGACAAAGCTTTCTCAAAATGACCATGGTCAGATTTTCATCCTGTGAAGGAACAATGATGTGAAGCTTTCACACATGAAATCGCTAATTGGTTTATAGACATGCAACAAAGTCCAGAATGTTCTAAACAAGAAGAAAGCCTTACGCTGCCCTCAAGCACCACTTGTTTTCGATTAATTTATTTACTCTCCTATTTCCATTCCTAAGTTAAAACTTTCGCTAGTAACTTCCTGCTGTGACAGGATTAACCAGCCTAAGCACATTACACATCTGCTTGCTGCTGAGACCATTTGTATATTGTTAATAATAAATAAATGAATATATGATAGAAATCTATTGGAAAGAGAAAAATGCCACAAGTGCCAAAACATAAATCATCGTACAGTTCTGATTCACAGGCCAAATTAAACGGAGATGTTAGGTTTAAGATATGTGAATTGTAGTTTACAACAAACTTCATTTTATTTTTGAAATTCCACAGCTGTCTATGCCTGATTAAAAATTCTAAACACCACCGCAGATGATTAGTATTGAACTGCATGCCATTACATGGAAAATATTATTTTCTATGGTCACTTTAGATTAATTTATTTTAATTTGTCAGGAGATTATTTATTGGAAAAATCTTCCTCGCCACACCTTATTAGCTCATAACCCTGGAAGAGCAGAAAACAGCAAGTGAGAGGAGAGCATTTGTAGACGGATTGACCAAAACAGAAGAGAAGGTTTTCTAACTTCAACTTACAATGTCCTATTTTCCTTCCATCCAAGTGGTTGCCACTCCAGAGAACTAAAGAGACAGAAACATAAAAGAAGGAAGTGGCCTGTTTTGATAAGTGCTCTTTGAGATCATTTTCAACCATATCATCTCATCAGCCACCTCAAAGCACAAAATTGTACATGTGCGCACGCAGACACACACACACACACGCAGACACACACAGGCACACGTGCAGCCCCTTCCCTGCCTCCACCGGTCTGTTCCTACACCTGTTCAGGCTTCCACCAGGGACATGTTAATTCATAGGCATTAAAAAAGCCAATTGTTTGCACAACCGATAATCTATTAGCCCTGAGGCAGTGTGTGTCCACTCTCTTGCTCTGCCTTGGAGTGAGAAATTCTGGCTTGGACTGGATAGCCGTCCACATAATCTTTGAGTGTATCTAGGTCTATTTGCACGTTTGTGCATTCTGCATATTCTATTTTTTTTGTGTAAAAAAAATATATACTTTTAGTGTTTCATCACTTAATAGAATGTGTATGTATATATAATAAAGGAAATGAGCCTCTGTGTTTACATAGTGCAGAATGATAATGCAAATGATAGCAGCTAATTGATAATATTCAGTTTAGGAATCACAGAGGGGATTTATTTATTTATTTTATAGGATTATAGGAATGAAAGCACAGGACAATAGAGCTGATGCCTTACCAAGGAGGATTACAGTTGTATGACAACTGTATGGGATATCAAGAATAAGTCTGAGCATGGTATCAAATAGAGATGCAGCTCTGCTGGCGTATTTGTATGGTAAAACGTAGAACATCAAAAAGCTGATTGAATCCCAGCACTCTTTCAACACTCGTCCTGCCTGATACACAACATAACAAGTCACTGGAGAAAACACACAGAAACACTCTTGGCTGCAGCGCTGTCATAAATGCCAACCTCTTCACACACAGGAAAAAGTAGGAGATGAGTGATGAAAGAAATTAAAAGGATGGAAAACAAAAGGGATCTTGTTTCCGTCTTACCATCGTCTCGTTTCCTCTTCTCGCCGTTGGAGCGGGGGATACCCAGAATGCCGTTGATGGAGTAGGATCCTACGGGATCATTGGAGGCACTGGTCACGGGAGGGGAAGCTGTGTTGGGCACTGATGGAGAAAGCTGAGTTAGTGTGTGTGTACAGTGCATGTGTGTGCGGGGTTGATATACGAGAAAGTGCATGCATGCGTTCATGTTTAGGTCTTCTCATAGTTTCACTGGCTCATTTGACTACTCAATAATATGTGTACAGCCTCATCAGGTCTCACCTATGGTATGGCCGGGCGTTGAGAGCGGTGTGACAGATCCATCAGGGGACGGGTGGAATTGCTGCTGGACTTTGGTGCGGATAATCCTGATCGAATGAACAACAGACATGGATCAATCAGTGCTGCTTCCAGAGCATTTCACACCAAACCAACCAACCCAGGACTCTTAAACATGGCAAATCACGTCCACTTATGTCTGTGCATGTACAAGTGCGCCAGCGTTTGGGGCGCTTGTATCCTCATACTCAGGCCTCTGTCACAAATAGCCAATCTCGGGGCTTTAGGGGCAATCTCTCTGCTCCTGTGTGCAGCTGAATAGGGGCTGCCCCCTGAGATTGTGGATTCAATCTAGCTGGATTCTGAGGTTAGAAATATGATAAAGTCCCCATACCAGTAAGATGCGATGTGGCGGGAAAGTCTTCATTGCACTTTGGTCTGAATGATCTTGCAAACAAAGCATGAAATCACATCAATTCACCTCAATGATCAGCTTCACTGGCTCTACCTGGCCAACTCTAATAATCTCCTTCTCCTGCTACACACTCCTTCTTTTCTCTTCGTTCTTCTCTCTCCATCTCTCAAAGCTGATGTTTCACTCCCACCATCATCCTCTTTTTTTCATTTCTACTCTAATTACTGTCCAGTGTGCTATCTGCTTTACTGTACGTAACAATAGCTGTCTTTCAAAACCCTCATCTCTTTCTTCCCATTCTTTCTGTCTTATCCATTTTTTGTCCAAAAGGCTGCCTGTTGCAGTTTCTGTTCTTTTTTACGTGATAAGTATAGGACACAGGGGTCCTCCAGGCTCATTGAGAATCAGAGCCTATTGATCGGGACCCTCAAATAGAAAAGTTGACGATGGATGCTGGTGAGGAACAGCAAATGCAAATGGTGATCTATAAATTATATGTGACGGGAAAGCAATAGTATCTTACTGTTCCAAGCTCAGAACACTGCCGCATCCAATATCTTTTAAACCATGATGCACTTTAGAAAAAAAAAAGGATAAAAATAATCAAAGTAAGTGTTGCAATGATTTTAAAAAAATTACAAGAATAGAGATTATTCTAAATCTAATTCAATTACTGCTGAAACAAAAAAAAAAGAATATGCTAAAGTGGGATTTATGTTAACTCAGCCTGAGCTCTTATGGGGCATGATCGCATTACTGTAAAACATGACTATGGTAATCTTTTGATTGACAGTAGAACATAAGATCATTGATTAACAGGCAGCACTATGGCAACATAACTCCCACACGACAGCCCTTTCACTCGTCGGGTGTGACAAGAACTGACATCCACCTGTGCATGCAGCGACCAGAAATACCAGCTATCAGTTCTCACTCGGGCAGCTATGGGGTTAACTTCCTTGGGGACAAAAATGTACATCCCACACTTTTCATTTTCCTCACTATCTCATGTGTCCTCTGTAGGCTACTATCTCCTTCAGGCAGGGTGACAAAGGCAAGCAGCCTCCTCCAGAAAACACACATCAATATTTTATTTGAATTCCTAACATCTCACCACAGCAGTTATCTGACCTCATGACTTGAGGGAGTCTTGTAAACTCACGGACTTTGTTTTGAGTCTGTTGTTGATATTGAATAAGTAATCCGGATGGGTGAGTTAACGACTTTGGTGTTTGGCTGATGTGAAAAAAAAAAAGAATATCCCCAAAGAAATATTAAAATGCTGATCGATATGATTTAAAGCCACTTATGGGGACATCTTTGTCCACTGAGCACGATGCAGCCGGTAAAAACTCCTCTCTGCAACAACAAAACAAAGTGCAACCCAGTCTCTGTGTAATCTTTAATAATTCATGCAGGAAAAATGTGTTTAAAGCCAAGCTCTTTAGTCAACGGACCAGAGGTCAGCCCCTTAACCACAGTGACCACCAGGGGTCTGCTGTCTCTTTCTCAACTTGTCTGCCATTTACACTTCTGTTCCTCCCTTTTTCTTCCTTCTCCACATCCTTTTCCAACCCTCTCTTTAGCAACCGCAAAAATAAAACCACGCTTTTTAAAAAGCCGCGAATGTGAAAGTCAGCCATTGTTGAAGTGTTGGATTTTCAAAATTCTTATATGTATTTAATGCAGTAAAATAAAATAGTTTAGACTTATGTTAATGTAAATGCTGGACAAGAGAATGAAACAGTGAGGCTGAACTTTAGACTTGAAAAAGAAGAAAAAAAAAAACAGTAGATTTGAACACCACCACAAAGTCTGGTTTTAATTATTAATAAGGGTCATTGTGGTTTCTAAGGACACCGTTTTTTCATGCCCCCCCCCCACACACTGAACAGATTATCACTAGTGTTCCTCATAAAAACACACAAAACAAGAACAAAATAATGACCTTACTCCCTTAATTTTACAACTGCAGAGAATAACACAACGAAAAAAATATAAATCTCCATGGCACTATGATTTTTAACATTTCATTTTTTGATGGCGGGGGGGGGGGGGGGGGGGGGGGGGGGGGGGGGGGGGGGGGGGGGGGGGGGGGGGGGGGGGGGGGGGG
>JBAMYA010000007.1:10392020-10422228 GCA_037176975.1 Arrhamphus sclerolepis
CCCCCCCCCCCCCCCCCCCCCCCCCCCCCCCCCCCCCCCCCCCCCCCCCCCCCCCCCCCCCCCCCCCCCCCAACCTTAAGGTGTATATCTCTTCTTGCTTCCTCTTCAAAGACAGCTAAAGTTCTCACCTGCGCTTTCAACTTCCATTTTCAAAGTCCCATGGCTACCAAACGCTCCTCTTCTTTTTTTCTTTTTTTTTAACAGTAGTGTCAGTTATTCAGGGGCTAAACATAAAGTGCACCTCCCTGCCTTTACTCTTCATGTCCCCCCATCTCTCCCTGGCAGCACCTCCTCTCTTCCCTCACTGCAACTCTTTGTACAGGGCCATGTACATCATTTACAACACTAGTCATATCCGTTTCTGCCTTTCTTGCATTTTTAAGCAAATACAAAGCAAAGCAAAACAAACAAACAGATAAAATCCGCATGTCCGATGCAGTGACTATTCTTAGTATATTTCTAAACAGTACATGAAAGGTCAATCTAAGACAACAATGCAACAATATGTTTCCTGCCTGATGTCTGGATGGTTTGTTGGAAATGTGGGCTGAGCAACAGCCAGTATCATCATCATCAACTCTTGCCAGCTTTTCATATTTAAAGCCAGCACGGGTTTAATTACCAAATGATGACAGTGTCATATGGTACCATGGCGGCACAGAATGAGTGCATGAAATGTGTGGGTTTTTTTTCCCCTCATTTGTTTGCAGCAAATGTGGGAGTGTGGACACCTTTGTGCATTAATATCATGATTGTTGGTAGCTGAAGGGTCTGAACTAGAAGACAGAGAGCAGTGCAGGAGATCTAGGGAAAAGGGAAGCCCCCCCCAAAAAAAAACAAAAAACAAGAATAAGCCCCAAAAACAAAGCACAGTAAAACATCTGTAATTTGTAATTCCCCAGTATTCAATGGCTGCTCATGGATTAAAGATTAAAATCTATTGTCTTGACAGATGGGAGAGAGAGGGTAAGAAGAGGGGGACACTCATGCACATCCCATTTCCATTTGTATATGAGCGGCACAGTTTGGCTAATCACGGTGGAAAAATAAGCTGTCTGCATGCCTTACTCTGGGCAATACCACCATGAGCCTTAATTCCAGCTGTGGAGACATTAGAACCAGGCTGAGCGCTCGCTCTGCGTCAGCCTGCAAAGCGCATTTGTTTATTAATATTCCAGTGGGAATAAAGCACACAGTGATCAGCAGGTAGGGAGGGCCTTCTCAAATGAAGCAAGCTACGGAGGTGCTCGTGGTAGATTACATCCAAAGAAAGTAGATGATCATATCGTAGGGGGTCACTGGCTTGTTTTTAAATGCCCATAAATTTTAAACAAACAAAGCACAAGATGCATGAATTAAACTTTATTGTTTAGTCTGTGTGGTCTGCATTAGAGGATTGAGTGTGTGAGAATGTGTGTTTGTGTGTGTGCGTGTGTGTGTAAGGGGTAATGGTCTGGTCAGTGGAGTGAAGCAGACCACCTGAGAGTTGTTTTTGGGCATTAGTGTGTGTTCTCCCTCTCTCTGTCTTTCTTTCTATGTGTGCGTGTGATATATGACACTGGCCATCTGAAGGAGGTACCACGCTCTCCCTCTCCAAGCTGCATGAAAGGGAGCCGAGAAGCCCGATGAATTAAAGCCTCTCTTCAATAAAACATCAGAGTCTTTCAGTAACACACGCTTGAGATGCCCCAGTAATTGACTTTTGGACTTTAGGATTTACATGAACCCTCCAAAAGCAGCTTACCTGTTCAGCGATGCCCCTTGAGTCTGCACCCATTCCCTGCTGATGTGGATTTCCATAAACTCATGCAATTTCTTATTTGCTTTTCTTTCTTCTTCTTTTTTTTTCCCCCAGATACGATAAATGCAAAACTGTCCACAGTAGACAATTTGAAGGATTTATTAAGTGCCTGAATGTATTTATCTTGATTTATCTTGCAAAAATAAATCTTAATCCGTGGATACTTAGCACATTTGTATTTTACTGGATCACAGATTCAGTTTAATTAAATGTATTACTATTTCCATTGTTATCTATCTTCTATGCATTATATGAAAAAAAAAGAATTTTGTTAATGCCTGACTAAAAACACCGCATTTGAAACATTCAAGAATTAGAAAAAAATATAATGATTTACTTCAGACACAGATACAAAAACAAAAATAATACAACAACAATACACACACACTCAAAGACAAGTGCAGTATATTAAATGTCAAAATCACACATTTGTGACTATCTGTCACCACACAATATTCATTGGCGTTGGCCAAAGTAGCCCAAGAGGCTTTGGTACCTTTTTGTTTTCTAACAGCCAGAACCCAGAAGCTATTAAAGAGGGCAGCACTGGTGCAGCGTACAATTTATTGGTCCATTCTTCACAAGTGCCAAGTAACAGTAGGTCCTTATAGCGTCCACCTATAAGAAAAAATGAATTTTAGATGCAAATTGGAGAGTGGAAATAAGATATTGAAGTGAAGTCAGAGTTGTACATTACAAAAAAATGTCTGGAGGAGATGTTACTGGGCAAAGTTGTGAATATCACGCAGCGCATAATAATAAACTCTTTAACAAGATGGGGAAAGTAAGACTGAAGGAAGATCTATGGGAGGAGCAGAGGAGCTTGGCAGATTTAATTAATCACCAGATATTAAAATGTTTGTTTACAGAAGTGAACAGCTACAAGAGGTCCGATGTTAATTAATTTAAGGCGTACTTCCCCCCAGCCTCAGCGATGTGTCACAAGCTGCAGAGCTACTCCCTTTGTGCAGGACTCTGGTTTTCATTGGATATCCATCAATTGCTTTGAGGTGTGTAAGAAACAAAGAGGCACGGAGCACAAATTAGGCCCGATGTTAACATGATTGCATATTAAGATTTCTAATTAGCAGGAAAAAGGAGAAGGTGAAGTAGTTCACGGATATGTGGTGCATGGATGGTCATTCAAGGAACACAACAGCTGAACATAAACATGAATATCTGGGAAGCATTTATGTTCTTTACATTACCTAATCTTTATGTTCTTTCTATGTTAAGCAACCCAGATGCATGTGTACAAAACATTGACAGATGCATTGGATGAACAAAGTAAAACTGCTTAACACATGTGCTGCTTCAGGAAGCTCTCAAGAGGTTCCCTTTTGGACAATGATGTATGTAACTCCCCTTGGAGGTCAGCTGGACAGAGTCCAGAACATCACCTGCAATCAATAGTGTTGGTAAAGCAGGCCCAACCGAACACATGTGAGGGCAAAGACTCTGCTCAGAATCCCACTGTGGGGATAAAAGGCCTGCATGGCCCATTGCCTTGCTAAAACCAAGTCACAGCCAGACTGCAGACTGGACGCTTGGCACATGGGTGTCTTTAGGAGAGAGATGCAAAAATGTCATAAAGAGATATGAAGACAGATAAGAACTATAATAGTATGACGCTTTCACATATATTTTATATGTTTAAACTATCAAGATAGAAATTGGAAAATCCAGCAATCCAGCTTCCCTTACTTTCTCTATCTGATTTTATCTTCAAAAAAAAAAATTATTGGAAAAAAATACATCCATTTAACCAATAAACACTTCTGTTGCTTTTGCACGAGTAGCCATTAAGTCATTTTTACTCTCAACTTTCAGCTGCTGACAGTGTCAACTATTTCTTCAATCAAGACCTCGTATTGAAAGCATGCAGACTCCACTGCTGCAGACGCTGATGCCTGGGACACAGAGAGCTGGGGAAAGTGGCAGATGCTTTGCAGTGCATATTGTGCGTGTTTGAGCGAACTCCTACTGTAAGTGGGATTTGAAGAATTGGCACAGTCATCTGAGCAGCGCTCCGCATCTTTCACAAACAAATGACGGCCCAGTGCCTCAAAGTGAGATTGATATATCTTTCTGAACTTCACAGGGAATATTCTGAATATGGTGAGGGCTTCCACACTCCCAGGGGATCCAAAGGGCAATGCCCCCCTCCCCCCTCCACCCCCACCTCCACACCAACGATAACAGGGAAAAATGGCTTGGGTACGTCTTTTGTGTTCATCAATATTCACTCATTCATTGTATGTCCTGGCAGCTGAAATGTCGACAAGCATAAGCCTGAAATCCACTTTGTCGCAGCGCGGAGGATGTCTGAAATTGAGTTTGGAATTAAAATAGAGCAATCCCCAATTTTTCTGAAGCGGAGGCAGAGCCATACATTTCACTTAGCAACTGAAAACTTCTCAATTTGTGAAAGGGGTCTTCAACAGAGCCCAGCCATTAAATAGGTCAAGGATAGATGTACACCAGCCACACAGCTCTGGGAATCAAAAGAAAGCAAGTTGGGAGCACAAAACACCATTTGTTCCTCTCAGGA
The DNA here is from genome assembly GCA_037176975.1 of Arrhamphus sclerolepis. NCBI lineage: Eukaryota > Metazoa > Chordata > Actinopteri > Beloniformes > Hemiramphidae > Arrhamphus > Arrhamphus sclerolepis. The sequence continues at coordinate 10,396,373 of JBAMYA010000007.1, forward strand.
AGAAATACATGAAACCAGGGAGTTTTCTGTCACGTGAACGAATAATGTGGAACAATAAATTCTTTTTTTTTCTCTTTTCCATTGGTAAAAATAAACACCTGACAATAATACCATAAAGGTTTATGTTTAGGATCATGAGGGGTCTATCACAGGTGTCATTGAGATAGAGTTAGGGTACAGCCTTGACAACACACAAGCGTAGCACAAGCAACCACGAATACTTACTGCTATGGACGATTTAGAATCACATGATTACACTAGCACACCCTATTAACATTACATGCACATTTTGTAGTAGGAAATCAGAGTACTTGAAGGTTTGCAGGAAATATGCATATTCCACACAGTAAGGTCCCACATGAGATTTAAATCAGGCTCTTTTTTTTGTCAACAGTGCTAAAAGATGACATAGGAAGCACAAAGTCAAATTGCCACTATACATATTGCCAATATGCTTAGTCAGTGGACAAAGATTATTGACGGGACTGAATAAAAGTCAACTGTAACAGTAATCACCCCTTGGTGACTTTGACAGAGCTGGTCCTGCTCTGACTTACTGACCTGGTGCTGCATGGGTCACAAACTAGACAAAAGTTTATGATACTGAAGCAGTCGCCCTCTGAACACATCTCTGTTAAAAGCTGCCTCTGTTTTCTCCCAGATTCAAACTAACATTGTAAAATACTTTTAACCGTCAGCAGCTTTCATAGATGATGCAGCATCACAATAATACATTCTAATTATTCTGCTGCTGTCATAGTTATAACTAAGTTTTGTTAAAAACAATCATTCCATTTCTTTTCATGAAGCTCCATAATGTTTACATTTTAAATCCTTGTGCTCACCTTTATGACACTGAAAACATGTACAACTGAAGTTCAAGCTTTTTTTTTTATCCCTCCTTTGTAATCCCACCCTCCCAAAGCCGCTCCTTAATGATCTCCCCCGAAAGGTAAATCAATTATATAACCACGACAAAGGAACCATTTTGTCATAAAATGGTAATTAGACTGGGTCCCGACCTTCCTCTTGGCACCTTGACATCCCCAGCTGAGGACCAGGGCAGGTCCGCAGTCCACACTTAACGACAGGCAGGCGTAACACACTGGCTGTGCATTGTGGGACCTTTGTCTTCATTCAGGGGGAGATGAAGTTCTTGCCGCCATGTTTATCAATCATGGAGGGGCTCCAGCTGTTCCACGGGCCGCGGCCTGTCTTCAACAGCCGGCCGTACAAATTGTCTGTGAATAGCAAGGAAAAAGGACCCCTCCACCCCCACCCCATCACCACCACCACCACACCACATACACACTCCACCACCGCTATCACACATCAACAATAAAGCCCAACAAACTTAGACACAGACTGAATATGAATGCCACATATGCAAACAACACATTTACTTTATTTAGCTCTCTCACATTTGCAGAGATGCAGCATCACCCTCACAAATTTATACACAAGCTTCTAGTGCAGCCAAATGCACAAATGCCACCTATTGTTCACGTCTAGTGACAAATGTTTCTCTGCAGCCTTTTCACAGACATGTCCAACCCTGCAATCTGCTCACCGCAATTACAAGATGGATTAACAGCTCTTTCTAGTACTGTCATCACTGCTTTGCATGCCTTGGAGATATCTGAGAATGGTGAATTCCTGGATAAGAATCGTGTCCAATTACAGCTTAATGAATGAAGGAGAAACCTACACTGGTGAACAAATCAAACATATTGAAATCACTCAGAAATGAATCTAAATCTAGACTTTTTTTTGTCCCAGCATGTCAGTGATCAAATAGTTCCCCGAATCCACTCCTGCACATAAGGAATGATTGCAGCATGTTTACATGGATGATCTGTGGACTGTCATTGAAATGAAAAGTTACATGTGTCAAAAACCTAGACGGATGAACATAGGTATTAGTTGTTCTCCAAGGTCAAATAGTGATTGTGTTGTTACTCTCACATGCCACAGTGTCAAAGCGATCTGTACTATCACTTTTTCATCATATTCTGCACATCAACAAAACAGCAAGAGGATGAAGTGATGGAGGCGAAGAGACGGAGGGAAAGAAAGACATTCACAAAAGAAAAAAAGGAAAGTGAGAGCAAATACAAATTGATCGTTTGGTGGCAAGATCAGTCATAGTCATCCTGGGCGGATGGATGAATGTCTTCGATGGCCACTGCAGGTTCAGGGAGGGACAGTGTCTGAAAACAAGAGAAATTGGTTTGGGCCCTCGGGAAAGGAATCAATGTGTGAGGGGCATTTAAGTGCTGCGCTGTTGTTTTGAGCTGGGGTGTGGGGGTCGCCCAAAGTTTGAGGGGTCATAAATGAGACAACAGAATTTTTCTTTTAAAATGTTCATGTTTTGCTTGTTTCTTTGTAAAGAACAGTGTGTGAGACGGCTTCAGAAATCAATCTGAACTCATGACTAACATAAACCCTGAAAAAAAAACCCCAATAAAACTCACTTTAATTCCACGCTTCAGTTGTCTCTGCCAGTGAGGTAATATTTGCCTGACTTACAAAATTTTACAAACAAATTTCCATGAAAAATTTTGACAGAAGTGGTGAACAGCCCAGACTGTTGACTTTTTTGTTAGTTCATATTTACAGTGTATATCATTTGCTATCCCAAATCTTTGAATAAAACTGAAGAGGCGTTTCCAAATGAAACTTCCTCTAGATGGAAAAAAAAAGAATGCAACTAGTTTTTATCTAAGTGATTAGGACTACATGAAATTCATGACTCACGCTACACCCACTGCTATTTTATAACATCTATTTAAATATATCTAAGGGCAATTTGAACACAACACAAACAGTGGAGTTTACATTATTTCTACTCTCACCATCCTCCTCTGACACCTGCTGTCGCGGAGGCCTGAGGAGGTCAGCAGCTGGACCAGCCACCACATTTCATTTCTTCTATTATGGAAAATCTTGCAGTTCCAAATGATGTCCTTTCATTTCTTTTTGAGTTGTAGTGCTTCAGTTTTTAATCTTTGACCAGAGGTTGTCTGCGAGGAGGAGGTGAGACAAGTGCTTAGGTTCTCCAGACCAAGCTGGTCTGAGAGAGAGAGTGAGATGCTCAAAACACAATCCATCTGTGTGTTTGTGTGGAAATCATTGTTTATTCTGCAGCTTGTGATATTCTCAGGGTTCCGTACTTACAATTTTTTTTTTTTTCACACTAATGGCATGCAGCTACTAGCTCATTCACAGTGGCAGTAATAGAGTTTTATTAACTGATTAGTCTCTATTTTTGGGGAGGGAGCAAAAATCAAAATCTAATGCTACTTAATGGGGCCATTTTAAGTTGAATGGTTATATCTGCTGGATTATGATTTTTCTGCCTGACATTGTCTTTGAACGATGATGCAACCAAGTCGGCTGTGTTCTGGTAATGAGTCATATGACAACTCCTGGGGTTTTTCCTAACTATCCAGGCAAATGTCAGCAGTCTACCCCCCATTCCCTTTGATGACCTATTAAATATTATGAGGACCCCCTCCTGTGTGCTCTGTAGTCTCACTCATATCAAGATGGTGTTTAATGCCCATGAGACAAACAACAGACAGATTGAAGCTATTATTCCCTGCTGTACTCCCACACTCACCCTCTACAAAGTGGAGTTATGATGAGTTGTTTAATAGTTTTGCTGCATATATCCAGTTTATGCTGTAAAGTACAGTATTGGGCTGTAAATGACGTTGAAGGATTTATGTGTCAGTGATCTTTCAAAACAAAGCAGACATGCTGACCTTCGCAGCAGGTCTATGTTGTCCTAAGACATACTTGCAGGTGATTCACTGTAGATACCTCCCTCAATGTAGAAGCCACTGAAACTTAATCAACTTCAAATGCTGCTTAAAATGTATTAAAATAAATTCATTTTCTCTTCTTACCCGACAGACGGATTTGAAATTTTTACAACATGGTCATTTTCTAGCTAATAGTCAAGTATAAGAGGCTAATTATATGACGGTCTGAGCTAAACTAACTTATCGTTTTCAGGAATAATGGAAGTGAAATGTTACAGATTAATGGGACTATTTATCTTCTTTAAATTCCTGTCTTCCTCCAGTGATGGCTGCAATCCCCATGGAAACTGTTCATAAAACGAAAATGAAGTAATAACTTAATAGGTTATTACATTTTTTGATCGCATATCACCTCTCCTTTTGCAGCACTGTAAATTTAAAATTAAATTTAGGTGTTATGAAACATTACCAGTCTTTCTTTCTTTCTTTTTTTTCTACTGCAGTGGTTCAAGAAAGGGAAACATACATCTCTGTCAACGCTGGTACTTGCAATTCTAATTTTATAGCAGGCCAGATTATCTGGCACAAATGTCACTGTGTGCAGGCAGCCTGCTGACAACACTTACCTCTTAAGGCGTCCAGGGGTTTGCTTCCTCTATTATATTCTATTTCTGTCTTTCATCTTGATTCACACTGAGACTTTCTGCATATTCTTCCCCTGTCATCTCTCGCCCTGTCCTCCCTCCACCTCTTGCACTCCTCTTTCCTCATTCCCTCCCTCCAGATGTGCTGTCTTCTGTATTCTTGTGCCCATATCTGTATGATATGGATCCTCTGAAAGCCTGGGGGGAGAGGGGGGCTCAGCAGAGACAGAAAGAGGTACTGCACAAATCTCATGGGATGGAGACACAGAGCTAGTGAAGGTGAGATAACCTATCTTTAGCCTGCTATCTACGTATGGATACAGTGCCAAAGAAGATAAGATGTATAGTGGTGATTGAAAGAGAGGAGTGGGGAGTGATGGAAGCACAGGGTCCATCATCCTTGCTGGATGAGTGGGAGGGGACCCCCCCAAGGTCAAGGGGCAAATTTATTTATTTCTGTGAAAGTTACAGTGAAATTTTACTGAGTACTTCGCTCCGATGATGAGAAGAGATCAGTGGCCATAAATTTGTCTTGCCATTTGGTTGCCAGTGATGAACCATTTATTATGCTGCCTTCAAGGACACAGCATTGTATTTGTACGATAGTGCTATTCTGTGTAATGATATCCATTCCACTGTGCCATATAACACAAATGAGAAAATTAAGAATAAAACTGTGCAGTGAGGAGCAAGTCTAGCTTTATTCATAGCCATCTAATAGGATGTGTACAGTAAATGTCACATGATATTTGTGATGCCCTTGTCCAGGTTTTACAGTAGTGGTTAAAATTTGTCCTGTATTCAAAATGGCAAGGACTGCTCGGAAGCAAGCAGCACAGGTGGAAAGCTTTAGTTTACATAAAAATGCCTTATCCCCACCACAACCATAGAGGACAGTCCTTGTGTGGTTTTTCTTTTTCTTTTATGAATGTGATAGAGAAGACAATAAGAAATCACCTCCTCAAACAACTATCTTGGCTCATGTTTAGCTTCCCACATTCATCAATCACAAAGAATGGGGCTCTTGGCAGCACACTTCTCCCTTTTTTGTGCTGCCTCTCAACACACAGCAGACACCTTCAGTCCCTCAGAGGGCACGATGAACTAAAGCTCTGTATTGATTGGCCATTTAAAAGCCTCTTGTAGCCTTGGGAGCATGTTAATGCCATGAGGCCCTTTTTTTCCCCGCTGCCCCACAGTCCCAAGGGCTCATGTGCGTATTCCTCAGTGGGCTATCATAGGGAGTTCATTAATGGTCAATTACCAACATCTGATGGGCCTCTTTGTGTTACTACAATGTCGTAACTGGGCATCTGTCTCTCCTGCGTTACAAACATCACAAAGACAGGGGCTTTTTACTGCAGTGGGGTCACACATATCTGGTGAGGAATCCCCATGTTGGAGGGATGTGTTAGATATGAGGAACATCATCCAGTTATTTAAGGGTCTACATTCTCTTATGTGGAACTGATGTTTTTTATTTGACTTCTTGTTTGAAACAATACATTTTTTTTCAGTAATTGTCAATTTCTGTTTAGGGATTCTGCAAGGTGAAAACCTTAAAATGTAACTTACTGAGCTGCACACACAATCCTGCCCTATTTATGCGTGGAGACTTGATAAGCTGTCAGGCCTCGGGTGGAAAGAGACCACTGCATTAGGCGAGCCATTCTATGACTGCTGGCCTGATATTTGAGGATAATAAAAGGAATAAATCAGACAATGTGGCTGAATATTTCATTTGTTATCTATATTCCTTGTGGGAAAAATGATACAGAAATGTAAAAACAACAATTTCCCTGCAGCCCCTGCTGGGATTATGCCAGAGAAGTGCTGTTTTTTTGTGTCTGAAGATAAAGTGCATCTTTACCAGACTATTCTCTATGGTATAAATCTAACAGGCAGTTTATGTATTACCTATTCCAATGCAACGTAATTCTGAAGAGATGGAATAGATTTGTTATTTTGATAAATTATTATTATTTTTAAAACCTTTTTTTTCCCCTCCATTTACTTCCTGTCTGTCAACATGCCTCTGGTTTCCTCTATAACTGTCCCTCCTCTCTTCCTTTCATGTTTTATATCAGCTCTCCAGAGAACAATATTCAGTCTCCGGGACTTGATAACATGTGATGACATTATAATGGCCTTCACTTTTCACTCCCTCTGGTGATAGACCCCTGGAGTTATCTGTCCCTCTGCTGAGAGGCGAAGTTTATCTGAATGAAAAGGGCCTGTGAAGTAATAACCACCGTGTATTGTGGGTGCTCGGCTACTTTACAAATGGAGGAAATTAAACACGGTGAGTAGAGCAGAGGCAGCGTGCCCAACAGGCTTCACTCCTTAAGTTTGGAATGTAGTTTTGAAAATATACTAGATAGTAAGTAGTCAAACTGGACATTTAATTATGGGAGTCATTTCAGAAAGAGCTCTCATCACAAAATTAAGTGATAAACTTCATTTGGCATTTACAAAACTGTAAAGTTCGAACACATGATGCAAAAATCCAAACACTAAATATAAGCATCCCTCTAGTGCCAAGGGAAAAGCATATATGGTGGGCTTTTTATGCCAGATCAGCACTCTTCTTCACAATGCCATGTCCCATCTGTCAGTGAACCCTTTAGCGTTGGGGTGCATGGTGGTTGCAGGGGCTGAAAGCAGGGCAATTGGGATCAGTCTATGTCTCACAGCCATTATCACTTTTGCCCTGACAACACATCTATTTTTCACTTTCTCCCCAGAAATGGGGGACTGGGCTTTCACAGAGCCAGTGGCGAGAGCAGGAGATGATGGACATGAAAATGAGCTTCTCCTTCGCCCCCGTCACTTAGTGAATGGAGGAAAATGTGGTGTCATATCTTCTCAGAGTTTGACAATCGGCCAAGAGAATATTCACATGTAGGTACATCCAGCTACTTTTCTGCCTCTGAGTGCACAGCTGCACCCGATGCACAGGCAACACATGAACTCTTAATAATTATCACAAGTTGCCAAAAAGTTGTACAGTTGAAACAGTGCTGGGCAGTAACACATTACTGTATCCATAGTACTTCATCCCTTAATGTGCATACATGAAAAACAGAACATTACTATGAAAGAAAATAACTTGTTACAACATTACTTTAATCAGTCTAGGCACTTCAAGTTTGCAAAATGGACCAAGACACACTACAAAGTGCATTGGTGTCTCTGAGCAGCAATTAGCAAGTTAGCTTGGAAGAATAAAACACACATGCTTTAAAGTTGCTTTGATTTGGTCAGGAAGAAAAATGACAGGAATGTTATTGACAATTATAAATTGCATATAGGTACCAAGAATACTTCCAGGACTATGTCTCCACAACACCCAAAGGACTGTTCACCATAAAAGTATTCTCAGGATGACAGTATATTGGCTCAATGGGGGAAGTTTGTGCAGCAAAGGAAAGGAAAGGTGCTGCGGTTTGAAAACACATCAGAAGGAAATGCATTTAGGATGCTGTCAGTGTGGAGATTGAACAGATACTTTCTTTTTTATGGACTTTTTAACCAAGTGATGGCACTGGTACTGATAATGGAAGGAAAAGGAAAACTCTGCAGTGACTGAAGATGAGGATGAGGATGCAACATTTACAGACGTTGCAGATGCTCTCTCAAATCAATGTAGTGACGACTGCTTTTCTCTTCCACCTCATCCAGCATCACATACTGACAGTAATGCTTACAGATTCATGGTTTTAGAAAGACAAAGAGTCCAGCAAACAAACAAACAAAAAAATAAAACTGTGTTGTTTCAAGCCTTGAGCCTAGTTCATCATTAACAGCAGAAAGAGCCATTCTCTTACTAGTAAGAGTAGTAAAGAGTAACGAGCAGTGAGGAATATAGTGCAAGCCCGTCGCTGGTTACGTATGTCACTATGGTAACTTGAATCGGAGACTTTGGTTGATTAGTTTGGTTGAGTTTCTAAGTTACATTTTCATCAAACAATGACATGATTGCACAGATTTGCTTCACAAATTGCTCATTTGGGTCACGGGAAAAAAATAATACACAGACGCCCCTTAACAACAGTATATAAAAAAAACAACAAGCTGCAACAGTAGCAAGCGTTGTTAACTTCGTTATTCTTGGAATCAGCTGTTATGCAGCCAACATCTGTATTCAATAACACCCCAACTGCATGTCAGAAGGAAAGCAGCTATAAGAACGATCTTTAACAAAAGTTTTCTGTCTATTTTTAGCTGCTTGTGCACGCCCAGTAAGCATGGATGGCTGTGTGACATTTGTTCACGGTGGTGTGATTTGGATGAAAATCTACTTTGACATGGAGGTTAAACGCTAATATGGATGTTGATCATTTTCCTTTTCAAAACAGCATTTTAAAATGAAAGCATGCTGATGAGGAAGTAGCACTACGATGGAAACATTCCTGCAGCTTCCTATCTGCCCATCAGCTGACAAGCTGGAAGATCACTGTGCCCACCTTTCAAAATGATGAGAGGGAAATAAAAGTGTGTTTTGCTTTTGATTCATTCTCTGATGCTGCGTGCTGCATTAAATCAGCAGCAATCATAGATGTAAATGAATTGTTGGATCACTGTAACACACCTGAGATACACACCCTGACATGATTAACTAATTTACATTTCCCACAGGTGGTGAGAATAAGTAATGTGTGCATGATCATTTTCAGAGCTCCTAAAAAGTGTTCTTGACCAGTCACCATGAAATCTTAATGACACAAAGGATATTATGATGCAGTCTCCTTTCTTTTTTTTTAAACTACTTTTCGTCGGAGGAGTGTCTTTCGCTTTAAGCTTTTTTGTTCTACCATCTATGTCTTTGCTTAAGATAATTGTTTATTTGAAACACATTTGCTGTCAACCTTATAGAAATACTTTTGTTAAGCACAAAGACGATTAAGTACTTGGGAATAAACCAATAAAGTCGCTTTGAGTTAACAAGCATTGACAAAGCAGCACATTTTCTTTCCTTACCAAAAATGTTGGGCATGCGTACTGTTGTTCTTTTACTTTTGTGAAACTTGTTGCTGTGTTAAGAGTCTCTTAAACCAAGAGACATTAACAAACAGCATAACAATGATATTGACTGAGTTATCTTAAATTTAAAAAAAATAAAGCAACACAAGCAGGTGAGAATTTTTAGCCATGTGCACTGATGTGTTCACATTGTTGTCACATTGTTAGGATTAGATAAAGTAAAGATTAGGTAAAGTAACTCCCTCAGAAGACAAACTTTTGTCTTTTTCAGAGTTGCATTACAGCAATTACAATATTACATTACAGAGGTGCATTGCAGCAAAAAAACAAAACAAACAAAAAACAAACAAACAAAAAACGGCAATTTGATGGTTAAGAATTTGAAAAAATGCATCAGTTTTGATGTGTGATTAAGGACTGATGCTGGTTTACAAAAGTAAAAAAGAAATTTGAAATTTTATAGCTTGTTTTTGTTATGTGCACATTGATGTGAGAAGGGACTTTAACGTAACTTTTTATGATACATCACAGGGTTAACAGAAAAGCAAAGTAAAATAACAATGCCCCTTCTAAGGATGAATTTGCATTGTTCACTAGTTTGTCAGGTGCAAACAAAACTAGACTGGCAAATAAAACCTTCCATAATTGTAATTACAGTAATTAAGATTTCAGTTTTTCCTGTTTTCTCAGCCACACTACAGGTGAAGCGTTTTACACCGAGACTCTCCTGAATGATTTAGACTCTTCATTTAGCAGAGGTGTGGGTGCGGGTCCCCTCTTCTGATCATTGTCAGCCAGCGCGGGCCTCTGGTGATATGTTGGCTCTCCAAGCTCCGATAGCCCCACCACACCACACCCTGGGGTGCAACAAATATCAGCATTGTAATTTCACGCCTGTGATTATTATCGCGAGCTCTGTCTCTGACTGGGAATCCTCCACCCATCCTCTTTAGTCCTCCCAGCTGAGATACTGTTTAACAGTCTCTCTCCTGGACCTGTGTACTTAGACACACATACTCTCAGAAGCACGCACAAAAGCATGTATATATACACACACACTCACACACACACGCACTCTTTCACTCTCACACACACACACACACACACACACACACACACACACACACACACACACACACACACACACACACTCACACACACACACACATATTGGAAATGATCATTTAAGAAGGAGCTAGGATCTTGTTTGTTTAGTGGTTGCCTTTTCAGGGCTGAGTATTTTTTACAATAATGTGATGCTGCCGTCAGATTTAATCAAAGGATGCGATCAGCCCTAACAGGTCTAAATGGAAGGTGAAAAAAGGTAAGACTTCAGGCTGCAGGCGGGAAAAACAAAAACAAAAACTGATCACGGATAAATCTTTTTTTGTTTTCCACCCACTGTTTCAAATTGAATCCAATCTAGTGCTTGGCAGTATTTTAAGGTATCTGAGGTATGAGGGTAGCCTACAGGGGCACTTGGAACACCGAAAACAATTAAAGGTGTAGCCAGAGGCAGACACACCTCTTGTTTATAGAGCGTTCCTGTGGGATGGAGACGTGACAGGAGAAGAGCAAACCTGCACTGGGGCTTCCTAACCGCACAGCAGCGCCGCAGACATCCATGCATTTATAATGTCAAAGAAAGCTGTCAGGAAATATCTGTCCTGTGAATGCGTCTTGTGGCTCATTTCAGTAGCTGATCCTATGAAGCTGTGTGGTTTTAGTTTGTAGCTGTAGTCCCCTCTTGGTACACAAAACAGTACATGTCATGTGCAGAGGGAGTTTGTTAAATCTGTGTGGTATTTTCCAGTTTTCTTTACAAAACTTGTTATGGTTAGATTAATTGTAATATTTTTCCTGTGGATAGTTCACTCTTGCCATACTTTTTTTTTGCCATTAAGAGCTAATTTCTTTATGGAACCATCCATTTGTTTGAAGATAAAGACAATATTTTTATATAATGATACTGTGGCTGTAAATCACAGCCTTTTTTATATTAAGGAACTCAAACTGTACACATTTGAAAAGGATCTGAGAGCAGTGTCTCAGGATTATTGTGTTTTTTTTCTTTTCTTTTTTTATAAATCAGCATTACTGCACTTGCATCTATAAATTCAGTTATTGTGATTTGGTGTTCCTGTTTCAGACAAATCAGACTTCATAAGCCGCCACTTTAGTAAGACTCCCATTAATGGTTACTTATTAACCTTTCTTTATACGTGTATAATGAGAATGCAGGAGCAAGTCTGTTAATTCTCGCTCTCTATTAATAACAGTGACAACTCACAGGCGACTGGAGTTTGGACACGACACAGTTGTGGACAGTTATAGATAAACGCTGGACGTGTCCAAAACCATAGTGGTGTGACTACAGATTAAAAAAAAAAAATCTTTATTCACCAGATGAGCCAAAACAAACAGCTCTGACTCTTTTAAAAGATCAATTAAAATATCAACAGCCTAAATATTCAGTATTTTCAGGCTTTTGTTCCTGAAGTTTCCTGCCATTTTCTTTTTTTTTTTTTGGTCAGACACATTCCAGCTGTTTGGATTTTGACTCAAAGGAATAATTTGCTCCCTGTTGCCTTGTGTGGTGCCACTGCTGTTATCACAGTCACAAAACACATTTATTCAGGGAGTAATTATCCAGCTGACTACAGATTCCCCAGTTCCATCTAAATAAGCAGATGGAAATGGTGTAGATATTTTTCTTAAACTTTCCGCAGCTCTCCTCATTCAGTAAACATGCACAGCAGGATCTGAGTGTCTGCTCATATCTGCCTTCCTCATCACGTCTATTTTCTTTCATAAGCTAACCGCTCGTGCTGGGACTCATTAGGTGGTGATGCTCCCGAGCCCCCCTGGATGGTGAAACCAGGATTTTGAAAGTCTAGTTTATGAGATCAGTCTGGCCTCGTGAACTGTCAGTGTTTACATTTCATAAATGCAGTGTTTTTTGAGAGGAGCGAAATAGCACATCAGTGCTGTTAGAAACAGATTTGAGAAACAGTATGAACTTATTAAAGATCTCCTTGTTTCTTTTTCTTTCTTTTTTAAAAAATCTTGATAACGTTCCATAGTTCTTGTAAATGTTACCTTTTTTTTTTTATTCTATCTTTATTTAGTTCTTCCAGATGACACCCATTTCAAGTAAAAAGCTGCCCATAAACCTCCAAACGTCCCTCGCTAGGTGCCCCGTCATTTTATCCTACTAACGTAGAGAACAACCAGTCATCTGCTTATTATTACTGCTCTTATTACAACTATATGCACTGAAATGGAAATGTAAGTGGTGACGAGGGCTTTTTTTTTTTTAAGTTATGAGGCAACAACTTAGAGCAGTTGCTGCAAATATTAAAAATTATTGAGAAAATGAAAACTGATTTAATCTCCCAGCCAAATCGGTTTAAATGTAGCTCACCATGCGTCCCACTGGCCCACCTTTTAAAGAGAAAAGTGGTGCAATTTGCCTGTGAGCTTTGTTGTCATTAAAAAGACATCAGCACTGCATTACTTCCATTAATGGGTCAAGTGTTCTGTGAGTAATTTCTGCCGTTTTTTATGGGTGCAGGAGACCACTGGTCACCGCACTTTCTTGTGCTGCCATTCTGTTTGCTCTGCTGATAGCAAGCCTTTATTAGCAGGGAGCCTGTGCCAATTAGGCAGCAGGGGTCTTCGAGCCTCCCAGCTAATGACAAGGCAGACTCATACTCGACTTGCCCCTACCACCCCCCCGTCTCCCCTCCCTCAGCCGAGTAACTTTGGCCAAATGAGGCTCTCCTCCGTGTAGATGTCCAGAATGTAACAGTTCATTTATTTCCCTCAAAAATCTCCACCAGTCTAGAAATAAAGTCAAGGTGCTTAGCGGTCGATAGGAATGCCATTTAGGTCAAAAAGGGTTCCACTGCTTTGAGTTTGATTTATTTTCTCTTTCATTTAGGAGGATGACAGGGACGTATGTGGGGGAGACGGGATCCAGCACATTGCAATTCAGGAATTTCAGGCTCAGTCAACCCACACATCTATAATGTTAGTCCTGTTCGTTTTTGAGCAATTACTTCAAGTGTGCCCTGATGGGTGTTTATGTAAGTCACGTATAGTCACTTATTTATTCAGTCCATTTGTATTCAGTTCACAATATATAAAATGAAATTATACCTAGATCGGCCACATTATTAAAACCAGGTGTATTTTATTGTGAAGGTCGTCCTCGGGCAGCCAAAACAGCTCTGACCCTTGAGGCCTTGATCTCAGGACCTCTGGCAGGGGCTATCCTGTGGCATCTGTGACTGAGTTATTAGTTTTGGATCCTCTGGGTTCCTCTGTGGTTCCAGTACATCTCACTTGTGATTATGGCACAAGTTTGGCCAGCATCGTGAGGAAAGCTGCAGAATAGCAAACAGGACTTTGTAATGTAATCATCCACCGCTGTCAACTTTGAAAGTCTCTAAAACTCATTGCAGAAAAAGATTTGATTACATGAGCCCTGAGGTCTAACTGTCAGCCTCCGTTGCTGTAGGAATCTGTAATAGGCCAATGCACTTAAGGTTCTCAAAAATGCTCATTCAGAAACAGATGAGCATGCATTAATATCAAACTGAGTGTGCAATCAAGAACGATATTTGTCGTGCAAACAGAAGACCGATCTCTGACGTTCAAATCGTTACTAAAGCAACATGAATTAATTTCTCATTGCCTCATCAGTCATGTGATTGTGGATGCAAGAGTTTCATACTGTGGGCCTCTTCTATCCAAGAAATATTTGCTTTTCCAGTCATTTTTTTTTTCTTTTCCAATTTTTGTTTGCAGCTTTTAATGTGTCCCTGAAGGAGTTTTTTACCACTTTTGCAGAAAATGTATCTACACAGTGGACAAGATGGACACAATACTCTTTTAAGTCTACACACACAATTCTATAACTTAATCTCACTTTAAAAAAAGGGTATTATAAAAAATATATGTGTTTGAGAGCATCTGTTTGGGTATCTGCATTAACCACTTTCAACAGTGAAAGGCTTGAAGACATCACTGGAACTGACAAACATCTTTGTTCATGAGTCTTTATAAGTAAGTCCTCTAATACCACATGGAAAACTCTCCCAAAGAAACATTGCTGTGCACCTGAAGTTTGCTTTAAAGGACCTTGGTAATCTGTTACTGAGAAAATGTTTGATAAAATGTTGGCACAAAAGTCAAAAGTTTGACTGAGACACAATGCTACGCCTGACACAAAAAAGGCTACAACTTACCAAGATGTAAACATCATCCCAGTAATGAAATGTGTCAGGGAGTCTGTGTTGTCCATAACTGCAGAAGATTAAGTAAATTTCCAATAAATATGATTACGGCTGTAATAAATGGTCACATCATATTCTCACTTAGTTTAGCTCTCCAGTTATGGCATTCCTCTGATGTGAAATCAGGCTTTAGTTCACTGAACCTTGTTTTACTGCTGTTCTTCATATCATGGAAAAAAATAAACCACTTTCTAAAATAAAATTTTTGGACAGTTTCATGTTTTTGTTGTTTTTTAAATGAGGTAATTTACTGATAAGGGGCCAGTTTCCATTATTGTAGCGATGCGATTTCAAGTATTTGAGGCAGCAAAGAGAAATGCTGTGAAGGACTATTTTATTTTATTCATGTTCATATCTTGCTGTGTCCCACTTGTCCCATTGTGCTGGAGCCAAAAGGTTTCTTGCATGTTCCTCTTGTTAGTTCTCAGTAGGCCTGCCCTCCTGCCTGTCTGTCTGTGCATTGGCCAAAGAATTGTTTTTACAAGTGCAGAAGTTGCTGCTCCATTGCCCTGCAGCCCAACCGTATAACCAGGCTCTTTTCCTATTCTAGGGAAGTGGAGCAAAGGCTTTGAGCTGCAGAGACAAAAACATACAAGACACTTTTTTTTTGTCCCTTCTGTCTCCTCTGTTCTCTTCTTTCACTCCGTCTGTCTTTCCTATAATTGCTGCTCTCATCTTCTCTCTTTGTCCAGCTTTTCACAGACCCCGTGTCCCCACTGCACCCACCCCCACCCTTTAACAAATATACATCAGTGGCTTGAGTTTTTGCAAATGTTGGCAGACTTGCCGCAGAATTCTCCGTCCCTCATTTGAGATGGGCATCCCTTTTACTTGTGGGTTTCTTGAAGGCTATCCCTAAGCTGGCCTGCCCTGCATGCTCCTGTGGACTGCCAGAGTGCCAGTGGGTTTTTTCCACTAACATTTGGCTGTCATGCCTTCAGTTGGGAGAGCCAGACTGAGCTATGTGGAGGGAAAAGCTTTATTTAGTTGACTCTTGCTTTGATTTTAAAAGAATACAGCTCTTTAATAAGATGCGTTCTCCTGTTCTGGCTTTTCTTTTGGGAGATTGTCGGCCTCCCTTGGGACTACACAGTGAGATGACCTTGATAGAATGAGGGGAAAGTGAGGGGGATAGTGGCACATACCCAGCAGGTGCTGCACAACTGTCTGTGCCGCAGATGGTCAGACATTCACTTATGCGTGTGCAACATGCATACATTATGCAAATACACCTGTGTGTGAGTGCATACGCATACTTTATGGAACATATGCATGCACACACACAAATACCTACACACAATTTCCATGTGATAAAAACTGTATTTATCTGCAAAATCTTTATCTGTTGATCTCCTATTATTTAATTTTAGATGCTTACTATTTTATAATGATTGAAATATTGTGCTTTGTTTCAGTCTTGAAACACAATATGCTAAAATACATCAAACTTATCATGAAGCACTTTTGCAGCAGCATGTCTGCTCTGAAATGCGGTCGTCTTTTCCATCCTCTGGTTATTTGTGAAATGTGAAACAAACAGCGTCAACAAGGCCTTAAGGAGCTCCAGAGAATCAGAGAATCAGACAACCAAACAGTAGCGCTTGGCTGGATTCTCTCTGCTCACTATGAACAGAGTCAGTGGGGAAGAGCTGCTTTCTTGACCAACTCACTGCCCTCTTTGACCATCTGCGTTGTGGCTCAGCCCAACCCAGTCTGGTTCTTCCCTCATTCTCCTTTCCATCTGCTGACATTTTTATCCTCCCATTAAAAATTTTAAGGGCCCATTATCTAAGAGGAAGGAATGTTGCTTTAATAGCATGTTGGCTCCATTCTTAGGCCCCTTCTTTTCAGTTTGAAACCGCCCAATTCAAGGTAGCTGCTTAAAGTTCTCAAGCAAAGAGAAGACCGTCTCCCCTCTGAGTTGTGTGACAGCAGCTCAGCATGGACCATGAGCCCTCTTTTCACTGCCCCATGCACTCAGAGCAGACTATAAACCCTTGGCATGCCTTGCACTACTTCAGCTCCATTGTTTCAGTCCTCCCGCTATATGGTTCTTAGCTTTAAGAGAGCTTGTAGCTCTGCGGTGAAGAACCTCTGGCCTTCTTGGTTCTTTTGTTCGAGGATCAGAGGAGAGGCCATCTTACCTGGTGTCGTTAATTTTTCCTTGTTTGTAGTTTCTTGCGACGTGTTAAAACTCATGTCTTCCTGCTGAAAAGTTTACCATTGTTTATTTTGTTTTAATAGCTCAGAGGAAAAGTCAAACAGGGCTAATCTCTAGATCGTTCAGTTCAGAAAACTTCATTTTTGAAAACTACATTTGATGAGACTTTTTACATATTTTGGTTCTTAAAAATTGTACAGTTCTGAGAGAGCAGGATCCATGCATTCATTCTCCAACTTCTGCCTATTCGAGTTTGGGTTGTGGGGGGCGGCACCTTGAGCAGAGAGGCCCAGACCTCCCTCTCCGCAGCGACCTCCTTGGGGGAACACAGAGGCAATCCCATGCCAAGCCAAGAGATGTAATCTCTCCAGCATGCCCTGGGTCTGCTCAGAGGCTTCCACTCGGATGGACATCCCTGAAACATCTCTAGGAGACATCATGACCAGATTCCCGAACCACCTCTACTGGCTCTAATGTAGAGGAGCAATGACTCTGTCCCACATGGAACCCGACTCATACGGCCCCTCCTGCACAGGAGGGTGGACCCACGTATTTGAGCACCCTTTTAATCTGGTCATTTCACTTGTGATCTCAGCAGCTGTTCTTAGGAGGCATAATGCACCACTGGACAGCTTCACACAACTTTGCAAATTCAAATTTGGACACAAATTACATTCTGTGCATCTTTTCTCAACTTCTCAAGCAAAAGTGTCAGATCATGGATTAATGTATATAGCTGATGTGTCCCTCTGCTAAAATTGAACTAAATATCACTAATGTTTTAGCAAAGACACACAAAGAAACTCAATATCTGCAGCTGAGCATCACAGAGGCACCTGCTGTTTATCTTTTCGGTGTGCAAATTCTGCTATTACTGCCTACGTACATATATAAGTCACATACATAAAGTATTCTTTAGGGTCTGTAAATGGCAGAATATTATTCTTCATGCTCCCGACATGATGTTGGATTTATTTTTTTAATTTTTGATTTTTTTGGTGAAATGCACTATTTTAAAGAAAGAAATACAACCTAAAACAAGCTAAAAAGCAAAATTAAACTGATTTTAGTTAGCTTTGCTCTGTCTTGAAAAAAGCAAAAGCCATGGCGGGCAAACACTGGTTTCATGGTGGAGGGAGACTGAGAAATTTTCCAGTGCAGGCATTGTCTGTACTTCTCATCCATGCTTTCTTTTTTTTCCCTGTTCTTCCTCTTTGTGGTGAGCTCTTGTCCCCTTTCCGGTTGAGCCAGACTTGCGATCAGTTTCAACCTGTGCATAACATCATTGCTGTGTTGCTGGGTGTTTTGCAGGGCAGCATGTGAGCCTGCCTCTGTAGACCGTAAGATTCATGATCCTTCATTCTGTTAAGGGGGAGGGATTATTAAAAAAAAAAAAAATGCAACCATAAATCAGCCACAAGTGGGACCATTAAAGCATGCAGCTTTTATATCTGTTTTGCTTGATTTCCATGAAAACATATCCAGTGATATTCTGTGGTTTTTAAAGCAGACTGTGTATTGATCAAACAACAAGCACTAAACCAACCCTTGGTAACGCATCTATCATTTCTTATAGTGCAAAAATACAAAAAGAAATTTATTGGCTTCGTTTAGCAGGATGACCTTTAAGTGCTCAGAGGTCACAAGCTATGCTGGGAGCATGAAATCATGTGCACTTCAACACACCGTTTAAATGCTATATTCCCTTTTCATTAAAAAGTGCAGTGAATAGATCGCTTGTGTCTGTATTATGCCACATAACAATGCACATGCACTCTTTAGTAGATATTTGAATAGATCTTACCCAGTTCCAAGTCTACTTTCTGTCCACTCTTTTGAATATGAAGGGATGTGAGACATTAGGTCAGAAGATTGTTTCAGTGATTGATAGCCAGATTTCTTTTTTAATCTCATTTTTTTTTCTCAGCATCTTATTCATCTGTAAAATTGTGTTTTCTTTCTACCATCACTTATTGAGGATTAAAAACTTCAGGCTCGAAGCAGCCAGTTAGAGAACTGCTCATTGTGGATGATGGCTGGGTCTGGCCTGGAGAAAAGGGCCATCGTATCAACACTTGGATTGAAATTGGTCTTCAGGGAGTAGAAAGTCCACGTTCTGGCCCCAGCCTGTCATTTAACTAATGGAAGGGACTCTTGTTTTCATGTAGAGGGGCTGGATAAAATTAAAGAGAGGGTGAAAAAGTGAGGTTTGTGATGTATAATAAAACCTTGGTGAGTAATCTTTACCCCACTGGGGAATGGTTGGAAATCCAATCCTCTGTTAGGCTCCTAGGTTCCTCTTTCTCACTGTGACTGCATGTACACATGCAGCCGGGAAAACACACCAGGGAATTCCACATTTTTACATAAAACATCCACATGACTTGCTGTGAAAATTGCAGCACTTTAAACCAGCTGTGTCTGTTGAACCTCATTCATGGCCATTTCACTCAGCCCTGCCATGTTTTGTTTTGTTTTTTTTGTTTGTTTTGTTTTGTTTTGTTTTTGGTTCCAGTGTTCTGACTTTGTATAGCAGGGAAGGCTGTTGCTGCACTTTGTATCCAATAGCTCACCCTGTCTGCAAGAACATCAACAGCTCTGACAGCAAAGTGAGCAAAGGGAGGATTGTATGACATACTGACACTCGCTGACAGACATAAAGTGATGGGCAGTATTTTTATAGTAGGGTTAGAATTGTGTATTGGATTGGCATCAGCTCCTTTTAGAGCAGATATACTGTAGAGTCTTGCCACGAAGCGGATATGTGTAAGAAGGAGTGCTTTCTTTTTCTTTTTTTCCCACAGGAGTATAACTACATGAGAAATATAACTAAATGGTAACAAGATGTAAATACACAAATGAATAATTAAAAAATAAATAAAAAATTACACACAAACCAGTTTCTGTCAACGTGAGATTGATTTAACCTGCAGCTCTGAATGCAGAAACGTAGACTCTACTGTATGACCGCTCCTAGCTGTCAAAACTTACACACCTCATTTAGACTTTACAGCACACAAGGTTATACGTGATTTACTATGTGCTGACACTCCCACACACATATGCATGTGATTCAGTTTATAGAAAAGAAAGTTGGCTAATTAAGAAACTTAGACCTCCAAACACCCTTCAATCTGACAGCAGATTTAATTAGACATTAATAGAGATGTCCTCCTGCTTACTGTCTCCTCGTTCGCCAAAGAAAGTAAAACAAACAAAAAAAAAATCTGTTTGTTTCTTAATCAGCCAGAGAGCCGAGGTTTGCCACTGCATCTGGAGTGGTGGTGGGCTTTTACAACACTGAAGTGAAATATCGGTTCCTTCCTCCAAAGAGCGTTCTGTTGCTAAAACGCAGGAGACGGAGATATTACCATTATATCCATTTGCGTTAGAATTCATGACGTGACATCACGGGTTATCCCGGGTGTATCTTCTGCTGGTATCTGCTTTTTACTTTCTTTTTTATGTTGCATTAGGCTAGTTTAGTCAGATATTCACAGACGTATTTCATCCTTGATGACTCATGAAAGCGTTCACTGACACTCTCATTTTAGTTCAATCACTTTTGATCTCGCTTTTGCAAGGAGAGTTAAACTGAGGAGTTTTCTCTTTTTTTCCTCCCTCTCTTTTCTTTACTTTATGGGGGATTACCTCAATTAAAATTACAGGTCTGGGGGATCAGCTCCTGCTGGGAGTTTTATCCTTTCTTTTGGCAGCCTCCTTTTTATAGCCTGAAAAGAGTGAGCAAGTTCCAACAAGCACTTGAGTCTTTTTTTTTTCTTTTTCCAAAAGGTTACTGGGCATGTCAGTCAACAGCAGTAGGCACATGATTCACACCAAGTCACAATGCGTGACAGGCATTTGTATGGTTTTAGCCCACTTACCATCTCTGTGATATTTAATGCAAACGAAACTCTGAGTTTACTGAATGTTCTTCTTCTTTAAAAACTGTGTAATCTTTATGACGGCTAAGAGATAAACCCTCTCTCTACTGGTCTTGCTATTTCCTTCACAGTGCAACCAGAAGGCACAAAGGAGGGGACCACCTGCATGGACAAGAATCACGGGTGTGCGCACATCTGTAGGGAGGCACAGAAGGGTGGCATCTCCTGTGAGTGTCGACCTGGATTCCAGCTGACCCGTAACATGAAGGACTGCAAATGTAAGTCATGCCAACCTCAAGGGCTGTTCACACACACACACACACACACACACACACACACACATACACATACAGCAACATCAGAGGACTACTTTATAGGCTCCTCATGAGGTGGCTGGGGCTTGGAAACCGACCCGTGAGCGATTATGGTACTCGTTCCATAAATGTCTCCCAAAAAGTTTGAAGTTGACATCAGTGTTGCATTACCAAGCAGTAGCTAATCTCCTGCGCAATCCTCATAAAGAACACCATGTTTTTCAAATAAGGAGGGATCATTTACACAACCAGGGCAAGTGTGGAGGTTACTCGAAGGGGACTGCTCTGACGGACAGCGCACACTTCCTGTTGCCTTGCAACAGAGATCATCCTGTCAGAGCTGGGGCCAGGGCTGATGGGGGATTTGTCTGTGTTTGGATAAGGATTGGAGAAGTGTTATTCTATAGTTTTTCTGTGACAGCCCAGGAAAAGGGAAAAAGGTGTTGGGATGGTAGGGTGTAGACAGGATGGCGATGGAATCCTTGGCTGTTTTTTACTCTGTCATCACAGTCGTGTTAAAGCGGCAAGGTTAAAGCTCCTTATATCTGCTGCCATATATATAAAAAGCTTGCACTCACATACATTAACGTGGAAACATTGATGGGAAATTGTGCTAAAAAGCAGCCGTCATGCATCTTTTGCTACATGACATTTCGTGAACACTAAGACATTTGTTTTCTGCAAATATAAGGAACTGCTAGAACTCTTCACTTGACCACTAGTTTATGGAGAGTTTGAATTCCTTTCCAAGTCCAATGGATGAATAGATAAAAGGCCAGCATTGCCACTTTTCCACCTAAATTGATACAGTGTGCCAGGTTTTTGAAATATCAGGCCCTCAGGTCTGCCCTTTCTCAAATATGATGGACGTTTCTTCACTTGTGATATTCAAGATGTCAAAAATACATTAAAAAAAAAAAGATACTCCACAAACTCTGGTGTGCTGAAACTGCTGCATCTGTCACAATATCTCACCTGTATCAAATAAATACAGTTAAGCAGGTTTCGGCCTGTCTTCCTCATAGACCAGCATTGCATGTTTATGAGGTTTGAGGTTTTTTTCCATCTAATGTTATATCTCATCCAAGAAGGATGCACTTAACTAGTAACAAAGACATGTGAATTTTCACATCTAAAGGAAACAACAAAGTTTCTCCTTTATTTTGATACCAAGATCATCCATGTAGACTTTGTAGGTGCAGAGAAAAACTTATTTATTGTGAGTCTGTCATTTTCGAGCATATGTGGCCCAGGGCTTAACAGGTTAATATTTACATTCAGTTACGATGACATAAGTAGTTTTAGTTAGGAAGAAAGAAAGCAGATTCTTCCTCAAACCGGTCACTTCAAGTTATAATGATCTTTTTGTTTTCAAGTATTTTGACAGAGATGACACTGTTGAGTTTTCAGGGTTTCTTCATTGTATTTCCATGCAGTCTGGATGGATTCATATCACAACCATCCAAAAAGATATGTACACGTGATTAGAAGCTCAGTTTTTCCTTCAGCATCTTGCGGAGTGAGTGATTAATAATTGCTTAATTGCAGAATTACTAAATTATACATGGATATCTTAATCTCACAGCAAATGTGCAGAGAATTCAGTCAGCAATGAAAATGCTGACTAACGTCTAGGGCTTGACTTTGTTTGCAGCGCTCTAATCACACCAAACTAAGTAATAACTCCTGAGTCTAAACAGCAACTAAGGCGAGCTTGAGGACTTTTAGGCAGCTTTCAGCCAGTCAGCATATTGTTTGGATGGTAAGACTGAGCTGTGATTTTGTCAACCTCCTGAAAGAAAACTTACAGTAGCATGACTATTGACTTTCAAATATCCAAGAAATACTTGTGTGTACTCCTGTGTAGAGTTTGTGTTCTCTCTGTGTTCTTTCATAGTGACGTGCAACTATGGTAACGGGGGCTGCCAGCACATCTGCGAGGAGACAGATCATGGTCCCAAATGTTCCTGCCACATGAAGTTTGTTTTACACAGCGATGGAAAGACTTGTGTAGGTCAGTCCTCTTGCCCTGATACAACCACAAAGGACAAGAAATAATTGTTTTTTTTTAAATGAGAATATGCAAAACTACAAATGATTAACTCAGCACCCTGTTTCACGAAGCAAATTTAATTAACCTTTGAAATAAGGTTTATGTAATAAAAGGCAAGATGAGAAGCAGGCCTCGTTCCAGTATCCCTGAGCCTTTTCTCATAAACTGTGACATACAAGGACAAAAGGCTACCATCCACTGTGCTTTCTTTTCTTCTGTTGCTACTTTGGTAACCTCACTGTTCCTGCATCTGCTTTTGCTTCTCTACTTCCTCCAACTTTATGCTGGACACTCTGCCTTTTCCTCTGTTTTACCCGGTCAGAAACACACACCTTCTATTAGTCCTTGGGTCATTTCCTCCACTGCTTCCTGTCGGGGATTAACTCACACACCTGACCTAACCTTCCACTGGCATTTATCAGTGTTTGCCTCAGTTGACTTAGGCTGAGTGAAAATCATTCAGCTACTCAGGCATATTGAACCACGCTGAAGGGCACTTTTTAATCAGATGGAACCTGTGAGAGCAGAAGTGTCAAGACATAGGTTTCAGAAGAGAACTGATATTTCACTAACAGGAATGGAATATTAGCGATGAAGTACGTCAGGTCTAAATGTGAAACTGACCGTAACGACCCTATAGACAGGCCTCTTTTGTATCTGCCTACATAACCAAAGTGGCATCACTTAGTTTCAGTTTACAGTGCAAACCCAATTCCTTCAGTGCAGCCTGTATCACCAGTAACCTGAGTTTGTAATGGGAACCAGAGCAAATTGGAGGAGACATTTTTTGAAGACAAACAGGAATATATGGGAAAGTGCGCCTGCAGTGCAGCCTGGTGACGTGGTTGCTTGGTTTCGGTGGCTGTAAAGTTTGAGAGCGTGGTTTGAATGGCGGCTCACTAGTTCAGTGCTTCAGGATCCCCTTTGTAACCGCAGCCCTGACGAGAGCCAGACCCATGTCAAGGTCTGGTCAGCCAACCTGTCATTATTGCTGAACCCTCGTAGGCAAGGACGATGTCACGGAATTGACTACAACCAAATTATACGTCTTCACCAGCCTTATTGAAGGCAGAGCATATGTACAGAGCATTTGGCATGCCAGATAAGGAAGTAATCAGCTGGTTGAAATCTCAGATTTCCCTCCACGGAGTCTGGGGTTATAGTGACGGAGAGAGAGCCTCTGTGCAGCAGTCATTTGGGCGCTCCAGCTCTCAGAAACTATAGTAGTTAATGAAACCTCAATGAAACAATCACTGACTAATGAACCACTGGCAAGAGAGTGACAGAAGAGCTTGATAAACCATTACAAATTAGCGCTAAGACAAATTCTCTGTCGTTTATAGTTTTCAAAGAAAAGCTGAAACAGTAATAACATTGTTATAATTTTTTTTTCATTTTTTTTATTTCATTGAAAAGTTGAGAAAGCTGGATAGGTTTATACAGATGTTTCAGTCTGAAGTGACAAAATTTAACACATCTGTCTGGCTAAAACAAAATGTAACACAAAATACTTTTCATTGTCATCCGTCTCAGTGCTTCAAACAAACGTTTTAAGGATCATATTTTACATCTCAGTTTTTTATAGTCTGAAATGCCACAAATAAGAAAGAAATTTTGTGCCGCGTGTGTCACATCTTTACGCATGTCTTCATTGTGCACACTGAAGTGATAATTACCTCTCAGCCAACACATTCAGAAATAGTAAATGATCTGCAGAGTGCAAAGGGTATCCGTAGAAATGTCACTCTTAGTATTGATTTGGAAATACTGTATTTATGAGTCACTTGTTTTTTTTTTATCCAAAACTGGCACTGCACATGATTAGAAACCAGCTTTTCCCCTGTCATTCAGCTGGTGTCATTCAGCAGGTGGGCTCTTTCATTACGCTGCAGCAGGGTCTCACAGATTCTTTCATATGTATTCTGCTGCATGTTTATTTATTTTGTGATAAAAGTGTCCATCCTTCATCTCTGCTGTCTCACCTCTGTTGTTGCTGTGCATCCTGGGGGTTGGGCATTTTTGTGACTGCAAAGCTTTTTTTGAATGGCACACATACACTGTTGTCTCCTGGACGTGACATGTACAAACTATTAACTCTTTTGAAGTTAGTTTTTTTTTTGTCCGAATGAATCCTTTAAAAAATTCAGATTTATTTATGGTGCATGCATCAGTAAATTCAGATATAAGAAAAGAGCAGCCATCATGTGGAAGCATTCATGCCATTAGCACAGCAAATCATAAACACTCCCAAATAGCAGGCAGATGCAGGCATGCTCAGGAGTTCAACCATCTGAAGAATGGCCACACTATGCAAGGAACACACAAAGAGCATGAGTGATGCATTTTATAATACAAATCGAGAGCCATACAAACAACCACACAAACATGCAGTACACATCCTGCATGCATGCATCACATGCATGTAAATCACAGACATATGCCCATAACATAAACACATCATTGTTGTTTAGGGTGGTCTGTGCATTCATGCTGGTGTATTCAGATGTATCTCACGGTGGCTTGTCCCCAAACTGCAGAAAGGCATTGTTTCTGGATGCTGCATGTTGGGTTTGGGACATGCTGGTGGATCTGTGGCATTTGTGGTAATCTATGCATGCTTTGTGGCATTACCATTTAGCATGAGCATCTGTTTCATCATCTGGCACTTCCAAAGGGCAACTCATGTATGCCACAGCGATCATTTCAAAGATTATGTGATTCAGTTAAAGGATTTGGAAATATGATATATA
>JBAMYA010000007.1:10422328-10445544 GCA_037176975.1 Arrhamphus sclerolepis
CACACACACACACACACACACACACACACACACACACACACACACACACACACACACACACACACACACACGATATTTTAATGTCTTCCCTCCATGGGCCCATTTTAGGCTTTTCCATTTCTTCGTCTCTCATCTTCTGTTAATTCACCACCATCTGCCTCAGCATCTGTTTGAGGAGCCAGAAAAAAGTGTCTGCTGTTTCTCTCTCTTTCCTTTATCTCTACTTTTTTTTTTCTTAATTCCTCATCCTCTCTCCCATGTAAATGCCAACAGTAGCATCCTCTTCAGTCTTTGTCTGGCCTACTGCACCACCCCCTCATCTAACTGGCCCTGATTTAGCATAATCTCCAAAATCCTCCCTCCCTCCCCCTCAGTCTCCTCAAACACAAACACACGAAGACATACTTCATACTGTAGAAGATTGTATGTTGCAGAAACTGAGGCAAAATCACCTCAGAATCTGAAAATATTTCTGGTCGTCAGGAACGCATTTTCCTGGAAGCACAAAAAGTTGGAGAAAAAAAAAAATCATAATCAACTGATTCTTATTAAGGAAATTTAAAGTCTGAAAAATATCACAATTGTTGACAGACGCCATAGGATAACATGAGGATGATTATTATGAGGGGGATTAAAGAAGGATGGGACCTGCAACTTAATGTCAGCCCCCCACCATTAATCCATTCATACCTGCTCTATATTTAACTGCTTCCACGGCCCTTTTCTTCTTCTGGCCTCCTGCCTGCTGTTCCATCTTCCATCTCTCCTTTGAGGTTTTAGGAAACAATAGGACTGTCCACTCCACAGCCGGCCTGAGCCACAGGATCCGTCCCTGCCAGAGGAGATTACAAGCATTCTTGTGCCAGCACAAAGTTGTCGTGGAGACTTGCGATGCTGGAAGCTTTCTGAGGACACACATTTTTCAACATGTCTACACTTTTCAGCCGCTCTTTTATTCTTCTTTTTCTTTAATTTCTGCATTTGTGTAGAAATTTAGCTTTAGTATATTACAATAATCAGATGCCAGCAAATGGATTACTGGTTTTGAGGACAAGAGGGTTGACATTTTCAAGCCTTTGGTTCAGTTTGTATTTCAATA
Source organism: Arrhamphus sclerolepis (assembly GCA_037176975.1). NCBI lineage: Eukaryota > Metazoa > Chordata > Actinopteri > Beloniformes > Hemiramphidae > Arrhamphus > Arrhamphus sclerolepis. The sequence goes on from JBAMYA010000007.1 coordinate 10,423,428, forward strand.
ATGCTTGACATTATAGTGAACTAAAATAATTCTTAAAAGGAACCTGGGCCATGTAAAGCAGAATGTGGTTGACTGGCAACTGCAACTGACTGAAAAACAAACATTACTAAAGAGCAAATGTTGAGGGGACACTGTTCCTGGCATTAGGGTCATCATCGTCCTCTGGACTTTGTTCTTTGCTGTCATTTTAAAGACTCAGCATTTTTACCAAGTCTGTGCGACTTGTGTGACTTTGAATCGTCGTAAATTGTTTTACACACTATTCAACACAACAGCAAGGCTACTTTCTTTAAGTTTTACAATTTTAAATATAAAATTGATTTATTTGAAGAGTCAGAGGAGCCATGGCCAAATATCTTTAAACTTTTCAACCGTTTCTTTTGTGGTACCAATTATAGCTCCATTTCCTGACCCCTTTGTTCCCCCAATGATTCCACCTATGGAATTATTTTTTTTCTTTCTTTTTTTTAAACTCTTTATTAAAACTACCCAGTGATGAACAATTAAACATCAAATTGCTAATAATTTTTTGACCATTTGTGAAGATGAAAAAGGTTAATGAATGAAAATTCAATTTCAAACTCCTTTATTGTTGGATTTGTTTTGAAGATGGAGAAAAAAAAAGAGAAAAAAGGGCAACATGTAACATGAACTGAGTGTCCTCCTGAAGGGGAGGTTTAATTTTAAATAACTTCTTATAGAAAAAAAATGCCTGTATTGTTTTCTCAGTAACATATGATTTACATATTATATACATATAAAAAATACTTTGTTCAATGGCAACACTTTAATTGAAGACACAACAAAACCAGTGTTTCCTTTCGTTAATTCTTTCAGTGGCTTCTTGCTGTGTTTACATGTTGGGAGTGACAGGCCTTCTCTCATGATCTCATGATGTCAGGCCCACTGGGATCAGCAGTGTTTATTTAGCAGCTCTCACACATTCACATTATGAACCCTCCACTTACATTTAGGCCTTGCCACAGGCGAGAGGTATTGGAGCCGTCTAATTAAATACAGCACTGGATGCCCCCTGCTCCCTGCCTCCCCTCAGGCCAACATCGATTGGACATCTTTGTGCAATATGCTAAAACATATGGGGCAACGCTTGGGACTCTGAATAGACAAGTGATATTCGACGCTGCAGCCACTTCAGATAATTATGATTATGATACAGTTTCGTCTACTTTCTCATGTTATATTATTCTGTCCGTGGGCAATGATGTCTTCCTCCCTCCTCCTCTTGTTTTCTCTCATTTTGTCTTTCTCTGTGGGGGAGCTTTTGTCTGATAAGTTGTCACATTAAGTGCTAACTTTTGGGTGATTGCTGGGCTTTTCTCTCTATCTCTTTATGGCCAGACCTTCTAATAGCTGTCCTGCGGCAGCACCCGAGGCAATCATGTTACAAATAAACAGGCTGACACAGTCATTTACTCAAATAGTCCCTACACTATTCACAATCCTCCCCTGGTGATGATCCTTCGAACAACAATTATTTCAAATGTCAAAGATCCAAGCCTTCGGGGCATAGACAAATGAACATTAAAAATCTATTACCAAACGCTTTAAAATACATATATACATTTTCCTTCTTAAAAAAAAAAAAAATTAGGGCAATAAAGAGGGCCTCTGCAACCAAAACTATCCAACGTCCATTTTTACAAGTCATCTCTCTATTTATGATGAAAGAATGAGACCATGAGTTACTGCTGTAAGAGGTGTTCAAGTTTCATCCCCTTGTTTCCTTTTGTCTCATGTGACTAGGACCAGAGGGATGGCCTCTGATTTGTTGTCACACTGAGCTGTTCTACATGACCTCTCATAACCTCATCTCATCTCTCCGAGGACTCTCAGGAACCTTTGGTCCACCCTGCAGATGAGATGAAGATATTCCTGCCTCAGTGGAGTGTAACCTCTGGGGGATGATGAGGGTTTTTGAGTAACCACAACAGTCAGATTTCAGCCAGTCCGATTCTTCTTTGACCCACTCATTTATAGAGAAATTCTTAAATGACCAGACGTATTTCTGACTAAACACGTCTACTTGAAATTGCTTGGTTTAACCACATCCTGTTTTGCCTTCGTGTAAGTGAATTGTCCAGTTAAGATATATATGCCTAATATAAAAAAATATTGCTTGCAGTATCAATCTATTCCATGTGATTGCCTCTCATGATGGGCACGAAATCCTTCCTGTGATAATGGCATCCATCTTCACCTTTATATTGCATGTATTTGTTACCTTTGGCCCAGTAGCAATAAATCCAATCTAGTCTCCTGGATGTGGACCACTGACCACTACGAACTGGTCAAGGAGAGTAGCTACAGTTCATTTCACATCAATGCCTGTCATCATTATAAGGAGATTAAACGGCCTCCCCAGTAGTCTGTATTAACAGGGTAATCTACACAGGATTTCAGGAATGTAATTATCTTTAAATATAACAATATACATTTTTATAATTAACTTTAACAGTCTCGGTGCAATTTTTGTCTGACCATATGAAATGTAACTAAACATTATGCATGTAAATCACTTAACTATGCCCTTCACTATTTGGAGAAAAAGAAATCTGTTGAACCATGACCCTGAGATGGACACTGAACTGCCAATTCCTTTGCATTAAATGAACAAGTAAGAAGTGATTTAACACCACTACTGACACAGAGGATTTCAAGGATATAGATTTGATATTAATAAATTGTCTATTGTAGCCTCTTGATATATACTTCCCTTCTTGTTTTATCAGAAACTTTAGCACCTTACGCATTTCTGTTTAGCCTATGCCTCATGTTTAATGAAGTACTCAACAAATTACTTTTTCGCTAATAATGAACTGAAGATATCTGCTGACCTTATAGAGTTTGACCCAACTTGGAAACATTCAATAAATAAGTGGAGATTCTAGTGTGAGGAAGCCTCAAGTCTGGAGTTTAGGATCAGATTCAAAACCTGCAGCATTTATACTGTATGTTATAGTTAGCAACATGCAGCATTTATACTTTATGTTATAGTTAGCAACATGCAGCATTTATACTGTATGCTATAGTTAGCAACATGCAGCATTTATACTTTATGTTATAGTTAGCAACATGCAGCATTTATACTGTATGTTATAGTTAGCAACATGCAGCATTTATACTGTATGTTATAATTAGCAACATGCAGCATTTATACTGTATGCTATAGTTAGCAACATGCCAGTCACAAGGTCACCACGAACAAAAAGTATACTCTGTTTTATTTATTTATAATAAAAAAAAATAGATGACATTCAAGACAATATTATGCTGCCTTTAAAAATATTTCTTGTTAACTGAGGCATCTTTGTGGGTTAAAGGCCTTTCAGCCTCCAGACACTCTGCCAATGGACTAAAGAGTTTTATGGGAAATATGAGCTGTATATTGATTGAAAAACAAAAAAGCAACAAGAACAAAAGTCCTTTGGATCAGCAGCGTGTATTACAAGTGTCTCAATGGAAAGCAGAGGTGACGAACATGCAGGGCAGTGATAAAATAATGATAATAAAAGAATATTGTTTCTCACCTGTTCACATGGATTGGTTGTGACAAGTGATTTGTTCTTGTTAGATAGTTTGTCTGAAAACAGAATTATTCCAACTTTTTTGAGCAACAGTGTATCTTTCTATACCTCAGGCTACGGCTGTCTGTATATTGTCTTATATGGGATTTTAAAGTATTTTCTATATAAACTGTTATCCCTGTGTTAACATGAGATAGCATCAACGCGGCAAACAAAACATTGTTATGGAGTTTATTCCAAACAATCACTTCTCTCTTGGTAAAAGGTCATGAAGTTGAAAAGAGAGAAACAGAAATTGGGACTGCATTTTGATTAAAAAAAAGCTAAAATACAGCAAAGTTCCAGTGTGTACTAATATGGTGATCTTATTAATGAGTGCCAATTTTGTTCTGCTGGGCTGCAGTTCTTTACGTTAAAAAAGTGAACCAATAAATTAAAATTCTTTATGAAAATAATAAATTTTGAACCTCAACCTTGTGGTTTTTGCTCCAGATATCTGATGTTAGGTATAAGGAGAAAAAAAAGAATTCAAGACTCTCAAATCAGTGATCTCAATGTATCACAAGAAGCCCCATGGGAGTTTCTCTAGGTGGAGCAGATGGTAGACAAATAGTATGAAAGGGGGGTTTACAGAGTTTTCATCAATTACCACAGCTAATGTATCAATATGGAGGAAAAACATCAGATTTGCAATGTTTTGACAGGATCATCGGTATATTAATATTTGCGATGCAAGACATCAATCTTAATTTTCAACTTTAAAAGCTGTTCTTCAACAACACCACACCTGATGGGCAAAGTTTCTTACAGTCACTTCTCTCACAGCCCTCAGGTTGGATCTACAGTCTTTGATAATAATTTGATAACAGAAGAAAATGAGCACATTTTTGTTTTTTATTAGCATGTTCAGGCACACAGACATAAGAGACATCTCTGCTCCACATTATGTGATGGAACACAGTCTGATTGGTTATGCAGCATCATGAAGGATGGCATATTTCACCAACTTCACAGAGAAGTAAATTATATTATCTAAAGGCAATGGTTATGAATAAAATGGGCTTAAATGGACTAAAGGTTTTCCTAACCTTAAGACCATCAAATACCAACCTAGAATTAAAACGAAGAGCAAATCTAAAAGTCTAAAAAGACATTTCAAAGTAAAGGTACCTTGAAAATTCAGTAGCAAGAGTGAAACTTAGTGAAGCTCACCAAACCCCTCATTGCCCCTGATTGTCAAATTGTACTTTTCAGTAAAAGTGAAATGTAACTTTATCCTTTAGCATGACAAAAACTAAATTATCTTTTAAGAAATAAGGCAGCAGAGACAAAACAATATAAAAATCATAAGAAACTGAATTATTTTATATGATAAAACTACAGCTGTGCTCTAAGTTTAAGTCCATAAGCAGTTTTCAGATCTGCAGGCTTCATTTTTGTGTTCCTTCTGAGTCCTAATTAATATGTAAAGACTTCTGTAATTAAAATGCTCCTGGTGTAAATGTAATATTCAACAGTTCTCCTGACAGTGATATATTCTACATAGATTATCCTCAGTGATTTTGACTTGCCAATTAATCAGCATTATTTATGATGATAAAAGAGGGTGGAAGAGAAACTTTCTGATAAACAGACTGCCTCAGCAGTCATGATGTATTCTGCTGAGGAAACTTTTGAAATGCTTAGGCTTTAATATTTACGTGTTACCGACTTCTCATGAGTAGGTGAAAATACTGTGGTGAATGTGATCAGTTGCCTAAACGATAGCTGTTTGACATATTACTCAGAACTCCATTAGGTGTGTTACCTTACAGCCTTAATGATTTACTTTAAAGTAATGAAGCTCATGAGGATAATGAATTTAGAGTCAGAAAGAGAGAAGTTCCTGCATTAACTGAAGTGCTCTTGAGACAGATTTAGTGATTTTGGAGAGCTGAAATACTAAATAATACTAAGAATAAAATCAGAATAAAATTATTACAGATGTGTTATATTATTTTGCAAATTGTCGCAGTCAGGTACTAGTATTTGTATGATTTTTACTAATTTTGATAAATTGATACAAAGCATTTTTTGTTCTGTTCTGGGTTCTTGGTAGCCTTCTAAATTATTCTTCTGAATCATGCTGATCTTTAATTATTCCCATACAACAAGGGCTAATCTACAAGTTCAAATTGTGCTCCATGAAATAAAGAATTATGCACACCCACCTCTCAAGGCTTCCAGGTTCATCCCTGCCCGTTGTGTTTTTTGGGGCAGTTTGTCTCAATTCATTTGCATTTTTATGCAATGTTAGTCATGAGGGGCTTCTATTACAGCCATGAATACATTACGAAAACCATTAATCACACTTGAAGTAATGCAAAGTGAATCTGCGACACACCTGTCCTGCTCACCGTGAGCCATGTTACTTATCACTCACACTGGGCAGGACAGGATCATGAACCAGCATGGACCCACCCTCCTCAACAAGATAGATAAAGCTTAAACTTTGTTGTTTTGAAAATACTTGCAAACTTGTAAAGGTATTTGTTTATTCAATTCTTCACCCATGAGATATGAGCACAAAGTTCTTGTTTTGTTGTGTTTTGGAATATGTGAAATACTCTGTAATTTGATGAAATACTAATTTTACTGCATGTAAAAATCAGATTTTTTTTTTTTGTAGAATTTTGAGGCGTGAAATTGCTGTCATGTGTCATGGACCATTATTACTGTAATTTAACCTGTAGTTAAAGATAGCCCAATCAGTGCTGAAGCTATTACAGAGCAACCAAAGAATCAGTCACAGGTTCTTAGGATTCACTTAAACCGAAGACGAGCTTTATTTTCTAACGTCATGAGAAAACAATATGTAGTACTTGACAGTAGGAAAAAGTAGTATAATAGTTGTGGTGCTTCTCCAAAAGTTGATGCTCCACATACCTTTTCTGTTTAAGTGAAAGGAACATTAATCTGATGCATCAGTGGGGCTCTGTTTAATGTGAAAATGTTTTTTTTTCCCATGCTTTTGCAAGGAAGAAGCTTCTGCCACGCTAATGATAATAAATGGCAACTAATGGGATGACCAAACATAACAAATGGAAAATTTTAAAGGTGTGTGTGGGGGGGATAAATGATTGTTCGCAAGGTTTATATGTTGTGTGTTTGCGTGGTTTAACTGAAACAACCTTACAAACTTAAACCTTAACAGTCGTTATATTTTGAGCACATTTATGTCTAAAGACTTACTATTTTACTACGTTTGTAATTCACTAACTTGGATGTTTTGAGAGCATGCACAAAAATTGAGACATATTTTCACAATGTTGTCTAAAAAAAAAAAAAAAAAAATCCTAAACGTTACAGCCCATAAAACTGCTCATGCACATGTGCCTGGTTTGGCCTCTTCACAGATTCATTTTATGTCCGTCTGAAAATAAATACATTTTCTTTCATTAAACATGCGGGACTATAATTCATACATTTAAGAGAATTATGAACTGAACACACAGAAAACATTTGATAAATTAATTTTTATCTCCAAACAAAACCAGGAAATGTTGGTGCCTAATCCTGAGTGTACAAATTTTGATGACTAAACTTATTAACTGTGTGGCAAACTGGTTATCAGCATTGATTGAGAAGACTCAATAAAAAGTAAAATAAAAGTTAGAATTAGCAACAACATAAAAGGTAAATAACAGTCTAAAACTGTTGTCTTAATTTGGGTTCACATACTATTTTTTTGAGATGTAACATTTCTTTGCCACAAATATGATCTTATTTTGAAAGGTTCTATGCATACAGTAATGAGCAAAACTCTTAAATGCCATTTGTCTTGATGTTTTGCCACAGTTTTAAAGACATTCATGGTTAATTTCCAGTCTCTTTAGGAGACAAACAGAAAGTCCTCCAGCCTGGTTATTTTAAACCTACAATAGAATAGAACATCATTACAAACATCTGCCTCCTTAAAAAGAATTAAATCTCTGCTTGGTTCTAAGGGAGGTCACACGAAATGCTGTATATTGTTTGTAGTCATTTTGACCTGATTTAAGCTTGAAGTTGAATTATTCTTTGGCCAATAAATATTAAAAAATGAACAAATGATTAATAATTCAGTTATTTTTTGTTTGTGTCATAATAAAGAGAATGTCTTTCTTAGAGTTCTACTTATTAAAATAATTATAATAATAAAAAGAAAGCACTGATTCATGGATGCCACTATAGATGCACCTGACATGCACAGAGAGCTCTAATGCACTGTATCTGCTAAAGTGTGGTTCTGAGAGGTACATCTAAGAGACTTTCAGGCCTTTGTCCATTTGGCATTGAGTGGAACTACATTTGTCTTAATGATTGTGCTCCTTGAGCTGATTTTTGCTTCACAATAATCAATATCAAAGTCGCCAGTGGCAGCAATGCCCAAGAAAGGGGGGAGTAAATGTAGAGAGACATTCTTTCTTTGCGTCGGCCTTGTCAGTGTAACAATGCTTTTAGAGTTTGGCCCTGAGCATCTAAACACACTCTCAATCACTCCTGAAATCCTAGTAGGCCACACTTGACTGCTATTGTAACTTAGATATAGTCTCAATTTGTATGTTGTCTCGCAGCAGACATGGGGGGGAAAAAATAAATGGATTGATCCCCCGTCCCACTCCAACAGTTAAAGCACATCTGTTAAGGTCCAGGATTTATTTAAAATATGTCACTGCCTGCAAATAAACAGGTATGTTTATGTTTATGCTTATGGATTGTGTTGTTACCATACATGTTTGTTTTCATCCTTCCTTTGTCAAAATACAACTACAGCACTCTGTCTGTGCAGCCAACCGACGTTCTGGATAATTTTGTGGAAATAATGTTTATCATTTCAAAAAAGAAAAAAAAAAGGAGTAAATATCAGAAACAGAGGAGATATGAGATGTGTAAAAGTGTTATGGCACAAACAGAAGAAATGAGAGAACAAAAGAAGAAAATTGTTCAAAATATCATCTTATATTTAGTTCTTATGAGTGTGTAGGTTTAGGCTACTTAAAGGTCTGCCTGTCGATAGTTGACTACAGAATTGACTGAACTACTGTCAACAGATGCAAAACGCAGAGTTTCTGGCATGAGCTTTGATGAAAATAGATGAGTGCTTATATATAGACGACAAAACAGGGAGAAAAGTGGTGGGGACCCCAATATCAGTACACTTACAAAGTTAAATTACTTTTGTGTGTTCTTATCCTCACTATGGAAGTGGAACAATATTTCTAAGTCTTAACACAGTAATTTGTTTTAGCATAGACTATTAACATGGCAACATTAGCATACTAACATTAACTGCCATTTTTCTACAAACATATATTACATTCTTGCTCAAAACCTCTTCAGTTCATAGTTTTGGTCCCTAATGAAAGTTTATACTTCTTACCATCTAAATAAATACTGATAATTTTCTTTTAATCAGCTTTTCTGCAGTTTACAAACTGACAACAAACAGAAGCTAATTACTCTGTTTTCCTGCCCCTCATAGTTTATACATGTTACCAGCTGGACAAATGTTATTCATTAAACAATGTTAAAACACTTCATCTCCTGGTTTCTGGTGCTCAGAATCCAAAGTCCGTGTGACTTATGTTAACTTACTGTAGCTTCCTCTGCTTTTCTATTCTAATCAGGCTTGCTTGGACTGTGGTGAAGGTGAGAGAGGCGTGTGGTCCCGTTTGGCCCCTCAGTGACCAGAGAGGAGGTGATAAATGACTGCAACACTCATCCCTGTCAGTACTGGGGGTGGGGGTGATGTGGAGGGGAGCGGTCCTCCTACCATGAGCTACATCATCCTAACAACATTATTCTTTTCATGGTGCTTGTCGATAGAAGCCCCGTGTGATTGGCATGGGGATCCGCTCAGGTTAATTGGAAGCCTGAACTGTGTAACGGCACGGGAAGCTGAGCAGACACTGTCCCTCTTGTAATAACACAGGAGGCCTGTGTGTCTGTGTATCGATTACATCTTAGGTTCACGGCACCCGTATGGGAATGAAATATCAGAGGACAGGTTATGGATGTTGCCGTCAGTGGCACTGAAGGAGTGGAGATGGGCAACTTGTACTGAAAGAAAAATTCCATAATGAAACGCCTCACAAGATGACATTGTAATCGCTTCTTTGATCAACATCCCTTATGCTCCCCGTACAAAGGACCACATATGTTTCTATTTAAAACGCAGAAGTACAGTAAACTTCATAAGGAATGAAACAGATTTGACTTATCAATGAAGATGTTTGAACTTGTCTGGTATGTGGCAGGTGTATTTGCCTTCACATCCGAGCTCCGTGGGCACAGAAACACTTTGTCTGACTCCCAACTCCTTACTCTCCTTTTGATCAGGGGCCCATAGCTTCCATTAGATGAGGGATACATGATACTCCATATAGGAGGTAACCTAACACACAGCTCCAACTTGGAAGCATGGCTCACAGTCCTGTGAAGCAGGCCACCCTGGAAAGAGGTGAGGTTGACTGACAGTGCTCATATACAGGGACTGTTATTTGCTCTTCTTAAATATTTTAAAGAGAGGAAGGACTTCTTTTTTTTCCCAAGAGAAAGGATCATTTGTAATTTATCAGCTGCTTTGTTGCATTACTTTACTAAGCAACCAACCAGTCCCGTTCAATGTTTATATCTTACCAGAGTCGCATTCTTAATATCATCTCTGTCATTCCTGGAGGAACCTTGATGCATTATTAAGTGACTGAGGTTTTAAAGGTTTTGATGTCATAACTCAGGAATTTTTCTTATTAATTTCAAAATTAATTACAAACACAAAGTGACATTTTATAAGAAATGTTTAGCATAGCATGAATTATCGCTGCTGTAAATTGGATGCAAGCGACGGAGTGCAAAGCCTTGACTTGAGCTCTTTGTGATTAATAAAAGAAGCTTTCACTTCAGTTTTAAAACCAGTCATGATGAACGATACAAAGGGATGAAACAAAATTCCTCCTCTAGCTGAAGGACAAGCTATTTTAGGGGTGGATGTACATTTAAAAGATGTATTAGATTAAGAGGAATCAGGGCTATCATTTATTGTATTTGTTGTTCCATCAAACAGTTCAGTGACTAACAGCCAATGAAGGACATAACTTAAGATGGAGGTCACATATTTATTCAGCAGATTGCAATTTTAATATGCTAAATAAGTCAGTGTGTGTCAGTAAGTTTTCTTTTCTTTTGCTGATGATCACATTATTGTGTGACATTTTGTCATAGATATAATGCGTACATTAGCGACTGCACAGGCAGGCAATGACTTGGACACCCTCACTCTGTTCTGTGGAACACAAACAGGAGGTCCAGCTTTGTCTCCTGTGGAGCAGAGGATCTGGATTCTACATGAGTGACTGAAACACAGCATCCTCCATCCTGTCGCTCATAACCCCCTCATAGAGCCCCACAAGGCCCACCACGTGGCTCTCAGCACTGAAGTCCAGATTGTGCCACTGGGCTGGTACTGGACTGGAGGTGGGCGATGGAGCCCCAATCCATCTCCCGCAGGAGCCCGGTGACGGGAGCATCGGTTGCCCACTCCTCGGCTCTGAGCACAGTCACGAAGATGGATTGGTTGGCCAACTCACCAAAGGAGGCAAAGCATGCCGTTAAGAGCCTGTGCATCACTTGGCTGCTCATATGCAAAGTTTGATGAAAGAGGTTTTTCTGGGAGCAATGAATTAGGGCTCCACTGTGAAATTAGATTCCTGGTGAAAACCTTGCAGGTTTAGAAGTAGCATTGTTTCGTTATCGCCAACTATTCCAGCAATAAATATAGATAAAGTTAAATTATGTTGGGACTCAAATGACTTACTATAAATATGAATGTCAGAAAAAACTCAGATATTTTAACATTTGCAGTGGTAGAAGTCAGAGAAATGTTGCATAAAATGTAGTTGAGAGAACACACATGCTGTGATACTACCAATGTTGAAGGTGTTAACTTCATGTATCCAGCAATCCACTATTAATTGTATCCATATATGAGTAGCTAAAAGTTCTCTGGAACTATTGAGCTACAAACAGCTTGTTCAGGGGGAGAATACAACAGAGGGTGTACGCAATATTCCCCTATGATGACATAAATCTTGTGGAAAAACTGTCTCATCTTCAAAAAGGCTCCAAATTATGGAGCACTTTAACCTGATGCACGAAAGATCGCGCCGCCTCCCCGATCCAACCCAGAGGTACAACAGCAGCCTGAGCACTGACAAATTTGACAAAGGGAATTTGCTCAAAAAAACACTGCCTCTATTTGGTCAGCCGAGCGGCAAATATGTTGGATGATATGGTTTATTAGGCAATCCATTTTTCCACAATAGTGGGGCCATCTGCAAAGGTTAGCGTGCATAAGGTTCTTATGGCAAATTCTATCTAATCTCCCTTCGAAGGGCCGCCGCAAGAGCTCAGTGGCAGATTTTTCATGTAGGTACGATTTGGAATGCAAATAGAATAGCTGATGAAAGAGGTGACCTTCTAAGTGCAGAGCAGCAGGGACTTTGTGGAATATGCAGAGGCGGAATAGAGCAGAAAAGAATGAGTTACTGCCACTGCCACCTCAGCTGCATGGTAATATACGACTGTGGCTCAGATACAAGTGAACCTGGCCTCAAGAACATGTAGGTTAATCTCTAAGGATGGCACATCATGTTCTCTGTACAAAAAAAAAAAAGCTGGCTTGCAGAATTACAGTATATACATTTATTCCATAAGGCATCCAATGTCAAACAAAATACTTATGAGAAATTTGTTTTATACTATGTCTTATGATCTGTGTGTTGTTTTTTCAGGTTTTGCAGAGCTTAAGTTACAGAAAATGTTGCATACTTCTCAGTGGTTTCTGCTTTTGAGACACAGCTGACTGACATTAACTTGACATCAAGATATATGTCCTCATAACGCATTTTGCGTAATAAATAGCAGCATGTACGGAACATTAAGAGGCCAATCCAGTTGATGGATGCTCCAACATGCTCAAAATCTACCTCAAAATGAATTTTGCAACAAGAATATTCGAAGATATAAAGGTGAGACTGCATGTCAATAGTGTGGTGTACCTACTCTTTTGTCATAGGTAGTGCATATCTCGAACACATAGACAAATGGGTGAGGTGTACCACGGTCATTCAGCCGTGCATGTCTCATCTGTAGCTAGCTTTGGCAGAGTAGTCATCTTCATTCCCTTTGTCCTTACTGCAGTAGGTAATCTATCAGTTTCAAGACGTGCTGGAGAGTCCGGCTGGCCTACTCACACTCCCATTTGAATTGAGAATCCAGTTTCTGCTGTACCCACGGTCCCAGTTAAACTGAGCTGCAATTGAGAGTGAGTGAGCTGTCCTTGATACATATTACTGTCCCGATATGATTGAGCTTCTTTGCTATCGCCGGAGAAAAGAGGGAAAATTGAGCACTTGACTTTGGAGGGCTGAAATCCCAGTACTGCATGAATGCATTTCTCTTTTTTTTTGTTTTGTTTTGTTTTGTTTTGTTTTTTTTTTTTTCATGGGACAGGCTTGAGGTCCATTCTTTTTTGTTGTGCTCAATGAGGCAGAAGCAAAAGGGCAGGTTAGGTTTAATTTTGCAATTTTAATTTTCAAACAAGATAAGAAACTTTATTTTAAACTCAAAGCATACATCACTGTGGTCTATATTTGCATTTCTGTGAGAAACTCCCTTTACTTGGATATTAAAACAGATAGCCTTATTTTCTCCACCATTAAGTGTCTTTTCTGATGAAATTCGTTTACCTTTGAAGTCACATCTCTGGGCGGAAAATGATGACTCTCTTTTTACTGTGCAAACACCTGGCAGCCTATTCACACCTGGAAGCAGGACAAGGCAACACATTCACTAATGATCCTTAAATGGCTACAGGTTCTGCTTTTTTTTTTTTATGCAGCATTGTGGGGTCTTAAGGTTGGTGAAGCTCTTCTGATTTTTCCAAGTTAGCTATCTAACTTTGGGAGGAGTTCCATTTATAATTTCCTACTGGAAATTCCAACTTTACAATTCCAGTGGAATGAAGCGTTACTCCCAAAGCCACTCATTCCAGCTGAGAAAAGTAACAATCAGATTGATTTTAACACAAAAAGCAATGAGAGCAATAATACAGATGTAGATGTCTCTTTATTGTTTCTTGAATTTTTCTTAGTTATGCATTGCAGCACATCTGGGAACCGACTGCTGTGCAAGCCCAGAGAACGTCTTCTATAGATTATTAAATCAATAGGGATTTGACATAGACCTGTGTGAACATGTTTGCTTTATTGCAACCAGTTCCTCCTCCAGGGCTTTGCTGAAGTGAGATTCATCACCTGGCTGGTCTCTGTCACCTGATGGAGATAGGCATTTATAGCAAGACTACATGTGAAGGAACTGATTATGACGCATGTCGATTGTTCTAACAAATATGGACTTGAAAGAAATGAGGGAGCATTCCCACTTTCTTCCGACAGTTGTCAACTCTGTTCCATAAGGCAGACAAACCTTACATACATTACACATGTGGTGGTTTGTCATTAGCTTTTCAAAATCTTACTTGTCTGTGGCCATTTGTCTTTTGTGTTTATTTATTTAGAGGTAGGAGTAAGGATCCATTTCCAAAGCCACAATGCACTAATAGTGTCTCTTAACCACCTTATGTCTCTCTTTTATCTCTGCAGAGCCAAACTCCCTCTGCACCTGTCCCTGGGAACCACGAGGGTTAATGATGAAACACAAACATTGTTTTCTGTGAGAAAAAAGCAAGGGGGGTCTGTCAGCACTGTGAAGATAGTGGAGATAGACTGGGGGAGTCAGAATGAAAAGAGGATGGAAGCTGCGTGTGTGTTGGGGGCGCTGATGATAGGTGTGTCTATAAATTCTTCATCCTGCATAGACTGCTATGGAAACGGCTTGGCAGGGCACTCAACCATGACTTTACAACTAATCCTGTTTGTAAGTTATTATTTATCTTTGGCAAAGTTTGTCAAACTCAGGCTTTGATTTTTTTTTTTTTTTCACCCTGAGTTCCCTCTCGTGGCTCGCTCCCGCACATGTTCCCCACATAATTTATGACTGCCTCTGGTCCTGATGACAGATTATTAAAAGTAGAATTAGTTTTTTGCTGGGGATTTTTCCTGTGGGAATTGGGAAGGCAGGGCTCTCGGAGGAAGGTCTCTGACGAGGTCTCCATTACTAATAGAGGTAGATTTTTTTTTCCTTCCCTGTGTGATGGCAGAGTGAGAAGACTAATGATTGGTATTTACTGTGGCAGCCATCACGTGGTTGGGAAGCAAGCATTGGAGGAGAGGCGAGGTTAAGTTCTTCCCTGTGGAGAGGTTTATTGGATTGTTTAGCACCGGAAGGATAATGTTTTTGTCATAGACTGCTGCTGCTTCTGCGGTTAGGCTAGAAAGAGGCCAGGAGCAAATCCTCTGTTTGTGTGGATGAGTGTGTGTGAACTAAGATCAAAGCTCTCACTAGATTGGAGAAAAGAAAAAGAAGATATTTTGAATGGGGACATAAGAGGACAGAACAAGGAGGAGCTCGTGATTATTGAAGAAAATGTTGTAGTTGTTATGTGTCGACAGAATCTTGGATATTTACTTTGTCTGCACCCAACATTCTGTTACAAACACCACTTTGTTCTCCTTCTCTGAAGTTGCTGCCAACTCTCTGATCCTCCTCTATCAGCAACTCTTCTGCGCCAACTCCACACTTTCCCTCCGTCTCTGCTGACACACAAAGACGATGCAGGCTTTCCCTTTTCCCCTGTTCACCTGATGGCCGTTTGGAGCCTGTTCCCCCAGCGTGTGTCTGCAGCCTGGGAAGCAGAGGGGAGTCTCAGCACAGCTGAGAGGCTCGGCTTAATCTTATGCATCATTAAGCACTCAGCGGCACGCCGCAGCTCCTCATATACATCATCCACGCTTAATAAACATAATGATGACATAAGATGTAATTCCAGATGAATTTTCATTTTATAGGGAAATGGAGAATTCCTGTAGAAAGGAGAAGAAAAAGAAAAGAGGAACGAAAGAGGGAGAGAAAAAGTAAATTATCTGGGAAGTACAGAATAAATGATGTTTTTTGTTTTTTTTTCCCACAAGATGGATTGTGGAGTTCTGGGGGCAGTTGAAGTGGGAGAGGAGTGTTGGAGGAAGGGAGGGAAAGGTGAGGGGGCAGAGGGCTGCAATGGTGGTGGCCTGAGAGTAAAGGGGGACAAGGGGTTGTGGGGGGGAGGGAGGAGGGAGGAGGGAGAGAAAAATGTTGGTCATTCCAAGTGTTTTAATCGCAGGGCTTGATGGACAGGCTGAGAGGACCTGAGGTGCGGCCATCCATCATATGCAGGCTAGAATGGTAGTGTGAGGGGTAGAGTTTCAGAGAGGGCTTTCGGGCTCTGGGGGAAATGGGATTCTGATGAAAGTGTGAGAGAAAAGCGGCTATACACAGTAAAGGCCAATGAGGGCAAGAGGACCGAAGATTAGCACTGTGCTTCTGCAACACGTTGGGAACAGCAGGAGGAAAGGAGATTTTAATAGCAGTTCCGCCATGTGACATCATCACCATCTGCATTTTCAAGTTCTTCATTTGGCTTTGAACACTAGGGAGCCAATAAAATGCATTCCAGACCTCATTCACACTCTCACAAATTTATGTCTTTCTGACTAAGATCTTCCTTCACTAAAACAGGGATACACTCACTGTTTGTATACCTGTGTGCAGAGTATGTTATGACATGTTTTTGTCATGTTATGCCTTAAGCAATATCATGAACGCTTATGGGGAAGTTGTGGACTGCCATATCAAAATTAAAGAGTAGTCACCAGGGACTCACTACACACACTTACACACCAACACACACACGTCTGATGCACTTTCCCTGAACTCAGCCCTCATCCAGACATTTACTCCTGCAGACATCACAGCCCAGACACACGTCCAACAAACTAACCAGTCAGCCGGGCTGATTAAAAAAAAAAAAAAAAAAAAAAAGCTTATGAGGGAGGAGAAGATGAATAGTGAAGATTTAGAAATTAAAAGTCTCTTACATTCCAATGAGAATATAGCATATGACCCTCACTGCTTCTTATCACTGACTTCTGACTTGGGTGAGATAAAATGCTTTAACGTCAGTCTACAAATCACACAGTAATTATGAACACTGAGGGGGTAGAAACCGTAAATTCAAAAGCAATCCCAAGATTTACTATAAAAATTTTGATTCTGCTTCTTTTTATAATCTTCTGGAAATGAGAGACAAACTATTTTATCTATAAGCGGTGGAGTCAGTTTTGTTGCAGGAAAGAAGTTTCCCATTCATGCATCTGGCTGGATCTTGTCCCAGACTGCCATGCCTGATTAATCTGGTCATTCGGTGCTTCCAGAACTAGAATTTATGGTTTATATTAAGCAAATAAGTACACAAACAAGACAGCAATGGCACAAATTGACCTTGAGTGAAGTGGGCATACTGTAACAGTCTCTCAATTGCAAGATTTTTTTTACAAGAACATTAAATATAGACTTTTAATAATATCCCCAACTAGTTTACATATACAATATTGGTTTGCTCAAATGTTTGACGTGTGATCTGTCGGTTTAGTCGTGGAGTGTTGACGGATGCGATACAGTTGGGGATGTTAATAGGACCTCCCACAATTCGTCTGGTGGTCTGTGCTGCACAAAGGCATTTCTGGATTCAAACCTCAGCATGTTCAGAGCCAGTGGAGCATGCCCAGCTGTATGCCAAGGTTAGATGGGTGCCAAGGGTGCCACTAAATGGAACCTCATCTTCTTCTCCATTCTCTCATCTCTCGTAACACAAAATGCTACTGTATAACTAAATCCAGCAAGCAGAATGTAAGCACATGCTAGCCAAAGAAAAAAAAAGCAAGGCATCAGTTCTACTTATAATTTACAATTTTCTCTCTAGCTCTCAAAACACATTCTCTAGAGAGATTAATAATCTGAACATCAGTGTCTAGCCTTGGAAAGATCACATGCCCACTTTGTCTCCAACTTTCTCCGTCCTCTGGTTTCTATACCCCTCTCCCTCCCATTGTCTGTGTGTGTATAACTCACCGATAATGTCTTCATCAGTGATGTACTCACATTGCTCTGTTTGCATTGACTTACAGGCCACACTCCCTCTCTCCCACACACACACAGCCCCGGTCCGCTCCTGGCACCAATCGCAGATTACATCTTGTTTCCCAAACTACTAAAAGTGTCAGATGCATTCTGGCTTTGCTTTTATATAGTGTTATTAATGGCATTGAGCACCCACCATCCCCCGTCTTTGTGTATGTGTGCTTGAGTCTAATTAAAGGATCCCTGCTTACAGAAGCAGAGAATGGGTTTGCAAGATAGGAAATAATAATTGCAAATATTATCATTATTATTTTCACGGCTTATAGAGAAATGACATGAGATCGGAAGAGTATATTTGAACTGTGAATTGTAAACTTGCTCTGTGATTGTAATGGGTTGCTGATGAAACCATAAGGGCCAGTCATGACTATTATACAACCTTTGATCTAGACCTTACAGCCATCTCAGATAAATAATAAGGCAATGAATTTTGTTGTTGGAATTCTGCACTCAGTGCGCTAAGACACTGAGAACAGAAGAATATGTTAAACTTTCATTACTAACAATAAAAGGGAAAGTATATTTTTAGTCTACAGGTAGAGGTGCACAGTATCAGAGCTTTTGTTTTTCAAGGTTTTGATTGTAAAGAGAAGCAGCTGCTTTATGGCTGTTTTGAAATCAAATGTTAAAAAAGAAGAAGCAAAAACAAACAAGAAAAAAGATTAATCGAAACTGCAAAAATTGCAAAAACCTTCCTAAAGTCAATACAAAGACATATATATGCAAGCTTGCCAGTTTTGATAAAGTAACTTTTGCCAGTTTTGATAAAGAGTTATGCCATATCTGGAGAGACGGAATCATCTACGACAGCTTTAACACAACATGAATTTTGTCTTGTAATTGGAAGTCGTGCTGTTCACACTACGTGACTGATCTGCCACTGGGGTCACACAGCACCCAGACGGTAATTCAGACACTAAACTCCAAGCCACATTTTGTCAACACATAATAAGAGACAGTAAATGTTGCGTAAATACACATGAAACAGAAGTTTATCTGAAAATAAAATGAAGAAAGAAAAAAAGCGAGTTGTGTTTGCAATAATTTGTTCAGAGCATGAACCAAAAGAGCAAAGCTTGCTCCTTCACAGTGTTTGCAGTGTTTGCTCCTTGCTCTGGGGGCTTCCCATCCTCACTGTGAAGGTCTGTCATTCGCTGCAACTTTAAAAGGGACATTCTTCACTGTTCCAGATATTTAGCATTCTAGATTTTAACTGACTGTCAAAGAGGTGAGGTTACACGTGAACAAACCTTACATTACACCACATTTGGTTTGAAGTGTCAATTCAACAGTTATTTCAAATGAATAAAGTCAGTGGATGGAAGTGGATGGAAACTCAGCTACTGGTGACTTCTGCAGTGCTAATGCTGTGTCAAAACTGGACAAAAAGTTAGAGAATGGGTTGAAGACATTTCTTGATGGGAAATGCTTTTTGCTCTCCTGCCAACTGGGCTGCCAAGAGTTTCATTTATTTTATTTTTATTGGCTCCATTGACTAAATAAAATGAGAAGGTACAATTGAATAGTTTCTGATCCATTGAAATCATAATATGAAGTCCAGCTATTCTTCTTCTTTTGTTTTGTTTTTAATGTCACTTTGAAAAGTTTTACAAGTATGACTGCTCAACAGTTTCTGTGGATTAGCTCATCAGATTTCTTCCCTACTACGGTAACATTATACTGTATGTTGTCTTTGTAACTAGGACTCTATTTAGATATTTCATTAATTAGTCAAAATTTGAGCTATGATGTTGAATATCCATCCAACAAAAAATAAACTCCTGCCAAAGAAAGTTGTATTATATGTTTATAATATTGTTATCTTTTTAAAATTCAATTGAACACATGTTACTTGAAGGCCCAGGAGACCCAACCTCACCAACATTTTCTGTTATTTTTTGACAATTCTTCAGACGTAACATATTATAAGGGGTGCTGCACACACAGATTATTTCTGGTCAGTCTCACTGATATACATTTTTATTCAGAATTATTCTTGACCAGGGTCTGGGACCTCAGTCCCATTGTGCAGCCGAGCCTTTTCTCAGACAGCCGTGGCTTGGCTGGCTTTCAGCTCCCCCTGTCTTAACCTGAAGAATTATGTGCTGAGATAATTAGTTCTTATAGGTACACTCTCCATTTCTCCACTCCACTGGGCACATCATCTTCCTCGCCTCTTTATTGTTTGGTTTGCTTTGTCAGATCGATGTCTTGCTACTGCGTAACCAGCACTCATATCTCAGGCTGCATAAATCACAACAAGGTTTCTGTCGCTCGGGAGAGTGGTGCAGCTTTGCAGCACTCATGTACACTTGCAAACACACACACATAAACAAGTGGGTGGACCACTTTATGCTTCACATACAACAAACTCTCGTCACCTCTCTCCTTGTTACTCCTGTCCTCCTCTTCTTTTCTCCTTTCCTCTCGTCTCCATTTTTCCTCTCTGCATCTCCACCAATGCTGAGTGATCACTGAAGAAGAACCCATCAGATTACCCACTATTCAGTAGTGATGGCTAGACTGGCTGCAACTGAATGAAAAAAAAAAAAAAAGAGGATGGAGTCGGTATTATGGCTTATGATTACTGGACCACCCATGTAATGAATTTGAAAAATGCAAATGGCCCTCATCATGGAAAGTTGACACTGTCTCCTGTAATGAATTTTCTGCTGAGGTAAGACACAATTTAGATGTGAATTACAAGTAGGCTCTTTGTCACTCCTCAGTTCCATTTACATCCTTAATTAGCTGATTCCCCCTCCTGCTTTCATTAGAGGTTGAACAATAGTCAAAAAGACAATGACATGGCCATATAAAACTGAAACAAAGTGCCTGCTATTGTTGTATTGAAGCATGCTTTCAAATATGAAGACTATTCAGGTTCACATAAAGGTACATAGGCCTCGATTATGGTGCTACATACACTGGTCCATGTCTTAAGACCTCTGTGCTGATCAGCAGCTCTGAGGCTGTGGCTGTGCTAATGTCATCCTTAACGCTAAACTAAACACCGCAGGTTTGCAGACATTAGCTATGCCAGCTAAAATGCTCATTTAGAAATCCGCTGCATTACAAAATGCTCCTCTGCCTTAAATGACAGGCCTAAACATGGCATTCTATTAGGGGGCTTACTCAATAGAGCAATGCTCAGTCACTCGTGTCCCTCCCAAGTGCACGGCTTGTGCATGAGACCCCACAAAGAATACGCTCAACACGAGGTCATATATTACAGTTTACAATAAGTGCTCGGTCTCCATGACATTGGAGAGTCACTCAAAGCATAATATCAAAGCTCAGTCTGGCACAGATGCTATGGCGTCTAATGATGTAAACCAAAGCATGGTCTGAATATTCATGTTTAGACCAAAGGACAACGATGTCCTGATTTCATGGTTCATTGTGAGCCTTGATTTCTGATTTGGTTCTATCTTTAATGTATACATTTGAGCAGTGGGGACTAATAGAGCATGTGGCAGCTTTACAATGCAAGGGATCTGTGGGTGGCCAGTACATTCTGCCAGACGACTGTCTCTAAATATGGTCTGCCAAACAGAGTGGTTTGTGTGAATGAGCTTACAGAGTAAGTTATGTTTACTTTGGTCATTGATATTGGCATATTTACCAATTCAGTTTAATTAGCATAGCGCCCTCTCTCGTCTGTTGGGGCAGAGCACAGGATAAAAGCACTAAAGAGAAGGTGAAGATGTCGAGACAATGAAGATCTTAACCTTTTACTGTCTGCGTCAGGAAACCCCCCCCCCAAAAAAAAAACAGGTGTAAGCCCATTTTACAAATACTAAAAATATTAGAAAAAGTCAAATAAAATTCTAAATTTTAAAGAAATTAGTTGAAATGGCTCATCTTTGTGTTCATGCAGCAATAGAAATGTTTGTTTGGCTGGTTGTGCAACAGCACATAGACGTTTTTATTTTTTCCATTAAAATCCCATGTAGTGCTAAAGGTATTCTGTCAAATATTGCATTTTAAAACTGCTCCATCCCGTGGACAGAGGTTCCACCATCCCTAATGTTTGCAGTGTAATGTTTCACACCTGTGGTGGATAGAAGATAATGGTTGGTCTGCTTTTGATGCTGCCTGCTTGATTTATGGCAAACTGTGAGCAACTGCCAGGCGGAACCTTTTAGAGGCCTTTTCAAGTATCAGACGGGTGTCTTTACATCATGAGAGGCCTCAGATCTTAAAGCAGGAACCTGAAATGACTCAATGTCCTCATACTTTCAGTCTTTTCTCGTGGCATTTTTCTGCCTAACGGTAATCAAGGGCCAGGAGTGTCCACTGGTTTCACCAAGAAAACTGGTTTTGGGGTAGCTTTCCCATTTCTCCGCATTCGGGCTGGTGATGTAGAAGATGAGCTTGTTTAGGGAACCTTCCTCTTATCCATGGAATCAAAAGAG
>JBAMYA010000007.1:10454654-10465824 GCA_037176975.1 Arrhamphus sclerolepis
TAGGGTGAGCAAAAAGTGTGGAAGGTGTTAAAAACACATGGGGTTTTGCGATGTTTATACAGATTGCAGGCACACACACGACACACACACACACACACACACACACACACACACACACACAGGTTTTGTTTTCTTTTAATATGCCATACAACACCCACATTTTTTTATTTTCACTATGAGGATGAGGGTTGGAAATGTTGTGAAGTTGATGCAATTATTTAGGTGAAAGGAGGGGTTAAATGTCTCCAATTCATTGTGAAAAAAAAAAAATCCCTGTTCTTTAATCTATAATGGAAAGTGAAAGCCCATCCCTTCATTAGTTTATCCATCTGCTCTGAGGCCTCCATTTCATTTTTTTGCACATACTACTACTAAATATATTACCAGCACTTCTGTTTTTAAGGTAATAATTTTCTTTCTTCTGTTCAACTGATGTTAAAAAAAAGGGGGGAGAGAGAATTGAAACTAAAACTATAAGTGAGAGTGGCCCCTGGTGGAAACACCCACAGGCTCCAATAGCTCACTTGACTAATTTGGAATGAATTTTTTTAAAAGTTCATTACTGTATGTAAATGCCACGATGAAATCTGCCACATCTGCAAATATGCTGATGATGCAGCGACAGACAATGCAGCTGTGTTGTTGCGTTTTAATGAACAATGCCTTCCCGCAGACAGATAATGTGATTACCCGTTGCTCCTCCTAGGCAGTTGGGTTGTCTCAGTTTGCTGAAGTTATTGTGTCCTCCCTGTCACTGCGCTCTGTTTGCATGGCTGTCACATCGGCCACCCTTAATGGAGAAATTAATTACCGCCAGTGTCATCTCTCATGACACAGAAGTCAATTTGATCATGTTAACCAAATGAAAGGACCACTTGATATACCCGTCTGCTGTAATCATGATTTGATGGAGAGGATTAAAACACATTTAGGCCATTTAACAGTATTCATTAAATACAAGTGCCATTATCTGATGTGAACTATTAATTAATTGATTAAAGAGGCTACATTCTTACTCTTTAACCTTGATAAAAAAAAAGTACTGGAATTGAGATGTTACACACTTAAGATATGAAAGAACCAAATGCCTCAATTTAGAACCCATTAGCATTAGTGGGATTGCATGTTGTTAGTAAATAAAAAGAAGAAATATTCAGTCAAACTTGTGACAGTGATGTCCTGTAGCAGAGTAAATCAAAACATGCAAAAAGAGTTATGCTTTGTACCAAAATTGTTTCATGCTTACAACTTAAAGGGATGTTTTCCGTTTTTGACCATGCTGCAGTTGCTAGCACCAATTAATTATATTAGATTATTAATTATACTTCAAATTTTTACCATTTGTAAAACCTTAAGAGTGTGTGTGTGCCATTCCTTAGGAATATATTTTTCTACATTTTTTTCTGGCCTTCAGATTTTGCCTTGTTCACATTATTTTTACATTTTAAATATAAGAGTTTGGAAACAGTGATATATAGTTCTACAGTTGTAGTAAAATTCTATGGGGATCTCAAACAAAAGCGCCCGTTTATACGTACACATGCAGTTCTAAAAACTGTGACTCTTACTGAGTGTATGCAGCACATGAGTCACTGCTTTTACCTCTTTGGGGGGGATTTGGCCATTAAAAAAAAAAAGCGAGAGCGACAACACTTTAATTTGTTTTGCATAATATGAATATAAATATACCTTATCAAAAATAGCTGCTGATTTATAGAGTAGTTTTTTGTTCTGAATCAGAATCAGAAATACTTTATTAATCCCCTGGGGGAAATTCCAATTTACTGCAGCTTTAAGACCCCGGTGTTCTCAGGATTGATTAGGCTGACCTTGTTTGGCTGAAATGTCTGCATAAGAACTACATATTCCATTTCAACCAGCTGAAACCCAAAACTGCTGTCTATACATTGATACATTGGTATATCAAGCTGTTCTCATCCCAGAGTGTCAATTACTGTCATTTGTTCCTGAATGCAGCGTGGTTTCAAACATATGTACAAGCTGTCTTTTCATGCCATCCTACAATCTGTCTGACAGGACGAACTGAGCACAGCAATATTAGTGGCATGTGCAAACTGACATTCGTGCAGTAAACAGTCGACATCCACTAGTTTAAAAAAAAGAGGTTGGACCGGAAGTGGGGGCTTGAATCAGAGGATTTGAGTTTGTGATAACTTTTGGAATTTTTTGTTCTCTTTTTTCACTCTTTGATTTCATTTTCCTCTGCCATTGGTTTCAGTTTAGGCAGCAAAACTGCTTTTTTCTTTAAGTACATATAACGCTTTCCTTCTTATGGAGTACATTACATTATAGTAGCAGTAATTTCAACTTCAGTACAGGATCGAAGTAGTTCCTCACAGACTGTTAGCAGTACTAACGTATCTTGTTAACCTACTGCTGGCTTCAATGGGGATCCCCGCCTGCTTTTTGAAAACACACACTCACACACAGACACACAAACACTAGACCTGTCAAAGGACTCCTTTGTTCACTTAATCATTCGTATCTTTTGTCTGCCAAAGTTCACTTCTAAGTCTACCCTGGACTCTCCTTACTAGAGCCATCTGAATGTTGCTTTGTTGCTCCTCGCAGGTTCTTCTTAGAGCTCAGCCGAAGCTTAACTAATCATTCATAAACGTCGCTGAGTGGACGGCTGCTGCACACAGCAAAACAAATCACTCGCCAGGAACACCCTAATTGGCCTCTAGGTCAGGAGCAAGTTTAAAGAGAGTAAATACCTCACAGTTTAATAATTACATGCATTAAAAAAATCTTTTATTACCTTCTTTTATTGTCATGCTTGTTCATATTAATGTCAATATAAGCATATGCATGCACAAATAAAATCAGTGTAAAGTCACTGTCCAGCGGGTGCACACTATACACTCTTAAAAAAAAAAAAAAAAAGGTATGTCTCCTCCACTGTATGAGTTTGTGAATTGTTAAACAGTAACAAAGCTGTTTTGTGCCCGGCAGATAAAAGACCTGTGTACCAGCGAGTTAGGCCACTCTATAAATATGTTGGCTCTTCTTATTACAAGCTGTGTCCATGACAAAGGACAAACAGCCGAGGAAAGAAATGCTACATGGCAGGAATGGACAAGGGCCATTTTCAGCCTGGCTGGTCAGACACCAGCCCCTGAGCTGTCCCCGCAAAGGCTGTTTACTTGACCCACAGAAAGAGGGAGAGAGAAAGTTGACACAGTAAGCCTCTAGCTCTCTTTGCTCCATCTCACACACATACAAACTGTCCTTACTCTGATGACAAAGATTAAGCCTTGGAACAATATCCCCGATGCTAAGGACAGGTCATCAGTTACCCCATGATACTCTTCATTACCTCCCACCTCTAGTATCTGCCGCCTCTTCTCAAAGATCCACCTTGATGTGTGACATTTGTCATGAAAAAAACAAAACAACAAAAAAAACAAAAAAAAAACAAATGCAAAATAGCATACAGAGGTGACTTTACTTACCTGCTGAGCTGTGAGCATTGCATATCAAGATTTGATGTCCTTATGACAGATATCCAATTTGCTTATGGAACTTTGATTGTAAAGACCTGAAAAATGAGGAATTGCTAATATATCACACTGACTCCTCAGAGGATGAGTTGCACTACATTAAATAACATCAGTTTCATAAAATTCCATCTATGGCCTTTAAAAAAAATTGTCACATCAGCAGCATCAATATTTGCTTTAATAAAGTTTCCTTCCTTGTTTTGGTTAGCAAAATGGTAACAGTCACAATTCTTCATGCTAGAGTGAAGGAGAGACGCACACTATGAAACACTGGACAATGGAAAATATCATTACAGTCATTGTAATTGTCTTCCTTTTCTTTATGTTTTCTATTAATCTGATTATCTCTGATGTGTGCATCAGTAATATTCGAGGAATCTGTTTATGTTTGATAAAGAGGAGGTGTTTCTGAAAGAGAAGAAATGAACTGGGCTTGTGTTGAAAAATACACACTCAGCTTGCATTCAGTGTGACTCAATGTGACTAACAAAGATAGAGGAGAGAACAAAAATACACGAGTTTAATCAAAAATAAATGTGGCTGAATACCTCTTCAGCACCTTGCCACCTCCATCTTTTGTGTTTTACGATGGTGCTAATAACCCTAAAGCATGTCATGTTTGCCCAGTTCACCATCCATCCATCTCCCAGGATCTCAGAGGAAGAGCAGAGGAAGAGTTCTGCTGTTCTTTTAAAGTGCTTATCTGTCTTTATGGGATTCATCATTTAGTCAGCATGTCCCCTACAGATTTCAGTTGCAGAGGTTTGAATAGTTACTAATTCAAACATAATACTATGAAAGCTTCTTTAAAAAAAAAAAAAAAAAAAAGAATTATTTATTTATTTATTTTTGCACTTGTATTTTTGACTGATTCCTGTATAAGGGAGGACCCCTGCTGGAGACATGATTTTTAATGGTTAGAGCTTTACTCTTTTATTATTATTATTATTGTATAATCAAATAAAAGTCTCTTCATCTTATCTGGAATGAAATGGGTATGTCTTTTTTGTTCCCCCAGTTGATTTTATCAGCAGCATTTCTCTTTTTTGTGTGTCATTATGTTATTTAGAGCAGTACTGTTTTGTTTTGTTTTTTTGTTTTTGGGGTGAGGGGAGGGGGTAGTCTTCAGTTTCTTAAATAAAATATGTTAACTCACTCTGTAAACCATGCTTTAAAAAACATTATTATTGATTAGTTAATGTTTTAGAATCCCTTGTGTTCATGTTATGATGATGTTCTCATGACATATTGAAACAAAGAATCTGTCCATGATAGTCAAGTGTTAGACATGCCATGGTGGCGTTATCTTTTGTTCACAAAATATAAAAATAATTGTATGGACACAGTGAAACTGGTGGCACCATCAACTGTTTATTTGAATATATCTATATTCGAATTATCTGTGAGCAATTGTGTCAACTGCAAGAATAATGACTACCTATGAAATGTTCATGTAATACTTAATTCATCACCCAATCAGCTACTGAATGACAGCTTATACTTCACATTTTTATTAACATATTATATTTGTCTTAGGTGATTATAAGTGATTTCTAAAGGGAGAGGGATTTGTCTGGGCACACTAAAGAAAAAAACAAATGCTTGTAATTTAATGCTTTCTGTTATGTTTATGATTAAAAAGCACCTGAATATTTGACACCACATTGTGGCTCTGAAGCACAATTGATGCAATCCTGTTTGGACTATCAAGTAACTATTGTTTCACCAAATGAGATATTAACTGAATTGAAAACCATCCTCTGTCACATTTGATAATATATTTGCATAATTAGGTCTTAATTTTAATTCACTATGCAAATATATGCTCCCTTGAAATTGCCTTTAAATGTGAACTGGATCTACTGTCAGGCCTAATGTGAGCGTATTTAATTTCATTATTTGGAAAGAATGAGAAACTGTTCAAGGCTAAATAGAGGGAACGAATAGCTCTGATGGCTTAACAATATTACAAATAAAGAGTGAACATTTGTCTGGACATTTAGATATTGTATCAACCATTTCTCACAAGAAAACAAAAAACAATAATAACTGAAATAAATAAATAAGCTCTTCTGTAATAATCTTGTTTTCATAGTGTCTCACATGGACTCTGCGTTGAAACTGGAGAGACTTATATAGTATCTTTTTTCTGTTTTGATGCTCCTTCCTTACTAGGGAGTGTTATCTCCTGTTTCACATGTTTAAAAAGGAGTTGTGCTCGGGAGGCATGTATTGCCATCTATTATTCTGTGACTCAAATGAGGGCAGCAATGGGGCAGATGAGAGGGAGAGGAGAGCTTCCAGTCCAGTCCAATGGTGGCCTTTGTGAACTGAGGGAATACAAACTCCAAGACAGGACAAAGTCAGAGGAAATTGACCTGCTTGATCCTTTCCTTGAGAGGGAGGTGGCTTACCTCCTTTCATCTTTTCCCAAGGGCCCAGATTTTTAGGCTACACTTAACAAACAAAATACTGTCTGGACCTAACTCCTGGTCGTGGATGTCTTTGGAGCTGGGAGATGCTGATATCCAGGGTGGCAGCGGGCTGGTAAGGAGAAGGAGGGGGGTAACCTGAGACAGACAGGCCTCTGGGGTAGGGAAGTAGCCAAAAGGGACAAATTAGCTTTAGACAATAGGGGACCTTTTCCATCAGGGGCATAATTAAACGTTACTTCATCAAAGCTGAGACAGTTTGCAAGCTGCTCATTTTGTAATTCCATCGTGTTTACCCATGAGATATGCTTGTGTCAACCCCTATCCCTTCACCCTTCTTCAATTCATTGCCATTGCTGTTAATTCAGATTCAATTTGATTGGGGTTGTTAATTATACAAATTTAGCACTGGTTTAATTGTGCTTAGTGGAAACTGAAGGTGTGCTGCACATGCTTTCTCTGAGAATACTACAAAGACACATTGCTGAATGTGAGAAACATTCAACAGCACATACTTGTTGTGATGTGTTTTGCAGTTGTTGCGGGATATGCTCAGATAAACAGGATACTAGTGATGGACCACTGCGGAAACTGTTTTTCCATTAGTTAAATGACCTATGTGAGTTAACTCATATATCTTTTTCTTTTTTTGAAAAAAAAAAAAAGAAAAGGCCCCAAAACACTTTTATAAAACAGAAACTTACTTTTCTTTGTGTTGTGCAATGCATGCCCAAACGGGGGTGATGCATTAATGTGCATGCCTCTGAATGTGCATATGGGTAAAAGACAATGTGTGACGGGTCTTTTTCCTTGGCCACTGAGCTGTGGACCACAGGGTTTGTTGTGTGCCTTGAATCACACGAAGGAAGCTGAATGATGTTGCCCCAGCTCTCTGAAGGAAGGTTATGCTTGGCTGGCTCCAGAACAGCCTTAACAGGATATCACAGAAGAAACTGTGGCTTTTGTCCAGCTCTCCTTTAGAAAAAAAAAAAAAATGCTGTGTCAAAGGGACTTGGGAGGGTGTTTCTTTTTCAACAGATGCTACAACAGTGTGTAGTGGCCCTCTGGAAGCCCATATCTACAATGGCGCCTATCTAACCCTGTGACATCATCAAAGAGCGTGCTGTGTGGGGCTGCCGGGCTGCAGTGTACGATTCAAGCCATTACAACAGCAGCAACATGTCTCTTAAGGCACCAGTGAACAAAGCTGAGCACCAGTGGTTTTAGCTCCACTGGAGCCTTTCCTAACGTACTGCTGCATCGAGGTAAATCAAAGAGGTCTGAAAAAATTCACTTTCCAACTCAGAAGATTTTTCTGTACAGTTTTTCCAATCAACAAAATAAACAACAGAAAATGAATTCCATTTAGTGGCCTCAGGAAGATCTTTGACACAGCTTCTTGCATTTGGTTATCGTAATCACTAATAATCACTGTCATTTTTGGTTTCCACTGTGACTGTCATTCAGTCAACATGGAATCTCTGACATATTGTACATGCAAGTGTGTAGGATACAGTACGTTAACAAGATGCCCTCATTCATATGGGGAGCATTAAAGTTTCAGAGTGTTTGTCAGGGTATAGCCATGCTGTGAGCAGCCCATCCTTGTGAAAGCCTTAGCCTCGGGGCTGTAGACAGACCCCTGGGACCAGCCGGCACTCAAGGGCCTATTTGTTCAACAGAATGTGTTATTCTATCACAGCAAGCCTGTCACAGCAGCAATCATTCAAATACCCATTCATTTCTGGAATTCTGAATCCACGGGCTCCAGAAGAAAAAACAAAACAAAACAAAGAAAAAACCCTGTTTATTTGGTTTTCATTGGCGTTGGCTTTTTGATTCATAGACACTTAAAGTAATATAATGAAGGAAGATATTCACTGCAGCTGTAACACACAATTTAAAAAACCATGCTCATGATATACTTCAAAAATGCAGAAAACAGTTCATGTGTTTTTTTTCTCTCTGCTCCATCTTTCTCACTAGTGAGAATGAAATAAGAGTTTTGAAATGGAAAGATTTGATCGAAATTTCTAAAATTAATTATAAAAACCTATGAGTAGCAGCCTGATGCACATCCTTTTAAGTTGCTGTAGTTATTCAAATCCACCTCCATCCCTGCTCATGAATGTTTTTCTAATTGAAAGTGATATCTTATTGCGGGTTGGTGGCCAGAGCCTGTGAAGAGTCCTGGTACAATAGACCTGTCAGGGTTGATGGATCTCCAACACAGCTGGGATACACTATAGGTCCCCAGACAGAAGCCAATATGAGCAGGACCACTATGTAAAAACAGAAGCTTGGAGCTGCCCATCCACAGTTTACACAAACATGCTCGCGTGTAATGTACACACACACACGCGCACACACCCCTACAGCTGCACACACAGGCTTGATCAATAATCATATTCCACCAAGGGTGAACTGAAATAGATAACGGGAATTAGAGTGAGTGACATTGGAAAGAAGTGAAGGAGGCAGTGAAGTTGTGTCAGACTACTGGATTTTATTTATTTATTTTTTTTTTTGAGTATAATCAATGTGAGAGTCCATTTTAGCTTGGCTGGTTGATGATAGCCAGTCATTACAGATTAGCCAGAGTGAGTAATGGGAGTCCCACAGAGCCATGTAATGCAATTCAATAACTGCACTTGTAGGGGGGCAGCGTGGTTGGTGGTAATGGTGATGACGCTTTTAGGTCGAAGGAAACATGCCAACACGGCCAGAGTTTGTCAACAAAAGCCTGTCTTTAAAAGGTGATATCTCTGTAAGCATGGGTATCTGGTAAGGAAATTAAAATGATTTAAGCCGTGTGGATGATGTTTATTTTTATTCCATAGTGCATTAATCCCATCACCTGCTGTGTTGAATATTTCAGTCTAATCTTTGGCTTACTTTACTGTTGTACCGCTTGAAAAACAAAAAAGAAGCGCCCCTCTGATACCAGTTAATTAGGAGGATATGAATATTTCAGTGCTCTATGATGCACTAGTGGCTGCACAGAGATAGAATTCACAACCGCTCCTAATGGAATATTGATAATGTTGTGATGTTATGGTCTTATTTTCTCAGCTTTCAGTGAAGGTGCGCATGTGAGAAAGGTTCATCCATCACTTCTTGGACATCACTCACATGTAGGTGCAGTAAAACTGAGAGTAAAGTTTTGAGTACAGAAAAGCTTCTCAACTACTGAATTAACAACTGATCATGAACAGAACTTAAGCTATTTTTTCCCCCATAATATGGTTGTTGACCTCTGTCATTTCCCAACTTGTCTCTTTTGTTTCTTGTAAACATTTGAATTATTGACAGTACCACCTACAATATGTCTCTTTGAAACGCTCATCTAATTGCTGTGTGAATGTGTATGCCATATTATTATGGGTGTTTTATAAATCTGCTTGTGTTGTGTCTGTTTGTCAAATCTGACCTTACACTTGATCAAAATTAAAATTGGATGAGCTTTCATTTCACCTGAAAAAAAAGAATCAGCTGCACAGGTGAAATTATATTTAAAAAAGCCATCTAACATCCCATTAACCCAATAGGCAATTTATGTTTTGTGTCAATATCTTCCACTAACTTTTTTTACATAAAATTCTTTTCTTCCTGCCAAAACTCTTTTTTCATGAAAGGATTTTAATTTAAAAGTGTAATATGCAGTATTCCTGCATTAAAATATTTAAATTTGGACACACATACACATTCAAAATGAAGCAATTTCCAAATGTTTTGCATGTAAACCTACTTTCTGACTGAATTTCACCTGACTAAAATTAGAATCAATGAAAGAGTGGATTAATTTTTTTTCTGGTAGCAGTTTATCTTATTATATTATTTTTTTTGTTTATACCTGTTTTGTAATTATAATGCTACAAGGCAGTCACAAGGTGACAGAGCAAATCCATTATGTGCTGCATTAGTTGGAGCTGTTAAACCATAATCACTGGATGACATTGCTCTTGTATCTAACTGGGAGGAATCTCGGTTATTTTATTTTATGATGAAAATGTATCATTTTAAATCACATTCAACAAGGTTTTAGAACTGCCTTTTTCCTTTTTTGTAACATTGCAAGAAACAGGGACATTTCCCATCTCAGAGTAATGCAGAAACACTAATCCATGCATTTTTTACTGCAAGATTAGACTAGTGCAATTCTTTATTAACTGGATGTCCTAAAACTGCTCTGAATTGTCTTCACTTGGCCCAAAATGCTGCAGTGACAGTTTTGATGAGGATTAGCAGGAGAGATCATATTTCTACAAGAGTTTCCCTTCATTGGTTTCCTGTTAACTCCAGGTCTGGATTTAAAAGTTTTTTTTTTCTTTTTTTTCATATAAGGGCCTGGTTCTTTTATACCTTAAAGAAGTCATACTTTCTTACTATCCCAACAGAGCACTTCACTGTAAGGCGGCACACTTACTTGTACTTCCTAGAGTTTACAAAAGTGCAGTGGAAGTCAGAGCCTTCAGTTATCAGGCTCCTCTCTTGTGAAACCATTTCCCAGTTAGAGTTAGAGGTATTTTCTTCAGTTAAGATGAGGTTTAAAACTTTTCTTAAAGTTGCCCTGAACCGTTCCTTTAGCAATGCTTCTACAAGCCTAAACAGTGGGGGACCTCTCATGAGACATAATCCCCTTTACTCACTTTGATCTCTTTCTCTTCTCTGATTATGTCATTATTATAACATACAGTCAACATTGTTCTCTTCTGTGTATCATAGCCACATATCCCAAAAGTAATTTCTTAGACCCCCAATTATTTGAAAGAGATGGCTGCCTTCCCTGAGTCTGGTTCTGCTGGAGCATTTTTTATTTTTTTTTGGCTTGTTTGTTTGTTCCTTTCCACTGTCACCTCTTGCTTGCTTACACCAGAGTGAGGATTCGATGCAAACTGTTAAGTTCTGTTGCTACGTTGTTTTTATGAAATGATATTTTATGAACTTTGACTTGACTCTATTGGAATTAACTGCTTTAACTAGGTTACAGTGATGCAAAGTGAATTAGAATTTAAAAGAACTGAATTGGATTGTCTTCAACTGGACTGTATTGGACTTGAGTACTGGGTGAAGTTACCTCCCATTGTGAAGTGGCACTATGAGAAATAAAGATAAGTAGAACTGCAATTACAACTATTGAATGGTTGTATGTATGTGGCCCTGCGATGGACTGGCGACCTGTCCAGGGTGTACCCCTGCCTTTCGCCCGAAGTG
>JBAMYA010000007.1:10468777-10487031 GCA_037176975.1 Arrhamphus sclerolepis
TATATTAAAAAGTACTTTTTTGAAAAGTTTTCAACACTACAGCATTTAGAAATGAAGGCAAAAACATTTGGAAAGGTTCATCATCGAGATATAATAAAGAGACTGCATGCATTGTACTTTAATTTAAATAAACACAAAGATGAGGTAAAATACAAAATATTAAAGTTTTTGTAAAAAACAAAAACAAAAAAAACATCTTCTGTACAGTCTTTGCAAGCTATCCCACTGCTGAGACTTTTATCCCTTTATTTTATTGATTAAAAAAAAAATCCCAGAGGCACTAAAACGTACAGTCAATGATTAATGTCCCTCTCAGAAAAAGAAATTATATGGAATAAATTAAACTACTGCAGCAGCAAATTGAAAAATAAGAATGTAAATGAGCTTTGAATACTTAATATCATAGAGAAAAATAGGCAATGAGGCCCCAAAATGATGAGGGATTAGCACAGAAACATGACATTAACTCTAAATGGCAAAGAGTAGATTTTCTCTACTGTCAAAATGTAACTGTCGCATCTGATTTTCTGCCAGGTAAATGAAAAATGGGAGACAGTGTGTCGTAGCCGAAAGCTGTAACCTTGTTCACAAAGTAAAAAGAAAAAAAAAAAACGAACTCAGAGTTGCATATCAGTACGTCAAGTCTGAAACAGGATAATAGAAAAATAATATGTTTTTTTAAATGTAATTACATGGACTAAATGACATTTCGCTGTGAAGTGTATGTGCGTTTTCCAGTTGTAGCACTTGTTCTTGCAAGAGAAACAATACTCTACAGATGACCAATAAGCAGGCAGAAGCATTTTTTCCTGGTATGAAGGGATGTGTTAATAGCGAGCTGTTTCTCTTTTTCTCCCCATGCTGTATCTGCACAGGAACACACAAGCTCCCAGACAGCGCTGTTTAGCTGCTGCGTCACACATCATTCATCTAGTTATCCTGCAGGGGAGAGGAAAGGTGTGAACTGCATCATGCGAGGTTCTCTCAGTTGGAACCTTTAATTATAACTTCACAGTATCAGTTACAGCAACCTTACTCAAATGCTAAAACCCTCAGAGGCTTGGCTACTCTACCTTACTTAATCTAAGCGGGAGTCACTGAGACAGTGCTGTACCATCAGCTAGTTCAGTCAGAAGTGAGGAAGACACATCATGCATCAAGGTCTAACAGCAGCACAAAAACATTCCAAGTCACATGACCTTGCTACTTAGCATCCTTCACAAACACCTTTTTTTTTGTTGAATGCCATATTGTTATTTGCTTCTTCCTCTGGCAGGCTCTCTCTTTCCAGAGGATATACTGATGTCTGCGCGTGCAGAGCTAAAGATGCTATAAAAATTGCTGAGGTATAAAATCGAAAGTGCTCAAGCTGTCTACGACTGGAATTGCTGGCTTGCTAAGGCCTGTTGGAAGCGGTAAAGGATCCCCAGCCAAGACCTGCTATTGTTGTAAATCATAGAAAGTTTGGGCTTGTTTGTTTACATATTACAGGCTTCACAGTGGGCAGAGCAGTAGTACACAAGACGCTGTGCTTGGCCCAGAGTATTGTATGGGCCATAAAACTAAAGAACATAATGACAACTTGAGCCACCTACACCTGCGCTCCTGCTCTTTTCAATCCTGCTCTGAAGTTTGGATTATGATGAAACTGTGCTATCAAAACAAGCAGATAGAATAAATAACAAGATAACATCTTTCTATGCTTGAGGAAAGTTTTTTTTTTTTTCTATTTTCTAAAAGGAAAAAATATAACCCTTGACAGTAAGAAAAGATTTGACATTAATCATTTCTGCTCTTCTTTTCTATCACTACCTGTATGAAAAAAACCAGAGTATCCACAATGGGCGATGAGTGCTGAATCAGTTATAAATAAATAAATACATCATCTCAATTCTCTGAACAGAATAACACCAAGAGTATCATGTTGGGAATCAAACTTGCAACTGCTACTCAAGGACTACGGCTTCTGTACTCGGGCCGGCTGCTCAACCAAGTAGGCTACCTGGCAGTCCACCTTCTGCTTCTCTGATATATACCGTTTCACCCCAATATACAGTACATTTAGAAAAAAAAAAAGAAAAGAAAAGAAAAAGAAAGAGGAGGAAAAAAATCCACTGAGGTGTTACCATGCCTTCCCAGGTGCAGTGCGAGCCAAAACACTTATCCTGGAGAGAGATCAAGCTTGAGCTATCTTATCAGTGTTTACAGTCGTACATGTACAGTAAAGTACACTCAGCTGCTCATGCAGACCCTGCTTACAGGAGATCGAACGCAGGTCAGAGACTGCGTGATGCACACGAGTGTGTCTACGTACGTATGTGTATGACTAAGCGTGTGTGACAGTGAAAGGAGAAAGCGAGGAAGAGAGCCTGAGCATTTTTCAGCTTGTGTCAACAGCAGTGCTCTGCTTGTTTAGTGACAGTCAGGCAGAGCACAGGAAATGTAGCACCACGCAGCTGGTGATAAGGACGGGGTTGGGTCTTTTCCTTCTTTCTCTTCCTCACACATCTGAAAATCCACTGGCTTTTCCAGGTTTCATCGTCAACATAAAATACACAAGAAAATATGTTCTTTTCATTGACAGAGAGGATATGACTAATTATTAATGGAAGAACTGTTTTTCTCCGCAGATTTTATTTATTTATTTATTTATTTTTATTTCATCTGGCCTCATTTAAGAGTGTGCGCGTCTCAAACATGACCTCATCAACTTACACCCGCAGTTGCACGCGCACAGACACGTGCACACAACAGGCAAAAGACAAAAATGAGGGATGGAGGAAGGTGACAGGTAAACAAATTCAGTGTCATATTCTCCTGCTGTCTTCACTGTGCCACTTGGCATTTTAATGGAAGGGAATCTGATGTAACAAATAGTGGTAACTACAACAGCAGCGTCGTACCAGAGGGGGGAAAACTTAACTCTTCAGACCTATGCATTAAACATATTGTAGAATAGAGTGTAACATTTATCACTGTCATTCCTAGAGTTTGTGTAAATTTAAATGCGCTCAAGCGTGCTGATCCCCCCCAACACACACCACAACCCCCCCCACCCAACATACACCCCACCTCCACAATATATGCGTACAATGCCACCCCAAAGCCCATTTTCCTGAAATCCTTCACATTGTTCTGCACGACCATACCACCAAGCAGCTATTCATCTTTGGGGAATATGCTGTACAGAAATGTCTTTGTATGTGAGGCCCTTTTCTGTTTCTCTGTCCCATCTTCCATAATTCAAAAATCTATTTTCTCTGGTTTCATGGTTTAATAAAACAAAACGTATACATGTTAATGTACACACACACACACACATATATATATATATATATATATATATATATATAAATTTTCTTTTAATCTATTTCTATTTTCAGTTTTAACTCTGACCTCCTGAAACCCACTCTCAAAAGGACCTAAAGGCAATTAAATAAGACTTTACGTATTATTTATGACACGTGCTTTTCTAGGATTGTGAACTAGGATAAAATAGAACAATAATGCCTTTAAGCGTGGAATATATCAGAACAGTAGTGCATGGCAACACCAGATGACACACTAAACATTAAAATAAATTACCTAACCTTTACAATTTTGCAGTGCCAATAACAGGAAAAATGACAGATCATGGGCTATTATTCACATAGAGATCTTATACATAGTAATGATGTCATCAATCGCCGTAATATTGTGGGTCCTGCAGCTTTTAAAAAACATTTAAGGAAATCACTTTATTTTAAATCATTGCTACAAGCCCAGGCCTTAACCACTCAGCTGGAAAAACAGGACAAAGTCTTTAAAAGATTGTAAGTAAGACAGAAAGTGAACAGCAGCGAGAAAATAAAGGGTGCAGCGAGAGGACGAAAGAAAGAAAAATGTGCCACATTAGGTTTCTGTTACCAAAACGCAGGCATGAGTCAATTTGCCACATAATGTGAGTGGAATTTGACTGAAGAGGCACTTCAGCACTTTTAACACGTAAGGTTGTCAGTGATCAGCAAACTACAATGATATTTCATCTGACGAATAACAGAATTATCTGAAAGGATTGACAGTCAGCGGTGGTCTGTTATTTTTGACTGGGTGTTGACAAGAAGTCTTCTTGACTGAAACCAGCACATTAAGCCCTACGTGTGTCTGTGTGTATACTGCAGTACTTTTCACTGTTCACTCCACCTTTCTTTAGTCGCAAAGTTCAGAAAAACATTCAAGTATGTAGCTTTTAGCCTATGTAAAAACCATATGACACATTTGTAGTGTGGGCCAAGGGTTGCAGGTGCTGTGTTTTTCTATTTGCTGTCCTCCTGACTAATAATTAGGTCCAATCAAATGCCCCCCTAAAAGTCATGCATGATTAAAAAGATGCTAAATATGCAGATTTTTTTAAATAAAATAATAGTATTTATGTAAGATCAAGGCCCTCACTCTCTTCCTCTTTTCCCTTTCTCTTTGTTTGAGAGGGATTGTGTTTTTTTTTACACCTTAATGTGAACAGCAACCCCCCCCCTTCCAATGATGCCCTACAGATTGATGCCTTCTGTTCACACTGATCACACATTACAGCATATTGTGCATCTCAGTAAGGGTCATTTTCAGGGAGCCGTTTACTCTGCCTCTGCAGAAAATCTTGAATAAATTTAATTGTCTGCATCCACCATCAGAAATGGCTTTATGCATTTTGCTTCATAATTAAGAGCTTTCACATCCATAAACTTAAATCACTGTGCACAGCTGTTGAGGTGTAATTAAAGCATTAAATATGTGAACGATCAACTCCCACTAAACAAGATGACACCCCCGACACAGAACTTAGAGGTGAACCATAAGCTGGCTGGGCTTTTTTCAAAAATGAAGTCTAAGGCTCCCGGAGTGTTTCTTCTGTTTTCCCACTCTCAGATGTCATTCCCATAAATCTTACTAGCTCGCCTCAGCATTAGTAGCTGAACTGATGCTAACACCATTAGCTGATGATTTAATGACACTGTAGATGAGGACAGTCATCCTCCTTCTATCACTCTCTTTTTCTCCGCCTGCTGGGTGAAGATGCAGTGAATCTGTGTGTTTTTGAGGATGAGGGCAGTGACAGTCGTATCTCATCCACCTCCATTACGCCAAGGTCACTCCGTTGCATTTCTTAATGTGATCAAGGAAAGTGTCACTTTTGCAGTTCTGTGGCAGTAAATAAGAAGTGACTCTAATTTGAATGTAGTGTACCAGAGGCCCTTTATGGGTTGTTAATTTAGTGTTTAAATACATTTAACAGTTGAGAGAGAGTACTGATTAGGCCAGTGCTGCAAGTGAAGGCTATTATTCTGTCTAGATTATTATTGTTGGGATGTGACAGATGAATGCAGAGTTGATATGAAATTTGAAGAACCACAAAGGCAGTCACATTTGTCATTCTCATAAATAATTTTTACTTTATATCCAATTAAAGGGTTTCATTTAAAGACAGTGCCAAGGCAAATATCTAAACTTCTATTGTTCAAGAACCCAAGGTTTTTTTGCACCATCTAGACATATGTTTTATTAGTTATTAATTTGCAACATCAAGTAACCTCTATAGGAAATGCAATGTTGTACCTGAATCTCATATTTGGAGTAGTGAGGAAGAATAATTAAGTCCTTATCAACAAAATAATCAATATGATATATTATTCACTGAGAATGCTCACCAGAGGCATCTGTCATTAGCAATAAAAGCATAATTATTTTTTTATCAATGTTAATAATACATTTTCTATTCCTGCCTCTGCCTGTTCATGGTTTCAACAGGGGTGGGGGGTGTTGTGGGGGCGGTGGTGGGGCAGCGACAGCCCACTCAGTGACAGGCAGAGACAAACCCTAAGTCTATCCATTCGCACCCCAACTAGTGAATTTAATAGTAATGTTTCATAAATCATCCAGTGAGTTTTGCAGAAATACTGCTGTTTAGATCAAAAACTGAAATAGAAAAAAAAATTAAAACCACAAAAAACTTCAATCCTGAAGTAGGCCTATTTGCATGTCTTAGCCTAAACTTTTCAGTACTTGATAAAAAATAAAAATAAAAATAAATAAAAGACCTGTGCTTGTTTTTTCATGATCTGCAATTCAAGAAAGTAATCCAGATGTCATTCTGTTATGTTTGTCTTTTCTTTTTTTTTAATAAAGCAACATGAGCACCGGATATGCTCCAGTCATGTAACTACACATGTCACAGCACAGCCTATTAAGATAAAGAAACTATGCATGTGTGTATGTATACATATATATTTATATATGTGTGTGTGTATATATATATATATATATATATATATACATATGTATATATTCACTCTCCAGTAAACCCAGTAAAAGCAGCAGAGATCCTTTGTTGTCTTTTATTAATTTTTCCAGCTCTCCACTTCACTTTCAGCCACCTCTACACTAGCTGACAACACAGTCTGGCCCATAAAAACCAATATGGCCCAGCCAGCCGCCACCTAGCCACAGATTTTTCCTGACATCTAATGCCAGTTATGAAATCGGGGGATAAGTTAATGTGTCACAGGAGCATTGATTTTTCATTTGCTTTTTGCTGCCTCCAGTTCCACAACCAGCGTGGGCCTTTCCTCCATGCTTCAGGATGAATTACTGGGGCACCACTGAAACAGAGCTTTGTGGAGTGACAAGGGACTCAGTGCAGCTTCATGAAAGGTGCCACACCTGATTAAGGGTAATACCATGCCGCTGTCATCTGCTGTGCCAGGAGAACTCAGATATCAAGATCTTTTTACTCTGAAAATAGAAAAATGCAGTTAAAAAATGTATCAACATTTTCATCAAGAAAATCTTAATAAAACTTTTAACCCCCTATTTGATCTCTAAACTGCCCGAAATCTGAATTCAGTAAAGTGATGTTCAGCACAATATGGTTGCAGCAGCAGCAGGGATGAAATGAGTGGCACAAAAAGTGTGAAGCCTATGAAAGGAAAAATACGCTCACGTAACAACAACACGGTGCTCAATGAGCTATGTCCTCAGTTCCATATGAGATTGGTTAATACAAAAGCTTGGTGGTGAAAAACATTGTCCTGCTCCCAGTGACAAAGACAAAGTGCCTGTGTTTGGCGTATATGCAAGTCAAAGGGACAGGTGACGACAGGGAGGGAGACCAGGGAGGGAATTTGAATTTCGCATCGAGGAGGAGGCAGTATGTCATTAAAAACCCTAATTTCAGTGTCAGGTAGACTTACAGGTGATCCATCATCTTGTCAGAAGAATTTTATTTTATTTCAAAGGACTTCAAAGCAGCCTTTCCAGACTTTTTACTTCAGTTTCAATTAGATTTAAAGGCAATTAACAGAAAAGTCTCATCCCATGTGTGCACCTGCTCATTCATGCAGATCGGAGGGAAAACAAATTATAATGCACAACTAAATACGCTGCATAAATGTGAAAAGAAAAAAATCCCTCTAAGTGTTATCCACCAGCAAAATCAAACTATATCATACCTAATAGATTATTACCATTTTAAAGTAAAACATTCCAGTGTGGGGCATAGAGCTGCGGTGCCTCTCTTTATGTACCACCAAGAAACTGCATATCAGCACCCTTGAATGCCATTTATTGGTACATTTCTAAATGTTAACGCCTGTCAGCTCCAATCTCTCCAAGGGAAGCGCTCTGGAAATAAAATGCATCGGAGGGGACCTGAGAGTAGGACACACGTTAACCCAGATAAGCTGTGACAAAACACCATTACCTTCTCCTGTTCACACAGCGATATACAGGACAGATATAGTCTCCTGTCCCTGAGAGAAATCCATCTAAATGAGAGACAAACACGCACGCACTCGTATACGTGTGATGCGTGTGGGAAGACATTATCTGCACAAAAAGCACTTATGAATTTTCTGTAGTTTTCTGTTATTTTGCATCTTCCTGATATGTTACATTCCTGATATTTTTTGTTTGTTTGTTTGTTTGTTTTTACCCTAGTCTCCCAAACGAAGTAAACAGTGCTGGAAAATTACAATTAAGTGCCAGTAATACTCAGCAAAAATTAACTGTACATCATTATGCCATAATGACTTATACAAAGCAGTTCCTGTCAGTATTATAAAAATACAAACCTGAATTGCTATTTTCTTAAGCTGCTTAATATAATCTTTAATGATACATGTTTATGATACACATATATGTTAATCATGGGCATTTATCTGGTATGAAAAAAAAATTACAGCTTTCAAACAAATGTAGTGAATAGTTGTGGAGGTCAAGCATTAAAAAAATAATTTAAAAAAACCTGCAATTCAGTAATCAGATTGCATTTGAGTACATTATATAACCCAACCCTGAGAGTTATTTCTAAAAATACACACAAAGTTATGTAGATTTAGACTGATTTAAAGTTACAAAAGTTACAATATGATTTAAGAGCAAATAGTACAATGTTTCCAGTGAAATCATAGAGAAGACTAAAAGAAAACAGTGCATGAGGCAGATGATTTCTCTTTTAGTTCTTAATTATGACACTTCATAACTTTTCTGCGCTGTGTAGAATAGAAATGCAGGGCTCAGTCTTTGCTTTCTTTGATGACCGAAAACGCATCATTTAAAAGACTCTCAGACTCTGTGCACTGTCCAGATGCTGAATAGTGACAGACCTCAGATGGATGTGACACCAGCAGTCCAGCCAGTGTCCTCCTGCTGGTGTCGTAACGTGGATATATAACCACCGCTCTCTTTACGTCAAGCTGCCTAAATGGACAAAAATGCTAGTGCAGCAAAAAATAGTGAACAAATGCAGGACTTCATTAGCAGAACCTTCCCAGCATGCTTTGCGATGACAAATGATTGACTTGGAACAATATCTAAGGCGATCAGGATAAAGTACCAGCCATTTCAAGGCTCAGCAAAATT
Organism: Arrhamphus sclerolepis; assembly: GCA_037176975.1. Taxonomy (NCBI): domain Eukaryota; kingdom Metazoa; phylum Chordata; class Actinopteri; order Beloniformes; family Hemiramphidae; genus Arrhamphus; species Arrhamphus sclerolepis. The sequence continues at coordinate 10,477,670 of JBAMYA010000007.1, forward strand.
CAAATTCTAATTAGACCTTGCACCACATTCCAAATAAAAATGGGTCCCTGGGTGGTTTACCCAATCAGGTGTCTCTCTCAGACCACTGAAACAAAACGAATAAAGAAAATGATTAAAGCGATAACAAAGGCATAAAATTCAAATTATAGCAGCATCACATCTGGGATCTGTATGTCACTGCACTACCATTTCTACTCTCTACTTCTTTTTCTTTGACTCTCTCTAGCCCATTCACACACACACACACACACACACATACATATATATACAACATTCCATGCTTTCTGCATGAGGGCGATAAAAGAACAGAAAAAAGGCATGGAGCCAGAGAGAGAGTGCAAAAACCAAGGAAATTAAAAGGTAGAGAGCGAGATCGCAAATAGGCTCTCAGCTTTAAGGTTATTAATGACTCCTCAAAAATGTGCGACTTTTCCAATCTCTCTGGGAAGCGCTTGAAGGAGCCTGCAGATGAAGCTGACCTTCACAATGTTCTTTGGTCTTTAGTTAAGAAATTCACTCACCATTATGGCATCATTAGCGAAACAAGGATAAAATTACTCCATGGTTAATGACCTATAGGATCCTCACCAAAATTTGTTTCAGATCTAATAAAACTGAGCTTAACACACTCGAATGAATTATGAGGACTGCTACGCGGGGGTATTAAAATGTGGGGAAATAGATTTTCTGAAGCTAGGAGGACTGGACTTTTCAAATCAGATAGTAGAATGGAATTTTCTGGGCAATAAATTCTACCATGTCTCAATTTCATTTTTTTTTTTTTTTTTACCTCACAAAATTTTCCCAGCTATGATGGAATCTGTGAGTGGTATGGGCTCTAAAAATTCATTGCCAATTGCCATCTCCTCCTCTATCCCCCTTAAGGTAGATAGGTTGATGGATGAATGGCTAAATGGGCAAATAAGTGGAGGAAAGTGTAACTGAATGAAAGCTCAGTGTATGATGGAAATAAAGGATTAGATACACATATAGATACTTTGAAAAATCCCTGAAGACACTGTAAAGAAGAAAAACTAGTTAAAAACAACAACAGAAAAACCAACTTGTGAATGTTGTAAAATATCTTTGCTTACCATGAAATCTGCTACATGTCTAGAGCTTGTCATTATCATGATGCACAGATAGTTCAGAGGATACAAAACCTGGCACATACATGCTTTAAAGAAGATGGACCAATACACCTATGAAATTTTTCATGTGACAATGTTTTCGCTCTCTCTCTTTCTATCTCTTCCTCTCTCTCGTATGTTTTGTTTAAACCATTTTAAAACTAGTTTACTGTGGTGTGGTTGCAGCCCCTGAGAAGGGGTTTGTGAGCTAATGGCATTTGCTCTCTTTAAACTTTAATCTTTCCTATTAATTCCCTGCAACTGGAGAATGTGCGAGAGTTAATGTTCCATGAACGTGTTTCTCACTCTGCAATCTCTTCAAGCTAATTACCTTCAGGTGCTAAATGGGGGGAAATTGCAATCCATTTGGAAGGGAGAAATTTCACCTCCCCTTTGCCTATGTAACACTGTTAGTGCAGTTAAAAAGAAAGAAAATCAAACATAAGAAGCCAGCTCAAGAGTACATTTAATCAAAAATAGACACTCAGGCAGAGACCTGATTGGCTCCCCCTTTTCTAAGGTAGCTTTGGGAAAGTAAATTGCTTCCTGTAGTTTCCCGCCTCACTGCTTATTTTGCAGGTCAGTTGGAGGTCAGCAGGTGCAGCGATGGACAAAACACTGAACAGATGTTTGATTGACAAGGATCAAACATATTGGCAATCAAAGTTCTCTGATGAGTAAGGAGAGGCTCACAGAATGGCCATTTCATAAAGGAGATACAGAAGAAGTCAAAATACATATTAAAAGCGAGATAAGACAGCGTGACAAATTCACACGCTTGTACAAAACATTAAATCTCAGGGAGTGACATGGTATCCGTCAATGACAGAATCAAATACATACTAATGGCTCCCGAGTCAATCACTAATCAGTAACGCAGGATGAACAGGCTCATTGCAGACAAATAGCCTTGATAAGTTCTACCTTTTACAGGCTCGCCTGTGGTGAAGGGTTGTGTGAAGAGGAAGCAGAGAGAGATAGTCGGGCTGAGTGAGCAGAGGGGGCTCTTCACTCTCTTTTGAGGAGAATGGAGCGTGGAGGGTCACTCTGTCCCCCGTTTGATCTTTGTCTTCATTTGACATGGCAGGAAATTAAAGATGAAAGGAGGTTCTGACTACTGTCTAATAAACACACAGACAGAATGCCTTCATTTTGCTGCAGCATTACAGGTTTCGGGTGATTAACTCAAAACTTGTAAGACGTAATACCCAGATTGCCAAATACTTTTGTATGCAGTGACCTCAAAAGAGCAGGCTCATTGGAAAAAAAAAACTTTTATAATGAGACCTTATGATGATCATTTATTCATTTTTTAAGTCCGTTCAAAAGTTACAAATTGAGCATTTAAGGCCTCTCTTAACTTGCTGCCAAAATCTTTTCTTAATATTGTTTACTTTATGTTCATTTCATACATTTGCTCAGATAATCAATTCCTGAAGATGTTTTATAGCATACTTAAGGGATAAAATTATTTGTTAAAAAAAAAAAAAAAAGAAATCATATTTTGATTTATTTAACAGATAGCAATACTTCACAAAAAGGGAGCTGGTGTCTGATGTATTTCAAAAGAAAAAAAAAAAACTACATTTTTTTCACAGCCGTATTTCTTGAGTGCAATAATAAATGAATTAGTTGTGGGGAGTAATACAAACAGTCTATATCTAAGGCAAACACTCCTAGTGACGGCCGTGGGCCCCCACTGTGGTGAGGAATCTCCTACTAACTGCACTCCCTCGCATTTATCTCGATGGCTGAGAGCAGGAGAAAGAGCCTAGGCTGGGAGGGTGAAGAAACATCAAAAAGAGGAGCATCCCAGATTACTGCAGCTCTATTTTTCTAGCACCTAATGAAAAACACTTCCACACTGTTAACTAACACCCAAGAAGAAAGATTGGTTACACTGTTGCACTTTGTGTGGCCTTTTGCTCATTGAGTTCATGTAGATTGCTTGAAGGCATAAGTAAACCCTAAACCGCCTTCTTGTGTTTTTATTTTATTTTATGAATCACTGTTCTTTTTTTTTTTTCTTTTTTTTTTTAGCCTTTCTGAAATGCCAAAGATAATTTGGTTCAATAATTAGAGCTGTTATGGTCACACAATGGCTGAGTTGAGTAGCATCCTTATGTACTACTCAAAGGTTATTTTCTTCATGAACACTTGAGGGTCCACTGATCCCTTGTAAGTGTCTGTTGGAAAATGCATTGACATTTCACGTGAATGGAAAAACCCTCCTCAATAGACTCTCTTTCATTGCTCTTGAGGTTTCAGGTCATTATACCCGCAATAGGGGACCACTCAACCTAGTTTAGTATTACCTCTGAGAAAATCCTTATGGCACTTCATTTTCGTCCTTTAAAAATTTAGCTTCAAGGCCGGGCTTTTACGCCATATAAACATTTGAACTTCAGCAAGATGGGAAACACATGAAGGTGTTTGCCCAGATGAAAAGTCCCTGGATATTCCTTGAGATTGAGTTTATGACCACATGCTGGTATAGTATAATTTTAAACAAAAATTGGTGAATGGATATCAATAACAAACTTTATGACTTTATGACACAACTGCTTACATTTACAACAATATTATTACATCTTTCACTTAAAGTATTGTATCCATTCATGGATGCGTCCATGCATCCATCCATCTGTGCATCCATGCATCCATCCATCCATCCATCCATCCATCCATCCATCCATCCATCCATCCGTCCATCCATGCATCCATCCATCCATCCATCCATCCATCCATCCGTCCATCCGTCCATCCATGCATCCATGCATCCATGCATCCATCCATCCATCCATCCATGCATCCATCCATCCGTCCATCCATGCATCCATCTGTCCATCCATCCATACATTCATCCATCCATCCCTCCGTCCATCCATGCATCAGTCCATCCATCCAAAGACATATTGTCCTCATCTGAGATCTTATTAGATTACCCAACTATAAATATGTCATACTCAAACATCTGAACTGCTGTGGCACACATCTGGCCCACATGCAGCCTGTACCTTGTGTTGTTTTGGCACTTCCAGTTGTGTTTGCCACATCTGGGAAACAGTATAAGTCGTTGAACCACAGACCAACTGAAAATAAACCAAATGAATAAGAACTAATCTCAATCTCAGCCAGGGTTCAGGTTTAGTCCATATCAAACGTGTTCATGTGGAAATGTGAATACATTCTCAACATGTATATGTGTGTTTTGGAGGTTTTCTTCCCACAGGTCTAAAGAAAGATAAGCAATGGAAGCAAAAATCTCAAAAATGACCACATTGGTCTTTCATTTTACTTTTGAGTGGCTACAATTTAATACTACCAATATAATTAATTGAAGTGTTTAATACTTTTCTTTTTTTTTCTTAATAGGTGAGTTGTTGCCATTTTTTTGTAAGAAAAAAAACAAAGGCAAATGTTTGAAAAAAGACAATGAATGCATGTGTATAGAGTGTGGACTAAGCAAAAATTAATGGTAAAACAGACCCTAAACATAGGTGGCATTAATATAATTGACAAGTATGAAAGAAAATGCAGAAAAGTATTCTATACATACTTCACAGAATGGGACTTTTCATTATGTTTCTGCACTACAGCATCATATATTTGTATTATCAATGTGGATTCATTTGCTTGTACACAGCATCTGAATGACTAACTTACATGGAGTTAATTTGTAACTGCACTAAACGCAGTTATCTTGGTTGGTTGATCTAATCAACCAATATGATACATAATAATTATGTGCATTATATTTTATCAGCCTGTCATATAGTTCGTATGCAGATAATAAATAGTATGTGCTAGACAAACTTAGTTACATGAAAGTTATGACGTATCCAAACAAAATAAAAATTGAAATAACTGAGTAAAGTAACATTACATGTGCTATTTGCATTTGCATACTATCTTTTATAATGCTATGCTTTTTATTTATTATCAAAAAAAATGTATAAATCCAACTATACTGAAGTCTGTCAATATGTAAAACATAAATAAGCAGTAAATAAATACAAATTTTCTCTAATCAGTCAGGGCTCGGATATTGTCACGAGCGCCAATCAGAACAGACAAATCCATTCAATGCAAATACTGTACCTGCTATAAGATGTTAAAGCTTCTGCACTCTCAGTGAAAACAGGGTTCACATCATTTGGAAAGGTAGATTTGTCATTTCACGCACCAGTATCCCAGAAATCCGTAAAGACTTGGAGACATTCCTCGACAGGATTAAAATTTTACGATCACAAGGAAAATGGCTTCAGAGCCAAAAAGAAAAAAAGAAGTCACCCTTTTCCTATCTACTTTTCTTACTTTGCTTTTCAAAAATCTGATTTTAACTATCTGCATATTTCCTCTGATATATAATGGTTTTTTTTTGTTTGTTTGCTTTTTATCAGAGTAAAGACAAAGAATGTATTAGCATTAAAAATAGTGTTTTGAGTGTCTTAAGGTATATAGCTCATATGTTGCTGCAGTACAAATAACACCCAGTTAAACTGAATAAACTATAATTCAAAAGCCTGGCAATGTTGAAGGGAGCTGCAATATCGAGATGGCCAGAGGCTGTTGGGATAGTTGCTGGCCAGGCTTCCTGGTCCAGTCAGGCTGAATCGGTTCACACAGATAACGTAGGTAATGGTGTTTCTGGAAGAGTGAGGCCAGATGAAACACACCACATGGACAGATACCACAGGCATACTGGCCCCTTCTGTTGGAAAATTTCATTTTTTCCGGCAGGAAGCCATGAATGCAGAGGCTGAATCCAAATCCGGTTTTCCGCACTTTATCAGCGTGTGGCCCACCAAGTGGTGAGATGGCGGGGGAGGTGGTGGACTGGGGTGGGTGGGGGGTGATCCACTCAGCCGAGACCCTCCACTTTAATCCAATTTACAGCCTCCCCCAGCAAAAGATAATTACAACCCTTAAACCAGCTAGGAGAGGGGTAGAAGAAAAGGCCTCACTCACCAAAACTGTGCCTCTGGCCCCTGAAGTCTCCACCTAGAGAAAGAGGGGAGGGAGTGCTCTGTTAGCAGGACTCAAGCAAAGGCATTGTGACAAAATAAAAGTGTGTGTAGCTAATGAGGCAAAGTGATTTTTCTCAAGCAAATGGATGCCTGCTGGGCAGAGGTAGAATGCACCCCAGGACTTCTTTACTGGCTGATGTTCACCACAGATGTAGGGGAGGTATATTTTAGGTTGGTATTTCAATAAGTGCGTGCGTATCAATGTTCGTCAATAATACAGACCTCTATGAACTCATTGTATGTTTTAATGTGGTATCTGATTATATGTATTTAAACACAAGACTTGTTTTTAGAAATGTAGTACCTTATTTGATTTTTTTAGTTTTCTTTATGCATGTTTACTTTTGTCATCTGTACAAGTACATTTATTTATGTTCAAATGTTCTAAAATGAAAGCTTAACCTTTTGCATATTTCTCCCCCTTGAGTTTATTTTTGTCAGTAGGTCTTTGAAATCAGAGGGAAAAAAATGGGGTTAACTTTTGCAAAAGAATTTGAGGAAATAATAATGGAGGGGGCTCACAGGGGAGCGGAAATGCTGGCCAGTCCTAATTAATAGGAGGGACACTCCCAAAGTCTCCTATTCACAGCCTCACAAAGGAGTTTTCCACCAAGCAGAACCTGGAATAGAATTTGGGAGGACTAAATGGAGACAGGGTTAAATTTAAAAAAAAAAAGAGAGAGAGAGAAATAGGGAGCAAGAGAAAGGCTCAAGCCCTCATTCTCTTTCCACTTGTCTCCTTTTTTTGTATTTCTATTTTACAGCATTAGCACCAGGCCTGCAGCCCCATAGTGCACTTTCCATTCAGTCAAACTGTGTTCAGGGATTCCCACTGGTCAGTTTTGTAAATATGGGTCCTAGTAGTGCATATGAAAGGGTGGCACATTTCCAGAGCTTATCCAGTGTAGGCTTGTCCTCCTGCTGCATCCCCTCCTAACTCCCATCACTCTCTCCCTCGCATCATCTCTATCTCTCTTTCAGGTGCATTAACAGTGGCTAGAGTCAAGAGTGCTGGAAGCTGATGCAGTGGGGAGACTTATTTTGCCACAAGTCAAGTCAAGAGGGGAGGGGTTTGTGAGGGGCAATGGGAGAAGTGTGGACCCACCTGCCACTGATTATCCTCTGAGCTAGAGGGTTTAGTCTTGACCCCTGAACTTCAGAGCTGCCCCACACCACTAATCTGTTAATTAACCGAGAAATACCCTGGAAAAACTTTGAACAGGCCATGTGTGTGCAAATATTTCAGTGTGTGAGTGTGTATTTAAGTGTGTAAAAGGAAGAGACAACAACAGAGAGATCGAGAGAACACTATAGCAGGAGCACAGTGTGGTAATTCTTTATGTAGCGGGTACATTCCCCCAATGCAGTGTTGCTGGATGGATAAGTAGGACATTTTTTTTCTTTGTTGTCGAGGTTGGACCCCGATAACGGTGGGGGTGGGGGGGATGACTGTCTTTACAGCTTGATGACAACTCAGTCGATCAGTATTTTTGTCTGATCCAAACATTGCCCCAACTCAAATTAACTGCTTTTCTTTTTTTGGTACTGATAAAATGTCAAGAAAATCACAAAAACTGGTGTGTGCAGTTTAAATGCAACAACCTTTTCATTAACAAGTGCATTGAGACATTCAAATAAATAAACAAATAGCACACTACACAAAGGCAAAGAGGTCCATACATTTGTTTCCATTAACATGCTCTCTCACTTGTCAGTTAAGCCCAGACAGATAGGAAACAAAACAAAAAAACAAAAAACAGCTATAATCAGATGTTCTCTCTCTGTCTCTCTCTCTCTCTCTCTCTCTCTCACTCTCTGCATGTGTGTGTGTGTGAAGCTGCCCGAGCCCCTCTCTTTGTCAGATTCCGACAGTGTCTCTTTTGTTTTTTTTCCTTCATTCAACTCAGGTAATTCAGAAAATACTTTCCTGAAGTGCTGGAATGGCAGTGAGAAACCAGCTGTTTGTTCCAGCTTTAGAAATGTTGACGTCACTCTGGTGTAAACAGACAAGCATACAAGCACAACAGGCAACAACAAGTTATATAGTACAGTGAATCAATAGTAATTATCATGACAGACCTAATGACACTTTTTCTTTGTACAGAAAACAGGAAAGCATCAGTGTACTTACAGGATGTGCCTTTATTTTTATTTATAATATAATGCTCAGCAATCATTTCCTGTCAATTTTTTGTCTTTTTTGTGTGTTTATTTTATTTTGCTTATTTTTAATTATTATGCTAAATAGTATCTTGTACACCATGGTTTAATGATTATTGCCCTACATATGCTTATGCGATTAAAGCTAATTTTATACAACTTGTTAAAGGGGAGATTTATTTTGTAAGCACAAGCTATAACTGTAATGGTTTGCCAATGTGTGCTGGACCAATACATAATAAATCTAAGGGGTTGGAAAGCAAATGGAAAACAAAAGGGTGTTTCTACTTTTAGATTTTCCACTATTTTTGCTATTTTGCATCTCTTTCTTTTGTATTATTTTTCCTTTTCAGACATTTAAAATATTCTTATTAAACAACACAAGATCAGGACATTCATTACAGCTAAGCATAGAGCATGGCACAGTTCATTTACACTGGTGATTTGGATTTTCAAATTTTCTAACAGGATATTTGACACGTAATACGACACATAAAGTCTGATTTCTTACTCTAAAAGCTGGGGGAACTTTGCAAGTTGGATAATGGTGCAGATTCATGAGGCCAGTCCATTCACAACTCGGTTCTATGCGCGGCACTCTTGTTTTGTCACAAATCAGCTGTACATGCAGCCACAGTGGCAAGAAAACCATGATTGCCTTGGATGTAACTTATTTTTGCATTAATTTGTCATAAAATCTGATTTTTGTATACATCACAAAAATAGGCCATTACAATATGCTGTTAGCACTTCTTGCTTTAGCATTGTGAATGTTTAATCGCTTACATGCAGATCAGGTCACATTTCATGGCAAATTAATGATAAAAACCATTTAATTCCAGTTAATGCACATAATTTTCTTCCTGTCACTATATTTAATAATAAATAAGATTCCAGTAAATGTATTTCCATGGGTTAATTACATTTTGTTTGACAAGGTTACTAAAGTAATCTTTAAATTAAAGCTGATCAGTCTCTTCCACATATCAATGTTACTGAATACAACCATGCTTATTTATACAAGCAAAGTAGTTAATGTTAG
>JBAMYA010000007.1:10487131-10500655 GCA_037176975.1 Arrhamphus sclerolepis
TTGTATTCAGTAACATTGATATGTGGAAGAGACTGATCAGCTTTAATTTAAAGATTACTTTAGTAACCTTGTCAAGCAAAGTAGTTAATGTTTTCTTTGGCAAAATTAGATTTTTATTCTATTTTGTTTTATTGTGTTTTATTTTATTGTATTTTTTGAGCACCTATATTGTTTCTTGCATAATCTTGTGCATAATGTTTTCCTGATAAATGTTGCAAAGCACTGCATCAGTATATTTCCTGCTAGCATAGATCCTGTGGGATGAGCAGCTGACTGTGCATGACACAATAAACAACATAACTAACTACCTATAAAGTCCAAGACCTAAAAACCTGCTCTATTAATCTTTTTACAGATCTGGATTACAGGGTCCATCATCTCCACATCTTCATTGTATTTGTTTTTAACCTGTTTTTATTATATTAACAATAATAAGGATGATATCCAGCATCATTTGACATAGTTTCTATGTTATGCTGTACTGTTATGAATGCATAACAACATATTTATAGACTACAGCTTTCTTGGCTGGTAAAACACACCTGGTAGTCATGCTGTACACAAACAAAAATCTCCAAGGTTGCTTTGACTGGTGAGGTAGCCGATAAGTGGGGCAACAAAGTCAATTAGTTCTGTGTTTATTAGAATGTGACAGGTGCTGGGTCATGCAGATTAACTCATAACCCTTGGAGGGATGGGACAACAATAATGGTGAAACATGTCCGTCCGACCAGAAAGTAAAGGCAGCAAAAGGAACGTGGCAAAGCCTGCTCAATTAATTATGGGGATTAATGAAGTTCTGCTTGATTAAACGTTGATGGCATTAAAAAATAATGTGACATAATGGACACTCTTACATAAATAATGGAATCCTTCGTGGTTATGGCAACTGACACATAATTTGCTATAAACCAGCCCGCCTCCTGAACACTCAATCGATTAATTAAGGCTATTGCCCTTGATTATACAATTACAGGTTTCAAAAAAGGTTTGACCTCTAACCTTCAGGCCTCCTTGACTGGAAGGTTATTGATCGAGGGGAATGGTCTATTTTCAACTACTGAAACATAATTTCCTTTCAGAAGAGTAGCTGACAGAGTTTCTTTTCATTGACCTTGCAGAGCTGTGGAGTTGTTGTTTTTGTAGACAGTTGGTATAAATGGCTTTAATATCAAACTGCACCGTTTAGACAGCTATTACATTAAATAATTGTCAAAATGAAGTGGATCAATAACACTCACTGTTTTCTAAAAGCCACCGATGCAAAAAGTTACCATCCTGTGTTTCAGACACATTCATACCCTGTTTATTATTTCCAGTGGAGCAAATAAATTATTTCCAGTGTTTTACTCAATGAGAGTGCTTGTGTTTATTTGACACATTTGTCTGCACGACTGTTTTATGGTTAAGCCATTCTATCAAAATTCTGTTTATTTTTTCTCTCTTTTTGTGGCAAATTAAGCATGCAGTGTTTGCAGTTGCAATTACAGCAGCTGATATATGCATAAGTGAGAGATAAGAAATGCAGGTAGAAAATATCCTCAGGATGGTTTTTCGGCACTTTGATCAATTGCGGCTCAGGTTTATATGTTCAGCTGCATTTCTAGTAGGCTAATTAAACAATGAAGCTAACAGAAGATGTTGATGTGATTGAGAACATCTCAAGTCAGGGTCAACAGTACCCCATCCTCACTGTACACAATCTTGGTGAAGTATTGCTTTCCCTCGCCTGAACCTGACAGATTGCCAGTATCTTCTCAGAGGCAATCATAACTCCTCATGGGCCTCTCCGGACTCCTCCCACATCCAAGTTTTTGCCTCGTAAATTGAGGGCTGCAGGCTGTTTGGCCCGTTGGTACCTGTCTGCTGCCTCTGGAGTCCAACAGGCTAATCAAACCCTGTAGGACTCCCTTATTCATCATGGAAGATCCCCTCAGCTGAGGTATCCACTACCAGATTCAGGGATTGTCGCCATGACAGGCACCAACATCTTTGCGGCCACAGGTGCGGTCACCCACCTCAGCAATGGAGGCATGTAGCACAGCCCATTCTGATTCAATGTCCCCAGTCTCCCTTGGAATGTAGTTATTGAAGCTCTACCGGAGGTGGGCATTAAAGATCTGTCTCATAAATTACTGTGCCACACAGTCCCAGTAAATCCTCACTACATATTTGGATCTACCTGATCTGTCCGGTATCCTCCCTAATCATGTGATCCAACTCACCAACAGGTACTGATCAGATAACAGTTTGAACCTCTCTTCCCCTGAGTTACCAGAACATACGGCTGGAAATCTGATGACACAACTGTTAAGTTGATAATTGAACTGCCACCCAGGGTGTCCTAGTGCCAGGTGCACTTGTGGACACTCTTGTGATTGGACATGGTGTTTGATATGGACAAACTGACTAGCAAAGAAGTCCAGCAACAGAGGACCGCTTGGGTTCAGATCACCCATCCAGGCCCCACCAGTGTTGAAGTCCCCTAGCAGAGCAATGGAGTCCCCTCCAGGAGCACTTTTCCAGCACACCTGTAAGGGACTCCAAGAAGGCTGGGTACTCAGAGCTCATTCCCTGATCCAAAGGCACAGGGAAGCTACCCTCTCATCTCTGGGGGAAACCCTGAGGGCTATTGGTAAGTCCACTTACCATGGGCAGGTCCAGAGTAGAACATGATCCAGCCCTTTTAAAAATTGATTCTGGAACCCAAACTGTAAGCTGAGATGAGTCCAACTATATCTAGACAGTACCTTTCAATCTTACTCACAAGTTCATGTCCCCAGAGCCAGTTATGGAAGTAAAGGGTCAGCACAACAAGGCCCCCACCTTTGGTTGCCACCGATTTCGCTGTGCATCTGATCCACATGACTCCCCTCCTAATTTTGTTGTACTGTGACGCTGGTTCAATGACAATAAAGCTATTCATTCACTCATTCATGGTGGTGAGCACATGAGAGGGACTAGCATAAATGGCAAATTTAAATTTAACCCTTTTCCTGTCCAATATTCCTGTCATCACCATGGAACCCAACTGTAAACAGTAATGAGATGTTAATATTTAAGCAACCAAACTCAGTACACAGGTTCAAAAACCTAACTAGACTCAGCCCTTCAAATTACAGCTTTGGGTAAATGATTAATTAGAGGTCATGTTTGTTTGTCTTTGTTGTGTTTTCTTCCTTTTTGTGAGACTAAACCCAGCAGGGTGACTAAAATATTAGTTCTACTGCACCTCCCTCAAGTGGATTTGCACTGCAAGGATTCATGTGAACAGAAATCCCCCTGGCAGAATTCAAAACACCACTGATGTGTCAACATATCAAATAACCAACGTGAAATGCCTTGGCTGCATTCATTTCTTGTTTTGGTGCTTGTTGAACAAGGTGGCGTGGGATTGCTCTCCCTAACCCTGTGGTCTGTCCTCTAGGGCTGGAGGAATCTAAGTCACTCACTGCACATCAGGCTTTTCCCCCAGGGGCCCTGGCACCGGCAGAGGCAGGTTAACAAACTGTAAAAGGCTTCAACTGAGCAGCACACAAACTGTTTTCTCTCCACAAAGGGATTGGCTCCAGCAAATGTCATAAGCCTATAATGAGATAGCTGATCTCGGTAGTGTAGAAGAAAAGAAAAGAAAAATGTTTCCCCTCTCCAGTCAGTGGCTATTAGAGTCAATGAGAGTAAAAAGGGGAAGCTTCCCCATTTTCTTAGAAGCCCTCGGAGGCTGGCCAACATGACAATGCTGGTCAATTAATTGGTGAAAAAGTGAAAATCCAATTAATGTGTATCAAGCTGGCAGTTTTGCATGATGATGGCTCATTAGGAGACCAAGCTGAGAGTGGAGGAGTAGAGGGGTGGAGGGGCTTAAACCCCACTCATTAATGCTCTGTCTTTCTCTGTAGGGTTTTAGGGACTGACTTATTTATGCAACAGGTTCTAAACAAAACCTCAATGTAACGCTCATTTAGTGGATTTGAAACTGATGAATTCTTAAATGACATGGGTGGGGATTCTTTGGTTTTGGGCCAAACTAACTTGTACTAATGGAGACTGTAGTTTTACGACTTACATACTCATATTAGTGTAAACGCCATTTTAAGGTTTGATTATGCATATTAAATGATAGCTTTAATTAAAAATAAAGAAGGAATAAATAATTCAAGACTTTTCATGTGGCAAGCAGCAAGCTTTAACACACTTCAGCATCCTCATGTCACACTCAGGAATATCATTTCTGTTTCCTGACTGAAAATTCATTTTCGATTTGTTCTAAGATTTGTAGACTAAATCAAACCAGCATGTCTAAAAAGATGTGATTTTTAAAATTCTGACTCCAATATGTGAGATTAGAAAACTAGACTTCCCTTATGTAACATAAAGTCATTAGAGATGTTATCAAAGTACTCAAAAGGGGGTAATGGCCCTATCAGTGCATTTTAAAATGAGATGATGGTTCTCTTACGGCTACTTCTGAACCTCAGCACATACTGACAAAATAAAGAATGTGCTCCCATGCTGCTGCAGCCAGCCCATGTTTGTCTAGCCTCTGCCTCTATGTGTAAGATTAATACTCTTGCCACACTCTCATAGAATAATGTCACTTTAATCTTGTTTGGGGCGAAATTCGAAGTGGAGTGTGTCTACTTGTTTCCTGAGATTACTTCATCTTTCTTTCGGCAGCAGTGTGTGACTGCTGCCTGCTGTCCCCTGGCGTTGGATGTCCCATTACCCTTCACACGCCGCAACTTTCTGCTGTTTGCACAACACTGGCCACAGGACCCAACAGGATGCAAGTATACTATTGATGTTTTTAGTTTTTCTTTACTACCGCCATGCTCGTTTTTGTAGTGCTACCGCAGCGGACCAGTGCCAGCGGCTGGGTCGTTGTAGATATTTCAGATGCATGAAAATGTTTCAGCCATCAAAGAATATCAGTGTATCCTGTGCTGCTCTTGCTATCTGTTTCAAACAGCTAGAGGAGATGCTTTTTATTTTACTTACTAGGTTATTGTAAAACCTTAATTACATTGAAGGTTTTACCTGCTACATTCCATTGAACATGACTAATAGGATGCTTTAACTTCCAGTTTGCTGTCCTTAATTATTAAAGAAAAAAACAAAAAAGATAAAAAGGTTTTTGGTTAAATCATTGTTGATGTAGACCATCTCCAAAATGTAGCTTTCAGTCATTACAAAACAGAAATTTGACAGAGCTGGATATTTCATATTGTACCAGAAAATTTCCTTTTTGTCCCATGTAGTAATGTGTAACCCGTGATTTCAGCATCCTCCTTCAGTAATTTACAATACGTGTTTCTGCGCTCAAGCCTTTCCACTGTGTTGGCCCCAGAATTCTGAGTGAATGAGCTGCTCTGCATCAGCAATAAATCTCTAATGAGGCTTGATGTAAACACAACAATACAAACCACATAAATTCCCTACACAAAAACTCATCATTTGCTCCTTTTGCACACCCACACAAAGACACACACGCATGCATGTACACACCAAAGCAGCCCTGATGATGTGTTTACCCTTTGTTTATTGTCCTTCTTGTGTAATTACTGTTGGTTTTCAACCGGCTCTTTAGAACCAGTAAATAATTAATTTGTATTGACTAACACGCTGCTGCTCTTTAATATATTGTGTTATAAGTGAATATGTCTGCAAGTGGCCAGTGCTATCTCTGCAGCTTCTTTATGTCTGAGGTAAAGAAACACACTTTGTATGTGGAGCTTTGCACTGTTTGGAGAAGCAGTGGGTTTTTCCTCTCACTTCCTAATAATCTATTCTGTTCAGCCAGCTGCTTACATTGACAAATGTTTCCAGTATTGGGTATTTACCGAGTGAAAGGTAATAGATGCAAGGGTTTTAAAATGCCTGAAACAGCAAGCACACGGGCAAAAAATATCACAATAGGAAACATTTGTCTCTTCCTTCTCGCAAACAGAAAAAAAGTATATTCTATAGCGTTTTTCGTAAAACACAGGCACATTTTATTCTTTTTTTTTTTTTTAAATAAGTGTTTTTCAAAAGAAAAGGGAGACAGTTTTTGAAGTACACATTTTTTTAAATGTAACTTCTCAAAACAATATTTTATATTTTTTGCTATTTGGGAGAAGTAAGTCTTAATGAAAGAAGAACATGGGTATGGTCAGCTTGTGCAGCTTATTTTTTATATAATTTTTTGTGACAATCTGCTTTTAAGTTCTTTGCAGATTGATTTAAACTGTGTTTCAAATCATGGCTGAGTCACTGTGAAACACACAAGGAGCTCAGTTACTTAGTTTGTTTAATCTGTTGATCATCTTTTGGTTGCTTTGTTGCGTTTTTTTCTTCTTTTTTTTCTTACATCTCTTTCTGTCTCGTTTCTATTTGTGCACCTTGTTCTTGGGAGCTAATGAAAGCTGTGATGGTGCATTAATGAGGCTGCTTGTTTCTGCTTAAGTCCACTTCCTTCATTTGCCTCATTCACTTCATTCTCCTCAATCCACATTTCCTCTCCAGTTCTTGTCAACTCTGGGCCACCCAGTTAACATTTACCCACTCCTTTAAATTCTTATCTCACATTTCCCGGAGTCTCTAAATTTATGAGCAAGTTACATTCTTTAAAATGAAACATTGTCTTTTAGGGAGAAGGCAACATCATATGGTACTAAGAAGTCAAACCATCAGTGTTTGAAGCAAACAGAGAAGAATAAATGTCATGTCTCTCAAATATGAATGCCATCATGTTTATATTAACAATTTATCTTAAATATTTTATTATGTAGAAAGTCTGGGGGACAACATATACATCAGAGGCATTTTATTCCTCCTTTTATTCAATAAATTAACTCTAATGTTATTAATAGTCATTTGCTATGAAATTCTTCACCTTTTTATTGTCAATCACATGAATGAAGGAAATGATAAGCAAAAACCCATTTTAGATTTTCAAAAATAGTAATGAGGAATGTCCCAGAATGCACAGAGCCTCTTTTAAAAAGGACATTTAAATGAATAAAACACCATTAGAGCCTGAGCTAAGAGTGAAAGAATCTGTTGGTGTTGTACACTCGTCCTCTCAGCCTGCTGGGATTAATGAATAACTCCAGTGAGAAACGCCTCTGTTCTTAGGCAAGAAAAAATGACCACAGGCAGCCAAAGAATTTGGCGGTCAGTAACTGTGGCTGTTTCCCATACATACATTATTATAGCAATAGCAATGGTGGTGATTGAATTTCTGACCTTTTGTTGAAATGGAAAAGGGGGAAGGGGGGTTGAATTTCAATTTTTGTTGTGTCATTCATGTCTTAAAATAACTACGGGGATGAAAGATCATGGCTTGATTCAATTACATTGCTGTATAAAGGCTAAAGATTACTGTATTCTACATGGAACCCTGCTTGTATTTGAGATAATACTGATTTCACACACTTTCAGTGGAGTAAAGCAGGTTAAGTGAACAACTGTGTGCTTATTATTTGGAGCCCATTTAGAGCTTAGAAGCCTTATGTTACAGTAAATGGCAATTTTACTGTTGTACAAGTAAGACAGTGTAAGTTTATACATGAATAAATTCAAGGTTGAGGGGGACAAAAAGCATGATGAGACAATTTTAAGTTAATAGCTTCTGATAGTGAAATCTTTATACCACACAATCCAACCAACCCCCAAGAAACTTGAAGCCACCAAACGATAGAGGTTTGGTACAAGAACCAGCTCTGCCAATCAAAAAGTTCACATTAAAAACTGCTGACAGCTGTGGGAGAGAGCTCTAACTTTCATCTAATGCTGTCTGGGTCTCCAGTGAAGCTCTCCCGTCTTAGACCTAAAACTCTTTATTAATTTTTGACGCATCCCACTGCCTGACCCAGAGTACTGCCCCATCACATTTTCACTTTTAACCAAACTTTGTCTCACTTAATTAAAAAAAAATGTAGGTATATATTTTTCTGTTGTTATTTTTTTATTATTTATATGTTGTGAAAGACAGATATTTCACTTGATAAGCTTTAGTTGACTGTTCACAACTCATGCGGCGCAGCCCACCCAGGAGGGGGTTTCTCAGCATGTCAACCTGTTTAATGAAAGAAGTAAAACAACCTTTTCAAATGAAGCCGAGTATCAGTGCGTAAGACAGAGAAGAGGGATTTGTTAAACCAATGTGCTCCTCTTCATTTTGTCGCACTGAAAATGTACCTGCTGAAGGCAAAAACAGCAAAAAAAAAAAAAAAAAACATACATAAAACAAACAAACAAAAATCTGATAATACCTGATAATAATCTTTTTTTTTTTTCTTTGAAGTCTTTTGAAGTCTGACCTTTCACTCGTTCCGTTGTATTCTTGGTCATGGAAACAAGCAGGTCCACATTTGACAGGCTGGTTGCTCAGGAGGAGCTGCGTGGACTAAATGCAGGTCTCTGCTGCCCCTTAGGGGTGAGAGAAAAAAAAAGAAAAAGAAGAGTTTGAGAGACACAAAGGGCAGACGAGACCCAAAGTATTCATTCTGTTCCAATGATCTTTCTTTTCTTTTCTTTTTTAAAGTGTGAGTGAACTTTGGAGATTTTTGTCAGCATGCAGTTAGATGCTTGATATCCGCGCATCATTAATGCTTCTAGAGAGAAGACTTAAAAAAAATGAAAAAGACTGAAATGTCCTCTGGCAGATTAGACACTTCTTCCAACGTCAACATTTTTAATAAAGTGAACACTAATTTGACCACCTTTTTATACAATTAGGAAAATCTCTGTAATAAGATCAAGAGATTAGGATCCAAAGTTCTGGAGATCTAAGAGCTTCAGTAGCATTTCTTATTAGCCCAGTAAACAAAATAATAATGAAAATGCAAACTGAATTGTGGGTTTAGTGTATTTTATTTTGTTTTTAAAAAGCTGTGATAAGCTTTCATAGTTACTTAATCATATCTCTGCACTATAAATGCAATACAAACTAAGTAATTTAAAAAACTAACATGCATTATGACGCCATATTTACATATCTATAAAAAGATTCTTAGTTAAATCAGTATTTTCAGGCAGAGTAAAACTTGAGACACAAAGCTGCTCAGGACTGTCGAGGTTGAGTGCAAAACCTGTCAGGAAGAGGTCGGAGCTGGAGCAGGCATTCAGCATCTGGTTTGTTGCAAAGTATTTAATAGGCTGAGTTGATGATTAAGTAGCACAATTTAGAATGCCAAACTGTCTAATTAACAATGAACAGGCTAGTTTGATAAAGTAGGTGTCTGGTTTATGTGACCTTTCCATCAGGAAGAAACACTGTATTAGCTGCGATGTGG
Source organism: Arrhamphus sclerolepis (assembly GCA_037176975.1). Classification (NCBI taxonomy): domain Eukaryota; kingdom Metazoa; phylum Chordata; class Actinopteri; order Beloniformes; family Hemiramphidae; genus Arrhamphus; species Arrhamphus sclerolepis. The sequence continues at coordinate 10,496,410 of JBAMYA010000007.1, forward strand.
GCAAAATGGTCTACTTAGTTCATTAATAAGAAATAAAATTAAAATAATTATGCTTGGTAACAACAAGACCCATCTCAGATCTAAATTTGAAAGGGTGCAGGGTGTAGAAGAGTTTCTCTGTTCCACAGATTTGAGGACTGATCTGCTGACCAGAAAACTTGAACTCAGTCTGGTTTGAAATTATTAAAATATTGCATGTGCTGGAGTGAACATTTATTTTACATGTCTTTTTAGTTTTAATTATGAAGAGATAAAAATGCATCTGTAGAATATGTGCATTATGTCTTGCATGTGTATCTACATCTGTATCACTGTATTGTACAGCAATACAACAAAGGAAGTAACGATGCAGATTCCATCATGATCATAGAGCTGCTTGTCTTTCTTTTCATCATCTCAAAACATTACAATACTTGAAAGCTTTGCTGCTTACATCTCATGGTTCTGGAAAAAGTCCATGTCCATGTCATATGAGGTATCATTTAGCCTCTTTTAACAGGTGCTGCTGAAGAATGATATAATCACATCAGCCAAACAAACTTTGATTTCTTTGCGTGCATGTTAACAATAATGGTTCTCTCTCATAGGTGCTGTCACACTGTTAAAGTTGCAGCAGTTGAAGATATCCAACATGCAGCTGTTAAGACAATATCAGCACCCACTTATCTCACACGTGCTAAACAGATCGTGAAGCCATATAAGACACCCCCAGAGATTATTTCCTGAGAAAAAGGTGTCCTGTTCCACTAAAACCAGGAGTGGGCCACAGTGAGGGATTTCAGTTATCTAACAAAATAATTTATGAGAGAGGTTAAAAGACATTAACCTCCAATTAGGTCCTGTGGCCACAGTAATATGAGTGACATCATGGACACAATGGACCATCCCATTTGCTTTCCCATATTGTGTAACAGGATAACATGGCAATTTTGCTCTTTTGAGACAAAGATGGTAACCAAATGAAAGGTCAAGAGGAAGTGTATGCAGTGTCATATATATGGTGTTAAGTTCCTTTTTGTGAGAATTAGTACATGCACTTAACCTTCAGTCCTCCGTCGCAGCCCCCTTGGGCTTGTTACCATAGAAATATGCTTCTTCTTTTCTCTCTTCAATGAGGTTCCCCTGGAACTTGTCACACAGACAATGTCGAAGGAAGTAAGAGATAAAGTTGCGAGGCTCTCCTTCTGTGCAGTGTTTATTTGCTGTGTCAAGAATTGAGAGATTACACCGTTTCTATGCAGTAAAGGGAAGAATCTGGTCAAGGATTTCCCCAGGCTACAAACATCATTTCAAGAGGCTGAGGAGGATTACTGACACCTGCATTAGGAACAAATATCCTGACTTGGATCCATTTGCTGGGGGTAGAATCATCATCAATCATTTATTTTAAGTGAGGAGAGGCCATTCAGAGGCTTTATTTTGGTCGAGGATGCTTTAAAAAAGTGGTACAGTGTTAAATAGAGGATCAAATGTGGAATCCCATCTATCATTAAAACACAGAGCTCTTTTTTCTTTTTTTTCTTTTTTTGGAGTTTAAGCTTTGCAATCATGTAAAGTATTTTCCATTAGAAATTCTTAAATATCAAAATTGAAGTTCATAATTTATATCATCAATTGATAAATGAGAATATATTAATTCAAAAATGCCCCTAATTACAAAGCTCAGTGGTTATCATCCCAGAGATTTGTGTTTATAAACATATATATATATATATATATACAAGCTAATTATGCAACATGTCACAAAAGTGTCACATACTTTATAAACTTTTTTTTTCTCATTTTTACATGTCTTCTGTAGCAATCTATAAACGTCTGCTAAGAGACAGCGGGGATGGAAATACTAACCCCCATCCTGTCAGCAGTGTGATTGATCACCATCAGATAAACATCAGATTGGCAAGAGAACAGGACAGACATTGATCCCCAGAGGAAGAGAGTACTTGTCACACAGCAGCATACACAAACCTCTGAGAAGCATCTGTCAAAATACTGAAACAACAGAGAACTGTACCTGTGTGACTAACATGGGAGCTACAGACAGCTGTCAGCTGTTCTGGACGCAGCCCGATGACCAAAGAGTACAATTCTGTTTCATTAACTAACTCAAAGAGGCTGCTTCAGTGAAATTTGGAGTGGGAAATGCAAAATCGGATACATAGAAATTAAGATTTAACCTAGATTATGTAACGGTATAGTAAGCATGGACTCATCTGGCCCTGAGGCCATTCTCCGTGGCAGTGCTGCCCAAACAGAACACAAAACAAAGACACAAACATGTGTTGTCACAAAGCGTCAGTCCCTGCTTGATGCACGGTGGCCTCTCACCTGCTTGGGCACTGAACATGTTAGTCCCTGTCATAAAATCTAGACCTTGTTCAGTACCATACTTAAGAACAGATGAAGGAGGCAAAGAAAAGGAAAAAGAAGTGAATGGTCACTCTGACAAAAGGAGGCCAGCCTTGCGTCAACAGGAAGAAAAGCATTAGCACCCTTTATGTGAATGCCAGTGGATTTCCGCTTGCTACACTGTCAGTGAATTTTCCCTTAATTAAAACAGTCACAAGTTTCATTGAGCGGTGAATCAAAGAGAGACTACACCATAAAGCAGCCTCGACTCTGTAACCCTGCACATCTGTGTGAATATGTGTGCTTGTGTGCGTTTGTGTGTGTGTGTGTGCACACACTTGCAGAGTTTGGAAATCAGACTTTGGCCCACACAGGCACCAGGATGAAGGGGATTTAAGCTGTGCCCATTCCCATGGTCGGTCACTCAGGATTGATCATTACAGTCCTGCATGGAGGTGAATAAGACTTCCTCAGGTGAAAATATGACATTATCTAAGCACTGCTATCAAACAGGGGGTCATATTTATTATTGGGCCCTATTTTTGGTTTCAGTTGCAGTTTGTTACTCAATTAATATGAATAAAATTCTGATGTACATGTGTTTGATAATATTTTTTTTCTCACATTTAATGAGGCACTCATTTCCTTTATACAAGTCCCACTTTCTTGTTTTCCCAAAACAAACTGTCAAGTTAATTCAACGACCCAAAGCAGACTTCTCCAGCGTGAAGCACCACCGTCTCTCTGCAGACCAACGCAAGTAGACAATAAAAGACTCAACTGATGAAATGGGGAAGGGGGTTGTTCCACTTCAGGCAGTGTTTGGGATGTCCTCTCTGCTGCTTTGTCTTTTTTTCCCTCTTGATCAAATGAAAGATCCAGACTGTAAAATGAGATCAACACCATTTCCTTCCCTTAGTCATGGAACCTGCACCTAAAAGTGTATATTTGTTGATTATAACTATGTTTAATGTTAAATCCCCACACAGGAGATGCCCTCTAGTTATTTGTTTTTTTGTTTTAAATGAGGGTAGGATTCATCTCTTGTGTTCTCTCCAGCAGACAGTCAAAAAGAACAAAGGGCATGCATTATGCAGAACGGATACATAATGGTAGAAATTGCTAATCATAGCTCAAGCAACTTGAGAGGGTTTGGACCAGCAGACTGACTGACAGACAGGTGCAGTAGAGACAACACTGGATTAGGTGACATTGAGAATGTTCTTCAGGGATGTGGTTGGCTCATATCATTGAGGGAGGAGATGAGTAGAATAGCACTGGTATTACTTTTAGGACAGCAGAGGAAGAGGTAATTTTACTAAAAACAGTTCTTTTCTCAAAATGTACATATCAAAAGGTCTCTTTGTTAATTTGCAGTGTTATGCTTTTGAGTTGTTTTTGTTTTGTTTTTATTTGAAGAAAGAATGAAAAAAAAAAATCTGACCCTGGTGAGTTTTCTTTTTCTAACTGTAGAGTTAATGATATTAAAAGGGTTTTCACTAAAACCAGTCCAAATGAATGGTAGTTTTTTTGTTTTCAGTCACTGGTGCATAGATTAGATTTGTGATGTTTTTTGTTTGTTTGTGTGTTTTGTTTTTGTAAATTCAGCAGATTTGTTTTTCCTTGTGTTCGTAATTCCTTTTTCTTCTGCCCTCTAGTGGCAGATGAAATAAATTAGAAAAGTACCAGGAAACTTGGTTACTGCACTTGAACTATAACTTAAATGTCTTAAACATATTTTCAAATAGGCGGTATGTTGGTTTTACAACATCTGCTTCAGGTAATATGAGTGTTGTATGACCATTTTTGCATGAGAGAGCAGTGTACCAGTGGCCCTGCTGGGGACAAGACTTTGCATCGCTAAAAAAACCATCTCTCTCAGACTTGGATTGGTTAT
>JBAMYA010000007.1:10500755-10512809 GCA_037176975.1 Arrhamphus sclerolepis
CCTGTTTGTTTTTTTTTTAGTATTATTGACTATAAGTTAACTGTCTGAGAAGTTTTTAATATCTTGTACTTTTCCTCAGGCAAACCAATCCATTTCTGAACTCTGTAAGGACAGAAACTAAAATAACTAATAATACTAAAAAAAAACAAAAACAAGACAATAAAGTGAAATAATGATGAAAATGAAATAATTCCCTTAGTGAAGTGCATGGTTCTGAGATGGACAGCATATATAAGATAAAATTGTTTTAGTATTTACAACCATTGTATATTTGGGTAAATTTACCAAGGGATTTGCCTTAAAGCTCGATAAATCATGTTTGCAGCCAACTTAATGTTAAAAGGCCCATCTAGGCTCGATATTGTGACTTCTATGTTATCATATTAGGTTTATGAGGTTTTATTTACTTTACTTTATTGGTGCAAGAAAGCAACATGGTAGTCACTACAACCATGAAACATATTCATACGTCCATGGTCACACTAAGCTCTAAAAAAACCTCTTTTTTTTAAACCCACAAGATTAGACAAAACAAAAGCAATTTTTAAAAAAGCTGTCTTACAAAACCTATTTTAGAAAAAATAAGAAGATTTTATAGGGAATTGGAATAAAATGAATTAATTTCCTTATTTATATCTATATTTTTTTCTATAATTAAGTAGTTTTTTTGTTGCTGCATTTTCCAACTTCTCACTGTTTTCTTTGATTTTGATTGATGCTCATTGCTATAAAATGTAAACCAGCACTGCAGTTTAAGGGGGAATATGTACAACTGAAATGGCACAAACATGCCACAAATTCAGCATATTTCCTTTGTTAATCAGAGTCCGTATACATTTTGCTGTGCAGGGACAAAACTACTAAATGGGATTATTTAGCAGGAAGTATTTGTGTCGTTTCTTGCTGGTCCTCTGTCACGATGATGGAGTGTCTGTCTGACAGGTGCTGTGATTTCCTTGACCTCATTGTATTCAAACAACACAGGCTCCTCACACAGGAAGAGCAGAGGAAACAATGGTACAGGTGAGTCTGGAAGAATTCCCCCTGAAGGGTTCTCCACCTGACAGTTAAAAAGGTGTGTGTGTGTGTGTGTGTGTGTGTGTGTGTGTGTGTGTGTGTGTGTGTGTGTGTGTGTGTGTGTGTGTGTGTGTGTCCACATTCCTCCTCATAATAAAACATTATTCCAGCTTCTCAACCAGCAGATGCATTTTCAAATCTCTTCAAATAAGCTGAAGCACTGAGAGTCCCCCAACTATTCTAACTTCCATATGATGGTCCTCATGATATCATCCCATCATTAGAAAGTAAACAAGCTTGAGTCAAATTCAGTAGGTTATTGGTGACCTGCACCCTCTTTTAGGTGGACTTGTTTTCAATTTTTTGTGCATTTTAGCTTCTAGATTGGTGTGAAAGGATCAAATAGTAGCTACGCAAAAAGATTAGCAGGCAAAGATGAGGGTTTGTTTTGTTTGGAGCTCCAGAAAAATTTCTAGCTTTGATACATCTGCAAAAATGAAGCTGTGGAGGAATGTAAGCGTGTCCTTACACTCAGAAAGCCTAGATAAATCCTTTCTCCTCAAACTCTGAACTGTCTTGATGATCTTCAGGGGTCTACTGCCCTCTGCAGGACTCACATGCAGCACATGACAAACATCGCTGGACGCCACTGATCTTCTTTTACATGAGACATCAGTCAAACCACTTTAGCATGAAAACTTAGGGAGCCACCAAAAACATTATTTATGTCTTCATATCTTCTTGTCAGTAGTCTACAACAAATATAATGCAGCAATTCTACCTGAAAACAGGCCTATATAAAAAACCAACACAGGGAAACATTGTCAAATTAATTTGTTGTTGCAATCCACTGAATTTCCTCTTTGTGCATATCACATGAAATGTTCATCATTTACATTTCTATAGCCACACAAAGTACTCGTACAGTGTTGCCAGTGGCGGTTTCTACCATTCAAGCAATAAAATGCATTTTTCTGATCAACTTGACTGATTCCTCAGCTGTTGTCAGGTACCATTGGGGCAGCCGTCATTCTGGTGCTTCAATATCAGCTCCAAAAATGGGCAAATTTTAAGTTATGGTAGAAGGTAACTTTCATATTTGATACCTATGCTTGCTTATAGGAAACATAAATCTTTTGAATCTTTTTATGACTGCTATACATTTGGCTCGCGGGCTGCACAAGAATTAATGTTGTTTGACCCTGGACTCACTTTTTTTTCTTATCTTATCCCAAAAACACAAATAAAGATAGTAACAATTACAGCATTCCGTGCTTTACAAGGGAAAGCAAAGTCTGATTTTAGATTCAAATCATGTTTCATGATTTTCATGTGCATCCTGTCTCTGCTCACTGAGTGAAGCTTCCCAGCAGAAGCAACACAAGACCTTTTTCAGCTACACCAGACCCAGATGAGGGCACTCAGTGTTCCACCCATCCACAGGATTTATTTACCTTCTGACGACAGGCAAGCAGTAAGAGGAGATTAGTGTTCTTTGAGAGGGGCAGGGGTGCACAGAGTGCGTGTGTTTGCATGCATGTGCACGCGTCTGTACGAGGAGAAGAAGACTGGAGTAACTTAAGTTAGAAAGCGAATGCTATGATCCCAACAGAGTCACAAAGCAGGAAAAAAAGAAAAAGAAATAAAATGAAAATACAAAGAAGTAATACTCTAAACCTAGAGTCAGTTTATCCATCTAAAAGTAGCTCTGGGTTAACTACCCAAGTAAGTTTTACTTCAGAAGTGTTGGGAGGAGATGGAAGAGAAACATGCATGAATGCCAGAAATGGTAAACAGGGCTGGGTGGGTTTCCTGTTTTCATAATTCCCTCCTTCCCCTCCCTTACTCAGCAGAAATGGGGTCATTGAATTTGTATGTGCATAAAAGCACACTGTGTGAATCTGTACACCAGTTTAACGGCACGAGAGCCACAGCAGTGTCACTCTTGGAGAAAGAAGCACCAAATGTTATGAGTAAAGGGGGCTAGTCATAGGACATAAGAGTTACAGGTGTACAGTGAAGTTACTATGTTCTACAGCAGTGGCTGTATGTGTGCAGCACGGCAAACACAAATCTACAGTATTTTCACGTTTATAGTTGACAAATATTTGGAATGTCTGGAAATAAAATGAAAAGTTAAGAAAAGGTTTTCTTAAGTCTTGAACCACAGAAGACATTTGTCATCATCATTGCTGCGAGATGACATGAATGTGTCCTCAGCTTATATTCAACCAGAGTTAATAAATTTTAGAGTAGTTCTTTACCAAGTTACAATAAAATTAATGTTGGAAAGCAGCGTTATGTTCTGGGGGAAAATAGTTAACCGCCAATGTAAAGCTTTTTTAAAAGAGCAAACACACTACAGAGGAATTCAAATGAGGATCTGCGTTTGAAACTGAGTCGGCATGTTCAGAGTGAGCTTTTCTTTAGACAGTTTATTACACACTGCTTGCATGTTGGGCTGGGAGGGCCTCCTCAGATTTTTTCCCAAATTTATGTGTTAGAACTGAGTTTAAAAAATAACAAATCTTTAAGGAAGGTCCCAAAATGTTTTTAGTGACCCTATGGTATGTAAAATCTGCATAAAAAAACATGATCTTTAAAGTTGACGAGCAGAGTTTATGCATAATGAGGATGGACTCTGTGCAAGCAGGATGTTTACCATGTTGTGCACAAAACCACTCACCAAAAAATTTGCACAGCATGACTTCAGCAATCTTTATTAATTTCTCTTGGCGCAGCAGTATCCTACCACAGTCAAAAGACATGAATTATTGTCATATTATAATTTTATTTTTTATTTATTTTTTGCATCTCCATCCTGTATGATGTATTTATGGACCTCAGATGTTTCTTGCTGCCTTTAGATCTGGCTTTAAGTGTTCAGCATCAAAATGTTTGCAAGTTGGGTTAGCCAGAGTTGACAAGTGTCTACTGTGGCATTACAGATCTACAATTCAAAGATGTGTTTGGAATACAAAATCTGCCTCCAAATAATGTCCTGAACGTCTAAATGGCTACATAACCATACTTACCAACCATACTTATTTCTATTTTCTTTACAACTTTAACACTATTATTTCCTGTTCCCTCTGCTTTAAATCACACCATGCAATCTCTTTTTAGCATTAAGCCACTAGAGCCGCCACTAGTACTGAACCCACTCATCAATCTTCTGACTCCACAGCACCACTAATGGCTTCTAACAACACTGCATTCCTTGAGAGAATTTGAGACCTGTCAGGAGCTTGTCATCGAGCTCTTTTCTCTTTTGCAGTATAGAAACATCGACTGTGCTGCTGTAGAAGGAACACCAGTGGAATGATAGGGTGGACCAACAGCTGTTAACCCTAAAGCGCTTTCTTTCGGCTGGGATGTGAAACAGACAGAAAGAATGCAGACCTGAATGGGCTCCCTGTTTCTGCTTTAGTCACCCCCAGCCTTTTGGACACCCATGGCAACAGCATGCATTTAGGCGTGGAGCTAAACTGAGAGAATACAATTAAGTAAACAATTCTGCACTAATCCTCATTTCATCCACGCCATCCTGAGCACTTTTTTGAACTTTTAAGCTTTGAGAATACACCAAATAGAAAGCAGAAATTTGTTCAAGAGATTTAAATGTGCTGGTTTGTTTGGAGTTACTTTTTTCTCTCTCTTTCAATTCTTTAAAAGTACGTATAGGAGTACCAATATACATTTTACTTTGTCTCAGATATCTTGAGTCCATAACAAGTGTGGTCAGCACTCTCATAGTCTCTTACAGCCATATTTCTCCAGGTCTGAGCATTGACTGGTGCCTCTCTGAGTGGAGTTTGCTTGTTCTTCCTCTGTCTATGTGGATTTCTTTCTTTTTTGTTCTTTTTTTCAGGTGCTACACTTCCGAATGAATCTCCATATTGGAGGATTAACTAGTAATTCCAAAGTGACTGTAGGTGTGAGTGTTGCTGTGCATGATCTGAGTTAATTAGGGAAATAATTCAGTTTTACATATAGTTTGTTAACCCATTTTTTTTAATCAATTCCAGACTCAAACCAGCTATGCAGTTGTTTTTTTTTAGCCTCAACAGATCAGTAAGGCAACACCTTTGCGAGTCACATCCGTGTTTCTACTTCATCTACAACTACAATGAAGCTGCACACAACTGTGAGCAGTTCTGCACGTCAAAATAGATGTGTATGATGTCTCGTTGTTGATCTGCTATGGACATCGTACCAACTGGTATTGATAATGGAATTGATGAGTTTAGAGCCGTACAGTTCTGTGGTGGAACTGATCTTTGATTCTCACTTCTAGTACGAGTCTCTGGAGTTGGAGCTTCTTCTTCTTTAGCTTTAACTACAGTTTGAAACACATTGTCAGAGCTCACTGAGTGGGTGTTGAGGAGCACGTTTCATGTGGATGACAAATCGGCAAATGCTCCTTAATTACTCATTTTAAAATCGTGCAGTGATTCAGTTGAGGAAGCAAGTGGTCTGTCATATTAATACACAATTTAGTGTAGTCTCTTTTCAAAGAAAATAAAAAGGTAGCAGCCAGAGCTGATGTGCTGGTGATAACTTGCACTTGCAGTAATAAACATACTGAACAGAAGATCTGTGGCATCAAGAATGAAGTCAGAGATGTTGAAGGAGAGTTCATGGTCAAAATCACACATACACGTAAATGCTTCCAACTGAAGAACATGTCATCTTTTAGTAGAAGAGCTATTCAAACAAAAGCAAGAGCTAAGAGCTGTGAAATTAGACCAATCAAAAACAGAAAAAAAAAGTAAAATGATCATAATAAATGAGAAACTTTATTTCAGAGTTACATTTAACCCTGTGTAGAAAAGATACAACTATTTTAGCTGAGAACAAGATCACGCTGCCGGCCCTGCATGTGGACAAAGAATGAGACAATTTTCGACTCAGAGGACCACAGCAGAGAGTGGACGTGCTGTGTGGGAAAGACATCCACAGATGGACACAATGAAGCACTTATGGAAAGTAGGTGGATGGAAAAGCTTTACATCTTCCATTCAAAATGACAAGGTTTTGGTAATAATAAGTCCTTTCTTTTTTGACAGAGGCATTTATGCAATTCAAGAAGCACAGACTCGTAACCTTAAAGCACCAAAACAGCCTATTTAATTATCATTTCAATAACAGATTTACATACGAGTGATACATTTCTAGTTGCTCTGACATAATCTCTGTGCAGGCTCTTGGTTTCTTTTGCAGTAACAAAAAGAAAAAAGAAACATACAGGCAGCAGGCAGGTCACTCAACATATCCTGACTATGTTATACTTTTCATTATGACTGCTATTGCTTCAGAGTGAAACTTTGTCCAAAAGCCACAAACATCCTGATCTGTGGTCTTAAAGATGACCAGTGAGAACAGCTTGGACTCCTCCACAGTGTCATGTCATGTCTTCATAACACGTGGCGACCGCTAAAGGGAAAATCCCAGAAAAACAGAGGAAAAAGTATTGCAACTGTCACGGAGTACATTTACCAAAATGTCGTCATGTAGAGGACACTGAATGGACATTTTTTAATCGTAGGATAGTTCAATAAAAAGGTGCCGTTTTCATTTAACCCATAATGCGCTGAGCGTGGATGGAAAGTAGAGCTCCTCTGTTGGCTGGAGATCAAATTTAAAAAACCTGGGCTATGATATCCAACTGTCTTAGGTCTTTTAAAATATCTTCTAATCTGAAAGATTTGGACTAAAACTTGGGCTCCAAGAATTAAGACTTAAACTGAGATATAAAACTTAAAAACTGATTTGTGAATGTTTTGCTTTTCCACCATGAAACATGAAATTCAAACCAACAACATCTGTTCCATGTACAGTTGTTTTTTTTGTTTTTTTTTTTGTTTTTTTACAGTCCCATTCAGGGCAAATCAATATTTCTTCAAGTATTCACATTTACATTTTGAAAGCCAAGGTAGTATAAGACCACCAACTGAATCTCCAGTTAATGCAAATTCCCTTTTAAGAGCAGCATGGTTTCACTGGGGGATGGCCAAGCAGAACACAATGCTGCCTTTGAACCAGATTCACAGCGGTCACCTTTATATACCTCCAACATAACACCACCTGGGTTTCATTTAAAGTCATAGGCCATATACACACATGCACACAACGCACATCATAGACTATATTAGCTGTCGCCAAAGACCACAACATATATATTTAAAGGGCTTTTTGTGGGTTGAGGAAAAAATAATAATTCTGGAATGTTAAAGAAACAACTGAGGTAAAGTAGATTTCATCGATGGTGTTTCCTTATATGAAATCATTATTTTAAATTCATCTTGATAAGTCCTATAATCTGATGGCTTACGAAGGGCATCACAAAGCTTTCAATAGCATTTGGTTAAAAACATGAAAACTGGTGCGTATCCTCACACAGCATCGTGCTGGGAACAAACTGATGCCACTTATGCCACAAAAACATATTATTTCACATTCACTTCACCTGAGTAAGATTTGTAAAACTCGATCAAAGCACATCAGGTCCAATATAAGGAGATTTGAGCAGTTGTTTTACTCTAGTTCAGAAATACAAACATTTTAACTAGTCACACAAAATCCCTTTTCACACAAATATAAGAAGTACACATCACTAATACACTCTACTTTGTCCCTGAAAATCCAACCATGACCATATATGAATGAAATCTTACATAATAATCTCTTCCAGTCTGGGCTGACATCTATGTTTACGTCATTTCAGATGAAACAAAGGTCATCACATGAAGCTTAAGTTAAAGGCTTTTCAGTGAACGCAGTATGCTAATAACTTTTTCCCTTTTAAAACAAAATGATGTCAAAATGAGGCACATCATTGGTAAGCTTCAATGTTGCTGTATGGCCCAAAGCTTTCTCTGTAGCCGGCAAAATGATATGTGTCTTATGTTTTGGTTTGTGTGCAGTAATGGCTTTTTCTGGCTCTCATCTATGGCATGCAGTGTTTTAAATTAATAAAACAGTTTATGTTCAAGTAAACTGACAGACTTATTGATAAGTGTTTTTTCGTCATCCACAAATTTGTACCCAAAGAGCTTCATGGTGGATCCACATACTTTCTGCACTGCCTGAGCCAGTGTAAAGGGAATGCTAAATCTCCATTTTTCTGCCTGTTCTGATGAGTTCTTCTGCGTGGAGTAAATCCCGCTGGCTTCTTGCGTGGTCTGTGTGTTCCTCAGAATCCACTCCCTTGCTTGGGAACTAAACGGTATCCCCGTGAACGCGTACATCTCCTCCGCCTTCTGCATAGGGTACCGAGCAATATCCTCATAACGCACCAACATGTAGCGCCTCCTCAGCCAGCGGGGCTGCCTCAGTCCCATCTCTGCAGACATTCTGAGGTTATCACAGTTCCCTTTGAGCCTCTTCACCTCCTCATCGTCTTCAGGTACTTGTCCGTCCTGTGCCCAAGTCTTCCAAGTCTGATATTTTGAGGAGAAAGCCACCATGCGCGATGCCAAAATGGCTCGTGGATCTCGAACCAGCTGGATAACTCTGACATCCAGGCGAGGGTCCTCCACCAAAGGCTGCAGTGTCTCCAGCTGCCGCACACGAACACTCTTGATGGCATGGTGTTGTTTAGAAAGGCAGGACTCGGATGCAAGCGTCAAGTTTAGTGGCCCGCAGCGACGAGTCTTACAGTGATACCTAAAACAAGCAGTAGGACAAATATATTTCATATATATTTGACAGTTGTAAAGTGGTTATTTTAGGCATCTAGGGTTTCAAAATATAATATTTAGTCTTTCTTTCTTGGTAGAACCCATATAAAATGCTTGAGAACTAGTCAAGTAAGTCATTCACTGAGCTTAGAAATAGGCCTTCAACTGCCTATTATAATTATGAATTAAACTGATGAAGTGATTAAATATTTGGTCTTGTTAGTTTCTCAAAGATTAGAGACATCAGTGACATAAAACCAGCAGGTTCCCCCTGACTGCAACAATACAGACTTAAATCAATAGAAGCAAGCATCTAAAGAAATATGCAATACCTCTCAAAAACATCTTTAATTACAGGAGTACAGACTGGGTCTTCACAGAGCGACAAACTCGACTCTCTGCGGAAAAGATCAGGCGTGACGTGGTCCTGAGGTGAGGGAGAGATGAACTTCTCAAGAGGAGAGAAATCGCACAGGAAGAGCGCCTGGAGTACATCCCGGTAGATCCCTGCCAACACCGTGCCGTTGTTTCCTTCTGCAGTCGTGGCTAGCATGCGCTCAATGTGCCACAAAGGCTCAAACAAGTAGAACATGCTGTCCCCATGCTGGTTGAAAAATTCCCCCACAAATGAGGATCCTGTTCGTGTGCTGGCCATGAGTAAGACGTGCTTGCGGCCATTGTTGTAGCTGAACGTGCCAAAAGCATCCAGCTCTTCCTCTTGTTGATCCTCTGAGATGTTTGTGTAATTTTCATCTGCACCAGGCAGTTTAGACAACAGCACTTTGAGTAAAGTCAGGGGGCCTTTCTCTGTCGTGTTGCTGTAATCCTCAGGAGTCTGTGGAGTCTGCTGTGGAATCTGCCTCTGAATCAGCTTATCAGAGACCCTGCAAGATACAGACTTTATTAGGAAATATCCACAAAGAACACACGGAACTTCCTGATATAACATCACATGAAACAGACTAACTCTTTCAAAAACTATTTTTAACAGATGATCTTCCTGATGATGTAAATATAAAAATAAATCTAAATATAGCTCAAAGGAAGGTTGAATCCTTATCCAATGACAACTAAACAGATTGATGGCCAGCTTCCAAAGACTGCTGCAGTGCAAACCCTGTTTCAAATAGAAGTGTATGAGAAAAAGCTTCTAATATAAAAAAAAAAAAGAAAATACATTTACAAAACTGCAAACAACAACGCACATTAAAAGCAAAGTGTTCACCTTTTTAAAGACTCCAAAACTGTGGAAATAACTAGTGTAACTAAACAACTGTCACCACAGGAACTGTCCTTGTTCCAGCTGTATGTAAGTCAACCAGAGATCTATTCATTTCTATGGGACTCCTGTAGTTTAAGAAAGGTGGGCAATACTATGAAAGGGACTGCACTATGTACCAGGAATAAGGATACATGCAGCAGATGAAAGGCCAACAAACTACTTCCTTGACAGTCAAACTGATCACTGTGTTCTGAATGCATTCAAATGATAACGTCATAAATATATGTTGGTAATGAATTGAAAGGAAATAGTGTGATATACAAAGAACATGCCACATGCTCTACAAAGTCCAACAGGTTATTATTGCTTTAATTCTTAAAACATGCATGCTAGATGGATAAGTAGATAGAAGGACTTAATAAAATGCTCATAGCAATGAGTGTGCATGGTCATTTGTCTTGGTATGGTTCTGTGATGGGCCGGTGGTCTGTCCAGAGTGATTCCTGCCTCTTACACACCGACAGCTAGAAATGCGTTCTGTGGGGAATTTTGTAAAAATCTTCCTGGACATTTTTAAAATTACTGCTTTTGGGGTGGTAGTTTATATGTGGTATTACAATACTCACATCCATCATGGATGGATGGATGGATGATGATGGATGGATGGATGGATGGATGCATGGATGGATGATGATGGATGGATGGATGGATGATGATGGATGGATGGATGGATGATGATGATGGATGGATGGATGATGATGGATGGATGGATGGATGGATGGATGATGATGGATGGATGGATGGATGGATGGATGGATGGATGCATGGATGATGATGGATCCCATGGAGACTGTAGTTAAAGTCTACTGACATTGTTTATAAAACTGCAAACTATATAAAATATACAAATCACCATGATTTTTAAGATTTTCTCTGATCTAAATTAAGTAAATAATTTTCCAGTTTCTAGACCTTGTAAGTGAGACATTCTGGTATGCAGACCTTCCTTATCCTCTCAGCACAACACTATCTAAATTGTTAAAGGAGCAGATTTTATAAATCCAGACACAATGCAGTCTTCTCAATAAGATTTCATCTTGAGAACAAACTCTTTCAAATCATGATAAATGTGAAGTAAATCCTACTGAGCCTCCCAGACAGTGGTAGATAAAACCCGGCTGCTTAAATGATACTTTAATTATGAAAGTATTAGAGATAAAAACAACACACAGCATTCCCCACATCAAAAATGACTTCCATGCCTTCCTACATTATGTGACCATAAACACCCACAGAGCTTATCACATGCCCTAACAAGATAATTCATCCGTTACATCATAATAATAACAAAAGCTCTGCATATCTTCATGTAAAACCAGGACTCAGTGTTTACTTTTAAGTGACCTTTGTGTGACCAGTGAAAAGAGTGCTGCATTTTATGATGTAATGAGCTGTTGGTGGACATGGAAACCAAGACGAGGCAGACTTATTTTACATATCACATTTTTAACAATAAGACAATTCAAAGTACAATAATAATCCAGAAAACGCTCATCAGGTAGGAAGGTACAGAAGCTGGAATGGAGTGATAGAAAGGTGAAGGATTTATTTATTTATTTTGAAAAAGCCGTTGCCTAGGCATTTCCACGATTAGTCTTTATGTGAAGTGGCAGCTGAAGATTATGAATCTTCTCATCTAAGAGTTTTAAGTAAAATATGAAAAAAAACTACTTTATTTCTCCCAGAGGGGAAATTCAATAAGAAGAAGCTCTCTCTTAAAATAATGTGTAGTTTACATTACAAGACCACAGATCTTTGTAATGTTGAGTTTTAGAACTGATACATCAACCCAAGAGCAAGTGAAACAGAGACAGAAAATGAAAGTTAGCAGAAAAAACCTGTAACTGCCGAACTACTGACTGAAGGTTATTTCCATCTTCTTCATCTCACTATAAAAACATTTGCTGTTTGTTCATCGCAAATACAGAATGACTTAATATTTGCTGCCTCTGTTGTCCATGTTTAATATTACACCAATATAGTCAAAAACTATGCCAGGGTACCAGCAAAAAAAAAAAGAAATGACCAGACCGGAAAAGCGTCGTGTGAGGAAAGAGGGTCTTTTCCTGTGTA
>JBAMYA010000007.1:10519488-10541952 GCA_037176975.1 Arrhamphus sclerolepis
CTTTAGGCCTGCCATCTGCCAGTTCCACGAGAAATGAACCTGAATGTACAGCCTCAGCCTTACCCACAACATACAAATGCAAACATGCAGGCAGTCATTTTTTTATTATTATTATTATTTATTTTTTTTTTTAATGGGAAAAAAATGTGGACATTGTGTAGGGGTGCTTCCAAATGTTGTAAGGGTCACATTATATCTGTTTTTGGAAAAGTTAACTTCAGTTAAAAGTTATGGGCTGTCCACAAGGTTTAGGAGTGTGTTTATGAGAATTCTTCCAGAAGTGCATTTGTGAGGTCACACACTGATGTTGGACATGAATGCCTGGCTCTCAGTTTCTGCTCTGATTCATCCCAAAGGTGTTCTATCAGGTTGAGGTCAGGACTCTGTGCAGGCCTGTCAAGTTCATCCACACCAAACTCTCTCATCCACGTCTTTATGTACCTTGCTGTGCGCACTGCTTGGAAGAGGAAGAGGAATGGACCATCTGCAAATTGTTCCCACAAAGTTGCCAGCATGGAATTGTCCAAAATCTCTTGGTATGCTGAAGCATTCAGAGTTCCTTTCAGTGGAACTAAGGAGCCAAGAGCAGCTCCTGCAAAACCACCCCACACCATAATCTCCCCTCCACCAAACTTTACATTTGGCACAATACAGTCAAGTAAGTACCGTTTTTCTAAAACTAAATAAAAAACCAAAAATAGTAATGTGAAATAAACTGAAATGAAGTAGAATTGCTGGTAAAATTAACTTTCATTTCTGGTAGGTCCCCTCATTCTGGCTATCAGTGCCTTTTGATCTTTGACACTTCTAATTATTCAAAGAAAAGAATAAACGATTTTTATACTGTATGGCGCTGTTAATAGGATTCATTCATGCTAGATTTTTTTTGTCAATATCTGTAAAGCACCTCAAAAACTAAAACAAAACTAAAAGTAAAACTAAAACTACAGATGTGCTTGTAAAACTACCTAAAACTAAAACAAAATAATCAAAATGAATAACAAATTGCAAAAAAAAACCAAAAAGAACTATTAAAAAAAAAGTCAAAACTATTAAAAGTGGTCACTTCAGACAAAAAAATACAGTATGTGACCTTAAGCACAGAAAAAGTTAAATTTTTTCCCCCTTAATAAAAGTCTCTTTAATGAAAATGAACACAGCTGGTTTTCTATATCTGTGTTGCCTCTCTTCCTGTGTACAAGCACAAAATGTTTTTGTTTGTTTGTTTTTTGTTTTGTTCTTTGTTTTTGTTTTGTTTTGTTTTTTTTTACTTTTTGGGTGTTTGTTTTTTTGTTTTTTTTACGTCCTGCTGCAGTCCAAAACATGCATGACAGATTATTTTGTGATTCTTAATCTAAGCTCAGAGGAGTGAATGTGAGTGTGCATATCTCTTGTATGTGTGCTGTTGATGCAGACCAGACTTCTCTCCTCCTCATGATGTCAGCTGGGACCCTGAACATAAAGAGGGTAAAGAAAATGAAACGATGTGACACACTGAGAGGAATCCATCTCGCAGCAGGATTACATAATCATACAGTTGGAGACATTTGGCGACTTACAAATGCATGTACACAAAAGAAAGCATTTAAAAAGACATGAGAGGGAAGTGGGAGGACCTCCTATTCCCCTTCTTCTACCAGTTACTCATTATACATGAGTCAGGTCCCATATATATCCCAAATAAACATTGATTTTGGTGACAATTATACCGTAAATTTTTTAAATCTTAGGGACTGTAAGTGTGTACTGACAAATTTTGAGCAAATACAAATGCAAAATAAATAAGTAAATAAATACTTGACCCTGGTGACATATAGGGTAGCAGGCCTTAACCATTTTGCCATGATGACACACAGACACAGAATTTATAGTAAGATGATCCCTGAAAACAGTCAACCACTGATCCGCCATTTGTTCGTAAGAGTGTACCTCTGGGTGCCAAATAGGATTAACAAACAAGAAGATTAGCCAACTTCAGTGCCTAAATTACAACAAAAAGTCCCAGACAAAGAAAAAAGATTATGATGCTATTTAATTAAAGAGACTCAATATACACTAGAAAAATAAGAAATTTAAACAGAAAAGTGTAAACCTGAGCAGTACTATAAACTCATAACTATTGCAGTCAATTAAATCACTGTATTAAGTCCTATTAACTTATTCGGATTTACAGTGCAAACTCACACAAAGTAAGAAAAATGTACAGTATGAAACAGTAGTAAAAGAAGATATCATTTCATCAGCTTCCCCATCGGCATAATCCTGGCTTTTATTTGTGATGATTCAAGTAATTAAGTAAGTAATAAAGGTTGTAATAAAGGTATATATAAATATACAGAAGATTCTACCATTAACACTGGCAGTAACAGAGATGCTCAAAGCTTTTACTGTACAATTGTTAAAATTTAAAGACAGAAAAGACTCATTCTCTTTAATAAAAATGGCACAAGAGGACGCTTTCTGTTTGTTACAGTTCAGTGTAGCAGTTGATACAATAACAATTACTGCAAACAGTTACAACAGGTCAGATTGTAATTATTATATACTTCATGAATTAGAGTTCTACAGCATTTGTAGATGTAGATGCAGCATTTTGACAAATCAGAAATATACCTTCCCATTTAAAGTTGCATAAAATAACCTTGTTATTGCAGTCAGAGCATCTCCTGTAGATTCTGCTTGATGATCACAGTTGAACTGAGGGGGCCTGGGAGTAACTCTTAAGAAGAGTCATTGGATTAGCATGTGAGCATCTGCTTTTAGCCCTCTACAGCAAACACCTTGAGAGCTGAATCTCATGTACAGGACTCTCGACAGAGCCGTCTACATGCTGCAGTTTCATGACTTTATTCTTTAGGATGAAGAATGTGAAGATTTTACATTTGCCACTGCTTTTTGTGTTTGTGCGTGCCTGCTTTGGTAAGTTCCCCTTATTGATAATCTGTCTACAGTTGGCTTATGTTGCTGTGAGTCAGATTGTGAATGTCGTTCAGTTACATCTTGAGAAAAAGTCTCAGGTTGAATGTTTTTTTTTTTAGAAATCTTCTCAGTTAGTCATTGGAGGTATTGGACTCTGTTTCCATGTTTTTCATGTTCATGCTTAATTGCAAATATCAATATTCATCTTTTTTTAAATATGTCTTGTATTGCTCATGAACTACATGTTAAAGGTAGCATGTTGCGTACAGCTTAAACAGTATTTGTAGGAATGTGATATAACAAAGAAAACAGTAGAGATTTCAGCTCTATGTATAAAGGAGTTATCTTTGGAGGATGACGTCACTCGTCTGTAATCTCAATCAGACAGAGAAAGCATCTGCCTAAGAGCGGTTTACACACCTGTCACATGTCATTTGAGTATTTAATATTAGACCAGTGAAAATAAGACCAGTGAAAATATACAGAAAAGGCCATTTTTAATTTTTTAAATAACATGTAAAATGTTGATTAAAAAGAAAAAAAACTACAGTGATTCACAGATATACCTTAACTGTATTTTCTTGCAGACAGTATGAATCCAAGTTATTCCATATTTGTTATATGCTTCTTTCTTCTTTTTTTCCCCAAATCTTTTTATTTCCACTCTACAACACATTCCAAAGTTGGGACAACAGGTCTTTTATCACTTTGTAATTTTTCCCATGTCTGGGCATTAAGGACATCATACATTCAGTTGTTTCAGGTGTTACTTTGACTGAAAATATAAACCCATAACTGTTGAATGTCCATCCTCTCCTCTTTTACATCCATCCATCATTTATACCAATTTATAACTGTGCATGGTCATGGGGACCTGCTGGAGCGTCTCCCAGCAGCTGGGTGACAGGAGGGGCTACACCATGGACAGGTGGCCAGTCCTTTCTAATTTCTGCAGAATGTACTCTTTCATCGCGTGGATGTTGCATTAAAGACAACATATCTCCTGCTGAAATCTCAGTTACATTAACATTATGTTTCTTTGTCACACAATAAAAGTTCAAGGGGCATTTGTAATGACTAAAGGAATCCCTTAAGCATATATTAAGCGTGTCTGCTGTATATGGATCAAGATTTTTGATGCAGCACTGAAGAATCAGAGAGGGTGGGCACCCAGCTGACATTTCCACAAATGCTGTTTACACACTGAAATTTCTACAGATTCATTAAATTATTTAATGATATTCTGCACAGCAGAATGATTCACATCCAAACATCTTCCACTTGTCTCTGAGGAACATTGTTATCAGGCACTTTAATGAAATTTTCATGCATTTGTTATCAAATATGAGAACTTCTGCCCATCTTAGTTCATCAAATACAAAGTCTTTCATGGTTTTTACTTTTGTACCAAACTGTAATTTCAACTGTTGACACAGCCTGCTTTAATTATTAATATTCATTTATTCAATTTTCTTTATGTTATAGTCATTACAGTCCATCTGAGTTTTATGAGTTAACAGTTAAAAAGATGCAGAGAATAAAAAAAGTATGACAAATATTCTCTTCAAATAAATAAAAGTTAAAGCTAATGTAATTTTTTATTCTGCCAGCAGTTCTGCAGACAAGATACATATTATGATGTTTAACCAGTTCAGCCTGTTGGGTTTATGTCTTTGTTCTCAGCACAGGCAGACTTTGCTCCCTACTTCTACGACAATGGACCCTACAGCAACAGCGGGAACCTGGCCTTATTCAGCCTCTCAGAGGACACGCCTGTAGGTGAGAGCAAACTCTGTCATAAAGGACGTTTCGTGTGAACAACTAATAGGCCTATGGAAGAACCAATCAGGAAAATTGGGTTTTTTGTTTGCCAGTATCACAAAGTTCACAATGTTAAGTATTATTTGATAGATGAACAGATGTTGTGTGGCAGTTGCGTCCTGACACCAGCATGTTCATCTGCTGCTGCCACCTGCTTTGTTGGCTGTGAATGCGGCAGGTGACCCTGTACACCTTGCATCAGTCAGAATTCACAGTGCTGGTACCTACTGTGTTTTCTAATAGCCTTGTTTGTTCCAGATCAAGTTTAAAAGAAAAATTTAAAAAAGAGAGAAACGCCTGTTAGCTTTTATGTGTAAACATTTCAAAGCCATAAATGGAGTCAAAAGCTGAGCATATACGGAGTTTTCTATGATGCTTTTCTTTCTTTAGGTACGCAGATCTATTGTCTCAATGGCACAGACCCTGAAGGCCAGGAAGTGAGCTATGGACTTTCTTTTGATCCAGGGTCAAAAGAATACTTCAGGGTTGATCCAAAATCTGGAAATATCACATTAGTAGAAATGCTGGACAGAGAGGTAAACATCATATTAGGACATAATTCATACAAATGACATGGACTCATATATTTTTTTGTAAACTTTGCTGTCAAATTAACTTGCTTTCTTATCTTTACTCAGAGAGAAGATTCTATTGATGTTATTATCAGCATCACAGATGGAAGAAGCAAGGTATTAATTTATTCTAAAATGATTTGACAAACAAGCCACAACATTGAAGCTAGTTACCTAATATTGTAGACTCCCAAACACCAATTCTGTCACTTTGGACATCCACCTGGTTTGGTGTCTTGGATTAGGATGAGGGTATTACATCTTTGGATCCTTGATCTTTTTTGGATACGGGGGATTAGAAGGCTCTTTGTTGTGATTCCTGGAATTCATTTTTGAGGGGAGAGATAACTGTCCTGCTAGAAAAAAGATGCTGCCATCTGTGAATGAATTTGCCACCAGGAAAGTGTGTTTGGTCTGGATCAATATTAAGGTGGATGGTTTCTCAGCACAACGTTACATATTGGCAAGATACTCAATGTTAGTCATTTCACGTGTCAGTGGATTTAATGTTTCGGCTGATTGGTATATTTGTTGTCATATGATTGCTGAAAAAAAATCATGTCTCAAATGAAATATGTAGTGATTTCTTTTTTCCTCTTCCTTTTTTTTTAGGTTACAGAAAGAGTCACAATTTTTGTGACGGATGCAAATGATGAAAAGCCTGAATTCCAAAACATGCCTGCAATCATAGATGTAGTGGAAGTGAGTAAAGCCAGAAGTATGTGCATTATAAACCTCCTTGTTTTAAATAAAACTAACTTTCAGCATTGAATAAAACGATGTGACCCCCATCTCACAGACATGGAAAACCAGCTGAATTGGTCCACAGTGTGAAATGCTGCAGTTTTCACTGAGTTTGTTTTGCTGACTTGTTTCCTGTTTGTAATTTTTAGACATCTGAATCTGGAAGTAGCATCTATAAAGTAGAAGCTATGGATAGAGACACAGGTTCAGGAGGCTCAGTCACCTATTATCTCCAGGTAGGATGTCAACATTCAGTTGTATTTCTAAATCTTTGCTGAAACTGGATGATTGTAATATTTGTTTTTCATGTTACTCCTGAAATAATACTGGTTCAATAGGATGAAACATGGAAATATTCATACATTTCACCAACTAATTTCACAGTTATTGTATGCTGCATATTTGTGCCTGTCCTCTCTTCTCCTCTCCATCTTCTCTGTCCGATCTCCCTAATCTTTTCTTCTCTTGTTGGGCTGGCCTTCAGAGCTTAAACTGAAGAGGTTATCTTTGGGAGTGATGGAAAGTATCAGGAATGAGTAGATCAGTGGGACAGTGCATGTTAGCTGTTTTTGAGAGAAAGTCAGAGAGGTGATCGCTTGCTTGGACATGTACAGCGGAGGGATACTGAAGATATTTTATAGGAGGATGATGAGGCTGCAACTGCCAGTCAGGAGGCCAAGAGGAAGACCAAAAAGGAGATTAGTTGAGATGAGAGAAGAGGATGCAGAAGGGTTTTCAGGGGTTCAGGGGTCACCACTTAAAGGAACAGCTGAAAGAAAAATAAGACTGTTGCTGAAAGGTGGGGCAGAAGAGGAGTTCTTACTCATCACTGCTTCTTAACATCCATTTTTGCTCAGAGGTTCATGCTCTGAAAAGCACTGTGAGACAATTTGTACTGTAATAAACACTATTTGAATTGAACTGAATTGAACTGAATTGAATTGAATTGAATTGAATTGAATTGAATTGAATTGAATTGAATTCAACTGTATTTACTGTTTTGGGGGCATTCATGGTTTTTATGACACCTTCAAATCTATTTGATAGGCTAGATTACTTGATGGTGTCCACCATCAACTCCTTTCTCATTTCAGTTCAAATGTTGGCAGAGCAGCACATGTGATATATATGAATGAATATTATTTCTAGTATATTCTAGTAGGATATGAGATGTATCACTTATGCTGTGTGGTGTGCATTTGAACTTCATTTCCCTTACTATCCTGGTTTAGTTAGGAGGACAGGGATTAAATCACAATTACATTTGTGTCAGGTATTGAAGGCTTATAGAGGGCTGCTTAGGCAGTGGTTGGCAGGGTATGCTAGTTTGCACTTTGGACTAATAGGACCATTGAACAGCTGGCCTGGATGGACGTGCAGACTGTGAAGCAGTTCACATGAAAGAATTTGCCTGCCTCCTTTGTCCTTGATGTTTTTTTGTTGTTTTTTTTAAACATGGAGCGAAATTAAGAGATATTTTACGGAGATTAAATGGCTGCTGTTTGCTTTTAAGCTGCCATCAGATCACATTTCATGATATGTCACATCTGTTAAAGGGTACAGGCATGCGTGACCTTATTTATACCTGTCAGAGTGGTTTTAAAATCATAATTTCTGCTCTGTTCTCTGTTACAGATGCCTTCATCAACTTTGTTTACCATTGACAGGCATAGCGGTGTGCTTCGTATCAAATCTGGAGAAAGGTTGGATTATGAGAAAACAAAGACACACTTTGTCACTGTCATTGCAAAGGTACCAGATGTAACACAACCCATTAACTGTCTCTGCTCTGCATTTGAGCACCTTCATTTTCAATACAGCTATACTTTGTGGACATTTTATTTTGTCTGTGTTGTTGTTTTTAACTGTTGGTGAAGATTTTTTGTGAGTAAATCTTAAATTAGTACAGAGTTTATGAACAGCTTCTTGTTTTGCTTTTTAACCACAAAAAGGAAATGAGTTTAGCTAAATTTAGTTAACACAGCAAAATACAATTAGAAATGAAAATATAAAGCACAATTAGAAAACTGGTGGTTTTCAACCACT
The DNA here is from genome assembly GCA_037176975.1 of Arrhamphus sclerolepis. Lineage (NCBI taxonomy): Eukaryota > Metazoa > Chordata > Actinopteri > Beloniformes > Hemiramphidae > Arrhamphus > Arrhamphus sclerolepis. The sequence goes on from JBAMYA010000007.1 coordinate 10,527,591, forward strand.
CTGGTACATCTGTTCCAGGATGGTGGTGGCAACTATAAAGGCAAGGAGCAGGTTCTGTCATCCTCCGCTACCATTACAATCAATGTGATCGATACACAAGACACTCCACCGTCTTTCATTGGGACGCCATACCTTGGCTACGTTTACGAAGTCTCTGTGCCAGTGAGTATAACAACATCTGCAAGTGAGGATGTTATATGAAGTTTTAAACTTAACTTATTTCATCGGTTTTAATGTCTTTTTTCAAGATTAGGCTACAACCAAATATTGAGTTTGTGGAAATTATGTATTACAAATAATAAACCATGCAAACTCCAACCAAATAACCAATGATACTTTGTGTGTTAAACCTAATTTTCAGGATGTTTTCACTGCTTGTTTGCAATACCTGCAAAAGTGATGCATACGTTTTCCCACAGGGGTCTGAAATATTCACCGTTAAGGCTGAAGATGGTGACGTGGGGAATCAAAATCCAATCCATTACTCATTTGATGAGGGTAAGCGCTTCAGTCAAAGAAAAGTAACATGATTTTGAACCAAATGGGAAAAAAATATAAATGCCCATGTTTTCGTCTGTCTTTTGTTTGTTTCATTTTAGGTGATGATGGTGTTTTTGGCATCAATAAAACAAGTGGTTGCATCTCCCTGCTGACATCTCCCATTTATCTGAAGAGAGAACTCTACAACATTAATGTCAGGGTAGGCTAGATTTATGCAATTGCTACTTTGACATAACTTTTAAATGCATTAATTGGAGAAAGAAAATCACTTTAAAGCAAACAAAAATAAGTTACCTTTCTTCAAATGATTCTAAACTTTTACTCTCTTATGCAGGCATCAGAAGTAAGTCCTGAAGGTAAACTCATGGATTATGGGCTGACCACAGTGGTGATCCGTGTGGTGGATCTCAATAATAATCCACCCACTTTTTTTGGAGAGACTGGCCCACAGAACATGTTTGAGTTGACCGTGTATGAGCATCCACCAGAGGGAGAAATACTACGGGGGCTGAAAATCACAGTTAATGACTCAGATCAGGTGGGACCACTGTCATTGTTTACCTGACAGAAAACTGCTGCGTGCTGACATTTTACTGCAGCATGAAAAACACTGCTGTCATTGAGAGCAGCACGAGAGGCTTTATGTCATAACACTAATTTTCTTACTGTATTACATTGTTATCTAATCAAAACAGATTTAATAAACATTCATGAAAGTAAAATGTCTTCGCAATAGTGCCCGCCTTGCTGTCTATGAAATGGCTCTAAGCCTTCCATTATCGCGGAAAATCCTTTCAGAATGCATAAAACTGAAAGCAAGCCAGCACAAAACAAAAGGTGCATGCCATGCCATTTGTCAGCTTATACAAGTGCCTTTGTGTTTGAGAGCTGCATCCAAATGGATGTTACTCTCCAAAGATTTTCTCTGATAATGCTGTCGCAGCATCAGGCGGATTCATTTTGTCCGCTAACATTATTTTTCACTCAGAATATTATTACTTCTACAGAAATCCAAATGATTTATCTTACATTACTGTAGCAATTAAGGGCACAAAGCTTTTATATTGACTGAATAGAGTAGAGGCCACATGGATTATATTGCAGTAATGTCTTTTTTTTTTTACTTTGCAACAAATGGAAATGACTATAAACTGGTTTGTGCATAATGTAAGTCATTTGACTTTTGAATGACATGAGTATTTGTACTGTATTCATGCTCCTCCAGGGTGCAAATGCTAAATTCAATTTGAGACTGATTGGACCTGGAAGAATGCTGCGGGTTGTCCCTCAGACTGTACTCAATGAGGCCCAAGTCACAATATTAGTGGAGGACTCTGCTGCCATGGACTACGAGAAGCACCATTTTCTAACATACAAGGTTTACACTTTACAATAAAGTACACTGAGATTAAATTAAAATCTCAGATGCTCACATTTGACATCAAGCTTCAAATTATGTCACCTGCATCTATTGAGTATTGCTCTGTTTTTTTCTTTCTTTTTTTTTTTTCTAACTTATCTATCCTTCTTACTCAGCTTCTTGCAGTTGAGATTGATACCCCAGAGAGATTCAGCGCCACAGCAGTCATTGTGATTCATCTGCTGGACACCAATGACAATGCTCCAAAATTCCCCTTGGAGTATTACATTGCCAGAATTCCAGAAAACTCACCCGGTGGCTCCAATGTGGTGTCAGTCACGGTGAGTGAGCCTTCATCCCATCTAAAAATACATGCCATAGTCGATGTACGTCACTCAGGGCTAAAACGGAATTCTGATTTTAACAAAATGCTCAAAAAGGGCCATTAATTCCCTAAATGTAGACTCTTTGTGGAGTGGGGGTTGGGATAATATGTGAAATCATGTAGATAAAAGCTAGGCGAGGTAAGCTGCCAGATGGCTATCACTTTCATTTTGTTGCGTAACAGCAAATTCCCTGCCTTTTTTCCCCCTCTAATGCTTAGTAGCACATGTGGCTTCAGCAACAAAAATATGTCCTGAAATAAAATGAACACTTTTAAGGCCAGACTGAATTGATTGATGTTTGCTCTATCTCCTTCTTTGCCCTTGTCAGTTCATATCAGCTCTGCAGAGGCAGGGAGTCTCACTAATAAGTCTGGCCCTGGTGTGAACACCATAGAGACTCTGCCTTGATCTCAGGCAATTTCATTCAGATAAAAGAACACTGAACAGGTGACCTTGGACATGTGGAAACAGTGAACAGGCATCCCAGCAGCTGCAGACAGACAGATTAGCTGAAGCCCAGGATAATATTCTTGCATAAAAACTCACCTTCTCAAGAGAAGACGTCTGTAATATCATGAACCAGAGAAGCACGGCATCATTCAGTTTACCGACACCTCATAGCTACATTATCAGTTTTCTTTTAGCAAGCAATAATAAAAAATACAACTGCAATTTACTAATAAGAAATGTACTGTGATAACACTTCCAAAAGAGAACACCATGTTACAACATGTGTTAAACTGACTTATTCAATGCAAGGAGTAAAACCAAAAATAGCATACTTTATTTTTCTCTCTCTCAATCAAGTGCCATTGCTGTTTGTCTGCAGGCAACAGATCCAGACTCAGGACATTGGGGTGAAGTGAAGTATTCTATCTATGGATCAGGAGCTGACTTGTGAGTATGAGTGTACACATAAGCTTTGCCAGAGTGAGACAAATAAAAAAGAGTCCATTTTTTTCTTAGAGAATTTAGAGCTTTTATAGACGCATAACAGCCACAAGGCTGTAATGTCCCTGTGTGTTTCTGTTTGTGTAGATAAAGAGCAGGGTTTGTGGAGAGCACAGCCTGCCACATTCCAATGAATGACAATGAAAAAAAGGAAAAATCCCACATCTTACATAACAATATGAATGGTTGATGCCCTGTTCAGTTGCAGAAGAAATAGAATATATCCCTTATTGAGAATAATAAAAAAAAATAAACGTAGAAAAACTAAATGTTAGATCAACACCGTCTGATTCTGATATTGCATTTCACTTGCAGACACCTGTACTGCTACACATGAAGACCATATAAAGTAAAAGCTCATCTGTCTGAGAGCTGCACAGAAATACAACATCCAACATTTTTTGTTTTGTTTTTTCATTTTAGAACTTGGTTTTCTTCATTGCCTCAAAGCACTGTAGCCAGGAGGATTTACTGCATATTTTCCCCCTTAACTTGATTTTTATTAGTTTTGTCTTTCTTTTTTTTTTTTTCTAGCAGAAGTCCAAGAAAGAAATCTGAAGGACCTTTGTTCTGTCTTAAACACATACACATCATCCAAAGCTTGCATCTGTTTCAGGGTCATATGAAAAAAAAAATACATCCTCTTTCAATTGTAAGACGTAATGAAATCATCATCTGGTGGGTCCCAGGTTTCAAATTTATATGAATACAACCTAAGATGAACATCAAAACAAGTCACATTACACAATATAATTGCTTATTTAATTTAAAAGTGCATCAAAAAACAGATGCATTATGTAAACACTGAACTCACTGTTACAGTTTCCACAGGAATTACTTCTATAAAAGTAAACATTTTTTATAGTTTTCTGGTTAAGAGCATTTAGATATGTGTTCACATTCCCTGGATCCCCACAGCACACGGTGACTCCTGCAGTGGGGGGCCTTACACCAGGTACTGCTGGTGTGTCTTAGTTGTCCTGGTTTGTGCCCTACTTGAATTCTGGACAGGTCTGCTTTCTGTCAGCTTTGCGCTGTGTTGGGCTCATCATCTTGGGCAGGCTTGTGGCTGTTGATGTTGCTACATGACACTGGCCCAACACACCAGCACCAGCTGTGACCCAGCTAAGTCTTTGGTTGATGCTGAGCAAGTGTTGGAAGCATCAGCAAAGATCTTAGAGAAGCGGTTGATGTTTCCTCTCAATCTGGAAAGGGTTATAAAGCTGTCTCCCAAGCAATTTGTTTGCTTGGAGTCTTGTTTGGAGTCTCTTTCTACAAGGAGAAAAGCCTCTCACAAATGAAAAACATTCCAGGCATTTTTCAATCTTCCCAGGAGAGGAAATCCCAGCAAGTTGAACCAAAGGTCAAGCTACCACAGAAAAAATGCTCAGAAAAAAATTTTGAAAAAACACATGATAGGCCTAAGTTAGTATGTAAAATCTTAAAGTTCATAATTTCACAATTACATCTTGCTGTGGACGGTGTCCAGAAAAGAGTCTCAAAAGGATCATAGCAGCCCGTCTTAGGTGTGCAAATTTTAACAGACTATGATACCTCTGGAAGAAAGTCCTTTAGACAAACGAGACCAAAGTGGAAATGTTTAAAATGTCAACTAAAACTGACACAGCATATCAGTATAAACACCTCATATAGTACTAATTGGCCGAGCATTGATGATCTGAGTTTGTTTTGCATATGCAGGATGTTGCTTTCAAGGAATTTACTATGAACTTCTCTGTATTTTTGAGTTAAATGTGAGGCCATCTGTCCATCATCTAAAACGTAGCTGAAAATGGCTCTTGAAATCGGACACTGATCCCAAGCTCATTAATAAAGAATGGAGGAAATGAAATAATAGATGAAAAAAAAAAAAAATCAAGGTTTTATAATGACCCAGAGAGCTGTGCCTTAAGAGAGCTATTAGTAACTATTAGAGGGTAGAGGGTATTAAGAGGTGTACTTACGTTTTTACACTCTGTTTCTGTGTTTCAACTTAATTTTGATCAATAAATAATTACACAGTGTAATATGTGACACTGTTGCTTATTTGACGTCATAATTATTTATCTATCTAGCTAATTACTATATACAGTATATCGTCCTACTGATCACCTGCAAATCATATTGACTGTCTACTGACTGACATTTCCTGGGTTTATTTATTTTGAATTTATTATCAGCCTCTGATAATTTGAACATTTTTTGTTCAGGAACAAAGAAAACAGATCCCTGTATTTTCACAGAAGGATGTTCTCAATAACCATCCTGCTTTATTCAATTAAAGGTGGGAAACATTATTAGAATATTTGGTACAGATTTGGAGCTCTGCAGTAATGAGTTTAGGCAGATATTTGATGTCACATGGCATGGAGAGACAGGCTTTCCAACATAAGCAGTGGAGAGAGATTTGGAATATTTAAGCTTAGTGCACACTTGTTCAATCAAACCATTTTGAGGCTCTGTTTCCTCAGATTATTCTCTAAAAAATACTCTGGTAAATTAAGACCCTACAACGTGGTAAGTTAGATTTCAGCCTTTTTTTCATAGAATGTTGTGAAATATCTAAATGTACTGTACACTGGACTACACAGTACTGATCTTTACAGGCTCACCCTCTGTCGTTTTAATCCTCTAATGGGATTGGAGGAGAAAATAGACTGCTCTTTGCTTCTGAGTACCTTGCACTGCAACAAAGTGACTATAGAGTTACTAATTACGGCGGTGAGTCAAACCATCTAACTCCACTCTGGCTGGCTGTTAATTGTTCACTTAAATCAACTGTGACAGGACAGCAAGGTGCTATGTTAAGGACATACTGTAGGTAGAGTAAATGTTTTAGGAAATACTCTTTATTTTTGAGAATTATTTGAGAATCACAGCACTTCTATGTACATGCATGGAGTAAGAAACCACCAGCGTAGCTGAGCAAGAAATCCAACTTTCTTCTCTCCTTTTTAATTTGTTAGTATATTTTACAAATTTTATTTGTAAACTGCTGAATATAGTTTAAATGAATAAGTTAGCCTTTACCATTAAGAAACCACTATACAGTGGAGATGTAATATATTGTATATTTGTTCTGCAAATATAAAAGAAAATCTTTCTTTCCCAGACGTAAATAAGTAAAATGACATATATTAAAAGATAAATGAATAAAACTATTGATATTACTGTCATAAAAAATGTGTCAACTATTATAGCTTTTATAGAAACCACACATCAGAAAACAGAACGCATGCAAAGCAAATAATAACACAATAAACATCAAGATGCAACCTTGGTTTAAAAGAAATATCAAAGAAATATAGGATGTGCAAATTGTTTAAATTCAAAGTTTTAATGTTGAACTGAAAGGTATGATGTCATCATGTAGATAGAAAAATGTATTAAATGTTGAAGCATAAAAATGTCATGATACTTTTTTAGAAGAGAAAAACATTTCTACGTAACGTTGTTTCCCTTCAGGGTAGGTTTCATTCAATGAAGGACTAAAAATCACAACCATTCAGCTTTGCTTTCTGGGTGTTTTAGTGATATGTGCTGTAGACGATGAAATCCTAAAGCTGGAAGGCTCTAAGTGTGACTCATGTCACTGACCTGTTTTCAATTCAGCTTATAAGCTGTGAACTTGGACCAATGCTAACTCATTTATTCTATTTGAGGAACTAAATAACTAATTTGTGGTCACATTAGTTTGTGTTGTCTGTTGGTTTTTTAACTGCAACTGTTTTTCCAACTTATTTTATTAGGGGTTGTTTTTTTTCTCCATATTTTGGCACTTGCAGTTGGTTCTTTAGTGCAAAGAGTCTTCAGCAGACATCACAACATTTTTTGTCTTTTGAAATGTATTGCTGAAATTCAATTCAAAATTAGCATATTTAATTTTCAAAATATCTGTTCAAACACCTGTTATGTTTGTTTTTGCACAATTACGGGTAAAAACTAATATTTAAATTAAGAAGAATTGTTTTTGTTTTTTTGTTTTCCTCGAGCGGTCCCACTCGTTGTTGGGACAGGACTGTAGGATGGCTGTGAATTTACATAGCTCTGAAAGGAACTTCAGGGGTAAACTTGCAGTGTCATTTTCAGGTTTCTAATCCAGCCTGAATCTGGGATCATCTACACCCAACCGTGGGCAAGCCTGGATGCTGAGGTGAGGTCTAAGTACAACTTCTACGTGAAGGCAGAGGACTCAGAGGGAAAGTACAGCCTGGCTGAGGTCTTTGTGACTGTGTTGGATCTGAATGACCATCCACCTGCTTTCAATGACAACTTCCTTGAGAAAACAATGGTGATTGGCGCACCAGTGAAAATAGAGGTATACATTCCTCTGGGGTTTTAAACCAAAACAAAAAGGACAGGAAAGTCATTTAATCTCAATGTTGTCAGTGGTGGTATTACATTCTTCTGCTGAAATTTCTCTCTGCAGGCTGTAGACGATGATGCAGAAGTACCCAACAATGTTGTCGAGTACGCCATCATGAAAGCTGAGCCAGACAACAACATCTTTGACATTAACGCTGACACGGGAGAGATCAAGCTCAAGTCCTACATCAAGTCAATGGCCATAATTCAGAACATCACCAAGAAAACAGACTGCACCTGGTCCCTGGTGGTTCAGGCGCGGGACCGAGGACAGCCTTCCTTCAGCACCACTGCCGTTGTCAGGATCGACATCACCGAAGCTGTAAGTCACAGCTGAGAAAATCTGTAGTTACAAACATTCTGACAGTTTGAGAAATATAAGTTTATCTTAATGGAAAAAAAGGGCAATTTAATACTTTTATTTAATGAAAGTTTACATAAAATACAAGAAAAATTAGATGTATAAAAATGACCACAGTGCACCCAGCAGGCTCTAGTAACTTACAATTTTAGTAACTCAACATACTCTACCTTGAAAAACCTTTTTTTAAATTAATATTGTTTACTTGATATGTAACATTACCATTGTATCCAAGTCTTGGGCGTTCTCCACACAAACATAACCATTTTTACATTTTTAAGTTTTATATGTTTAGTGTCTTTTGTCCATGTGCAAACACAGTTTATGGCCACTGAAAACTTGGTATTTTTAAAAGTTCCATCTTGGATATTTAAAAGATATTTACAGTATTGTCATTTGAATCCAAATGAATGTAAGAAGTCTACACAAACATGCCTTTGTGAACGTGTAGCATTTTTGTGTCAAGAGCTCAGGATATTAGCATTTCATTTATTTGAAATACCATTCAAAAATGTATCGTCATAAAGATCTCACACATGAAATTGTCATGTTTTCAGATCAAATCCAGATTTATCTCATACTTCATGGGCCTAAGGAAACGACCAGGGGCAGTGTTTGGGATTTGTTTGACCCTTGTCACCTTCGCCATTTCACTGACAATCTTCATTTCCACTATTATGTACTGGAAATCTGTGAAAAAGACCCGTGCACAACCTCATGGCAAGATCAGAAAGATAATGAAGAGGCCTGGGCCATAATGAAGCTTGCCTTGAGATCATCAGTTCAGCAGCACTGTTGCTTTCACTCTGTTCTTAATTTGTAGCCATTCATTCTCAGAGGATTTTGTTGTAGAACAAGACTACAGTATATTTACTATATAAGTAAACTGAATTGAATTGACTGTGTCTGTAAAAGAGTACAGGAGCACAATATCCTCTCAAAAATTACTCTTTTGTTTCCCTGTGTTTTGATATAGAACTTGAAATGTGATACCCCAACTAAACTGGACACTTTTTTTCATTCTCAGATGCTGAATGATCTCAGCTATGGGTTTCTCCATAAGCCTCTCTGATCTTGTCTTTCCAAAATTTGAAAAAGTAGAGCAACGAATACAGCAGAATCATCCTTTTTAGGGAAGAAAATACTGTATTTTGTTTTGAAAACAACATTATATTGGCGATACAAACATTTGCATTTTGAATTTTCCATTATATCCCTCACCAAAAAGCAGGTCTATACAATACAGTACCTAGTAAAGCATTAACACTTGTGTGACTTCAGCCCCATGGATGTGAATTCTCCTTGTGCTCTTTTACAGACCCAACTCAAAGGGGGGCGTTTGGGATCATTTTTAATGCAGAATAGAAACAAGCCATTGCAGATCATAGGTTTGCTTGCTGGTGTCATTTGTCTCATGGTCATTGTCACAGTCGTCATCTCCACTGCAACATTCTTGCGCAACAAAAAGTCCAATCGGATCCTACCGAACCGCCGTGTACGGAGAAGGCTGCAGAAACAGCATGCTTGGAACCTCAAAAATCCCTTGAAGACAACTGACAATCCCAAAGAGAGTTTCAGAGTTGAAGAGGAACAGCAGGAGGTCACCACGGAGAACGTCAACTACAATAACAACGTCAGCAATGTTGTCAGACAATGGCCCCCACCACCTTGTGCGCCCTCTCTGCCCCCTCCACCACCTCTTTACATCCCTGGGGAGCGGCAATGGGCCGTACCAACCGTCTCTGCAACAGTGGTACCCAAACCCAGAAAGAAGCTGGTGACAGATAGACGTAACACTGTTAACAAAGCCCTCGTTTCAGAGCTCAAGATGAAACTTGAGCAGAAGAGGATGGTGGCACATTAAAATGTCAGCTTCACAGTTGACAAAACAATCTTAACACAAGGTCTTCTTAGTGGCTGTCAGCCCATTTGTCAGGAAAATACAAATATTTATATATAGATGTATTTTTCTTTACATTTGGCATTTCAAATTAATTTAGAACAAAAATTACATAACTACATACAGGTTTTGTTTGATTTTTATATGAAAAAAGCATGCAGAACAGCCACTAAATACATCTTGTGATGGGATTGTTGTATGGATTGATGTCCAAAGGTCAAAAATGAACTCAGTCATTTATAGCACTGTGTGTGCGTGTATGTGTGTGTATCTGTGTGTGTGTGTGTGTGTGTGTGTGTGTGTGTGTGCATCTTTCTGTGTGTATGAATGCGTTCCTGCAGTGTGCCTGTGTGCCAGTGAGCATCAATGTTTAAAATACAATATTTAAGCAGCAAACAGCTTAATTCTTTGTATATCAAGAGTGTAACTTTCTCATGCACACAAACACAATAAATTATTGCCATATGTATGATCACGTGAATAAGATTTTGAATTCAGAGCTATTCGTTGCTTGTTTGGTAGACCTAGTATAAAAGTTGAGTTCCACCTTCTGAATAATGCGTTCACTCATGAGTGACTTCTTCAACCCAGATCCCTTACTGGGAATTACGTCATTAGAATGTCAACAAACAAGACTGTCTGTCTGGGATACAATAAAGCTCCTTACAAGAGATCTCATGACTCATGGACCAACTAAGGGAAATTGCCCGGGGGAAGTGAACCAAAGGGATCACATCAAGAAGACTTTAAATCTTTATGTGCAGGTGTAAAACACTGTTGAGAAAATTATTTTGCTGCATTCACAGTAGCTTATTACTTTCTATGTGAAGAACTAACTTTGATTTATTTACTGTGTGGAAATATATCTGTTTTACTGGGTGTGTGTTTTTGTAAAAACAGTTATCCAGTCAAAGCACCTGGGTGAATTTTACCATCAATAAACAAAAAACAAAATTTGTATTTTCAGCAGCGGTAAAACGTATACATGCAGTGTTCATCTAAAGTCCAAGTTGCAATGCTTAAAAGTCATTAAGCCCTATTTTGACGTTCATAACAGGCTGGCAATGAAATTTTAGTGTCAAAATATCAACATGATGATTTTCCAGGACCTTTACCTTCTGAGTCCACATCATTAGTTTTGTTGCCTGGAAGCAGTGAAACACAAAGAGATGGCTTGTCATTGATTTAAGATTGAAATAGACTCCTTATCGAGCCAACAGATTTACTCTACTGCCCCTTTCTGGAGATGGAGCAGAAGCTGCTTAGGTCACAATGCACAGGTGAAACACAAAGAAGGTATGTAAATAGATTACAGGTTACGTGTGTCTTTATTAAATTCAATTCTAATCATATCCAGTCCATTACGCTTTGACAAACTTCCAAGAAATGTTTCAAACAAGGCTAGGTTTAAACCAGGCACAGAATATCTCACATGATTAACGGTGCGTTAACAGATTTATATATTGTTCACTGAGGTCTGATTCCAGTCCATCCGCTTGCTGTGCAGGGCTGGAAATGTACCAGTGTGACACCAAACTGTTTGATCATTGTGTCATGTAACTCTAGGTGGCATTGTTGACTATCAATTTTGCACTCAGATTGGCCCCCACACTTTAATTCCATCATAAATTATTGCACTGTGCAGGTAAAGACTTTAACTATCACATCATCAATCTCTGATATTGATGAAAAATGAATGCGACTCAGGATGAAAAATATTATTATTTCAAAAACATACAGTGAATGAGTGTCAAATCTAAATGCTGTTAAATGCTGTTAAGCCTAATTTACATCAAAAATATTATAACATAAGATACAAGCTAATGCAGGAGTAACATTTTTCTGAAAACATCAAAGTATTGTGGTTATTGTTTTACTGTAAAGTTGCAAGTTACTGTTGCAGTTACTATTAACAACTACCGCTGCATTACATGGCTAATTAATCATGCAAAAGTTTAAAATTGATTAGAAATATCTGCTGGAAAATCCCAGGTTTGCAAGTTGGTTGGAACCAGATTGAGAACAATAAACAATAAATAAATATTGTATTATGCAGAAGAGGTTCTACAAAATGGATAGGAATCAGGAAATATATTTGAAATCATAATTAAATTGAATTTCCCCCCCTCACCTCCACCTGTGACAGCAGCCACATGAACACATGCACACTTCAGGTTTAAATCTATGTGGAGTTGTCAAGGTTCTGACATTTTGAGGCTTTGATTCTTTCTGTGTCAACATTTTGGTATTATTCTTGTGCTGCTTAAGGCAGTTTTGTATGTTTATTGTCCCTCCTGCCCTCCCTTCCCTGTTAGTCTGCTGTCTCCGTGTCTGTCTTTCTGCTTGTCTGTCTGCCTGTCTTGCACCCCTGTGTTTAGCCACTTTATGTTTTGCCTTTTTGATTTCTGCAGTTCTGGATTGTCCCACTGTGGCAGGGTTTTTAGTGAAAATAAACACGGTTTTCCAGACCTCTTGCATTTCTGCTCCTTCACACCTCCTTTATGACAGAAGTATTCTGCAATTTATTTAAGCTTTTAACTCATTTGATTTACTGTTTAGATGTTCAAGGTTTATAAAATGCAGCATCTCATCCCTCAAACCATGATAATGTCATATCAGCATCTCCATTGGCTTCCTGTTTATTACAGAAATTATTGTAAGATTTTAGTTTTTAAGACTCTAAATGGTCTGAGGATTTCTTGCATCACCACTGCCCTTCTGTTTTATTTCATGATATTTTTGTTAATTACTGTGATATAATGTTATTCACTGTACAGCTCTAGTTCAACTTCCATTGTGTGCTTTATAAATAAAAATCACATAGGAAATTCTGTGTGTTGTTATACCCTGCTGTTCACTTCTCTTGAATTCAAAAAATGATTGTTACCTGCATGTTTACATTTTTTTTTCCAATTCAATTTATCCATATTCTAAAATGAGGCATGTAGAACAGAAATAAACCTTAGAAAACCTTTGAAGAATGACTTACATAACAATATTATATATGCTTTTGTTATTTTTTCTAAAACCTTACCAGATATTGAGCAAATCTGCAGTATATTATGCTTCTGCAAGACCTTTTTTTCCATCTTTAGTTCCAGTGTCAGTGTTAGCTCCACTAATTATGACATGACACCATAAACTGGGTATTTGTATAGACGCGAGCCAAACATGCACTAAATTTGAAAGTTACATAAAACATGAAATTTACAGATTACCTCCTCTAATCCAAAGACCAACTTGTTCATCTTTGTACAATATTGAATCGTTGGCTAAAAATCAAAAGTCCATCTGCCCTGTTTGAACTGACAAGACATGTGTGATTGGCAGTGAAGTTTTTCTTCAGCTTCAGGTTTCACAAGGTTTCGAAAGTTCAGGATGGTTTTTTTTTTTCTTTTCTTTTTGTTTTTTAATGAATTACAGCTATTGTTTAAAATAATAATTATAAATATTTTATTTCCTTATTTGTGACATTTTCTTTTCCAGATTAGTCCAAAGAATGATTTTGATTTTTAGGTCATAACCTCTCAATGTTGTACGTTGTTAATACTCCATAAAGAAACAAGGCGAATATGAGGAGCAGTCCAAACGATCATGCATCATTCCATGTAAGAGGCAGCCCGGATTACAGGGCTATTTGATAGAGGATTACTGAGTTGAAAGTTGCAAAGAGCACTGATGCTTTAGAATGAAAGAAAGCATTCAGGGTTCAACCCCCCTGGCATATGTTTGAAGCCATGGAAGTTGTAAAAGGTAAAATAAATATTTCCCCCTCCTGGATAAGGAAGAGAAATATTTAAGGTGCATGCTTATCTGGTGATTTTTGAACTATAATCATTGTATTGCTTTATGCAACACTATGGTACTGCATGTAAAAAGATAAGTGCTGATCTGTGTTGAAGGAAAAAAAACAAAACAAAGAATTGATCAAACATCATTTTGTTCCACACATACTACATAAGGATAATGAAAAGCTTTATCAACTCCCTCAACTGCAAATCATATAGACTTCAAAGAGCAAAGAAGAAAACCGGTGCAAAAACCTCTCTCAGACAGTTGTTTAAAACCTTCATCTTAAATGTGTATGAGCAGAGCTGAACTGATCTCCTTGCAGCACACAAGACAACAAGTGGAAAAGGAGGAGGGGGCTTGTGTGATCTGATCATAAAGTGACGGCAGGAGGGGAGATTGAGAGGATGCCAATGTTTGGGTATTATGTCAAATGAACAATGCCATTGGCTGCAGCATATCCGATGTGCCATCTGGCTCAGCTGGTGGCTGCAGATCGCCGGTGACGCAGAGTTGTCATGTTGTGTTTGCAGCAGAAGAAAATGGAAAATAGTAACATACATGTACAGTGACACAGGGAAGATTAAAGAAATGATGATTTACATGTCAACATACAGAACTGCATCAAGTGCTTCTAGTAAACTGAGTGCACCTTCCACATTGCTTATTCTGGTATAGATAGATAGATAGATAGATAGATAGATAGATAGATAGATAGATAGATAGATAGATAGATAGATAGATAGATA
>JBAMYA010000007.1:10542052-10554214 GCA_037176975.1 Arrhamphus sclerolepis
AGATAGATAGATAGATAGATAGATAGATAGATAGATAGATAGATAGATAGATAGATAGATAGATAGATAGATAGGAGTGTAAATATAAATAAAATAAAATAAAATAAAATAAAATAAAATATAGAATGTGAAATGTGCTCATGTGCAAACAGTTCTGATGTGCATGTGAGTATAGGTTTGATCATGATCATCCCATTTCCACCCAGTCACCCAGGGAGAAAAACAGTTCTTGAGTCTGTTTGTGGAGCAGCTCAGAGACAGCATCCTGCTGCTGAACATGTTCCTCTGTCTCATCAGAGTCTAGTGTAGAAGGCGTTGTCCAGGATTGGACAGTCTTCTCCAGGGTGTTGGGGATGGGTGTTGAGGAGGTTGGTAGGGGAGCAAAGTGGTTCAGAGACACATTAGCATTACGAGCAAACCTGCTGAAGAAGTGTTTAAACAGGTTTCTGGTCTTCCTGCAGCCTGTGATGATCTTCATCCACTCCCAGACCTCTTCATATTGTTTTGTTGAAGTTTCTCCTCCACCTTTCTGTTGTAGAACTCCTTGACCTCCCACGGATGGACTTTTAGTTCTTGCTGTGCTTGCTTCAGCCCCTCTCGAGCTCCATCCCTGAACGCCCTCTTTTTTTTGTTGATGACATCATTGATGTCGCTTGTGTGCAAAGCTGTGATGTCAAATAATAAGAGAACTAAAAATGCTGCCACAGCAGGAAATACAAAAAGAAGCAGAACCAAAGAATTAAAAACAAAGTGAGGCAAAAACACAAACTAAATCCAGGCATGAACACAGGGAGGAAACAGATTGGACCGGCAAGGAAGGAAAGACAGACAAGACAGTATATAGGAAAAGGAGCTGATGAGACACAGGTGAAACACATCAGGACAAGGAGGATCAGGAAAGTCAATATAAATAGACACAGACAGGACTTCAAAATAAAACAGGAAGTAAAGCTGACAGAAATGGTTAAGGACAAGAAAACAAGGATACAAAACACCAACACTGAAAAAACCCAAAACTGAAACCCAAACCACGTCACCACTGTCCTGTTTGCCATTTAGCCTTTAGTCTGGCCCCGGCTCGGCTGCCTCGGTACAGCCGACTCAGCTCTTCAGGTATGGGATGAACAAAGGCAGTATGTCCCATTGTCCGACGCTCAAGTAGCTTCTTTCTTGAATAAACAAGGACAAGTTTATGACCTTTATCAGGCTTATGACCAGTTTATGACCTTTATCAGGCTTATGACCAGTTTATGACCTTTATCAGGCTTATGACCAGTTTATGACCTTGATCAGAGGTTTCAAACAAGATTTCAGAAGTTACTGCTAGTCTCAGCATTAGTAACTAGCAAAAGTGGGACCAAAGGTGTGTTCTGATATCAATACTTCAATGAGTTCACTTAAACGCAGTACACTTTCCCCGCGCTTATTAAGTGCACAGAGTTCAGCAGGTAAGTGTTGTTCCAAACCGCATAACCAGTGTTCCACTTACTGGAAGTTACGATCATGATTGCCGCTTCAGCCTTTCACTCGCCAAAGACTTTTGAACGGTGAACCAGAGAAACAGAGGTAATTAGCAATACATAAAACCACAAACCTTACATCTGTAAGGTTCGGGAGCTGCAGTCAATCCAGTTGCTGCGTTTGTTAAGTCTTGATAAGTAAAATTGATTTATTCATGCCCGCTTTTTGAATGACGCATGTTTTAATCTTTACATTTTTGGTAAAATACAGTATCAACTGTTTTCAAGTCAACAGGCTCAAGTCCAAGTGAAGTCACAAGTCATTGATGTAAAAGTCCAGGTCAAGTCTTTTCATGTTTTGTCAAATCAAGTCTAAAGTAATCAAATCAACAACTCAAGTCTGACTCAAGTCCAAGTCATGTGACTCAAGTCCACACCTCTGGTAGCTTGAATGAAATTTAATTAGCTGGGACTCTTGAAGCCTGACGTTCAGAAAAGGTTTTCAGTTTATTCCTCCCTAAACTGAGGACTGAATGTTCCATATGAGAAAGGAACTCATCAATGAAATAAACACATTATGCAGCATTTGCCTCACTGTTGTTTCTTTGCCAATCTTTGCCATTATACTGCTTATAGAGCTTTTTGAAGTCAGAATTTTTTGACCTGGTTTATATTAAAACTCTGTGTCTCTTGATGACACTAGGATTTCCGTTTAACTGTATTTAGATATCAAGGCCTAAATATCACCAAAAATCTTCCAGCTTAAACAGAAGACAAGACATTGATCGCTAGTTAAAAGGATAACAAATAGCCTGATGCTGAAATAAAATATTCAATTCTAATAAATATTCCAACAAAGAAAAAATAATAAATAACTGACCCATTTTAAACCTATTTAGGGTTTTTGCACTGGTTCATTGTGAGTTTTTTATTGATTCTAAATTTCTTTTGTATATTAGACACTTTATTGCCTCATACTAGAGTAACTCTCCTAACAATATAGAAGTTTTGACCCCTAAACACCCGAAACTGTGGCAAAAAAACAAAACATCCCCATTGGGAAAAAAGATCTTGAGTGGGACCTGACTCAAAGGTAGCCCTTAAATTATGTTTGATTAATTTGTAGATGTTTTTGAAAATATGTATTCAAAACCATAACAGGTTTTAAATGCTCACTGTACAGTGATCCTACTGAATAAATACAATTTTAAACAATTCAGTGTGATTTAAAACATACTTCTTTCAGGTTTTAGAAAGCACACTACTAGTTGATGTGACATTTATTGGGAACACAGAACAGCTGCATATGACAGTGCAATGAGGTTTAAGGGGTCGTGTAAATTTCGTACATCACGTGGAGGTTAAACTCCAAATCTGAGCTAAGCTAGGAAAAGCAGAGTCGGCACGTTATTCTTTAATACAAAGTAAGAACCCATTTATTCAGTCTGGGTAGCTAGCTGGTAAGCACAAAAAAGACACGACATGATAATTATGTTCTATACACACATAACTCCCGAAAAACATACATTTGAAAACAGAATTACATTTGACACAAAGCTTTTTTTCTTCTTTTTTTTTTGCTGTGTATCCTTTAATAAACACACTTTCATATTAAACTAAGATAAACATATATATATATGACAACATTTAATAAGGGTTTTTACCATTGACATATGTGCTTATATGCTTTTGTCAGCCTTATTTAAAATGTCTGTCACATACATAAGATAATTACTTTGACATAAACACAAAATTACAGCAGATAAATATGTATAAACCTACTTCTTAAAGACCAGAACGCTTTAGCCGTTTGAGCTTCCGTTTGAATCAATGACAACAACTTCATATAAAGCAACTATTCACAGTAAGGTATAATAAATATTTGAATGATAGCAAGTCACATATAGTACTGAGTGAAATAAACATCTGTACATTGTATACACCAGCTTAAATCCTTGAATTACACTGTTGACATAATGGTCATGATTCACATTTTTCCAACAACCTCTTCAGCCTAGAACAAAGGAAGAGATGTGATTAAAATTCAGCCAGGTAATGTTATCATTCCTCTAAATACTAAAATCACAAATTGTTGGAACTTTTTTTTTTAATTTTCTGCATTTTTTTTATTTCATCAAAATGGCTTAAAGTCGCACAAAGGTAAGTTTGCCATTTTTAGTTTGCCATTTTTTTTGTACTTGCTAATTTCTTGTCTACACTTAGTGTACAAAATTATCATACCCATTAATGAATTGAGGAAAATTATCCAGTAATCCCTAACAATCTCTAACATTAAGAATAAAGAATATTGCAGGAGTATTTCACTGCAAGTGGATCAAATTTAACTCTGCTTCTACATATGTAGTTATTCTTCCATCGTGTATAGGTTCAACAAATCACGGGTGTTTCATATAGGTAAAATATGGTTTCTGAAATGGCCAGAGTTTTACTGATGTTGTTTGTTGTTATTCAAATTTTTCTGGAAAAGCAAGAAAAAAAAAAAGAGAGAGAGAGAGAGAGAGAGAGAGAGAGAGAGACCCTACAAAAGCTGTTCCATGCACTACAACTGACTACAGTTCCTCCAGTGCAGACATAAAAGAGATGAAGGAGCAGAAGTCAACATTTCATTTTAGAAAACCTACCAATATTTCAGGATCAAAGCTATTATGTAAAGAGGAATAAACCAGAATTCCTTTAAAATAATATGCAGCACTGACCAACAGTCACTGCAAGCATCATTAGTAGTTATGACTGTATGAAATCATACCTAAAAGCCAAGATTTTAGTATTTTTCTATCTCCAAAAAATAAAGAATATTTATAGCTCTTGTTAAATAAAAAAAAATGACCAAGTATATTATGTCTCATTCATTATATTTGGATCCCCTTCCCACTGGCAACCAGTCCAGAGTGTACCCAACCTCTCACCTGATGACAGCTGGGATAGGCTCCAGCGCCCTCGCGGCCCTGAAAGAAATTCTAAAATCATAAACTTTCAAATTGTACATCAGCACTTAAAAGAACATACATCTTACTCTATGCTATTCTTCAAAAATTTGTTACAGAGTCAGACAACATTCTACTGAAGGGTAAGTGTCATTATATTGTATTAATTTCACAAATGTAATTTAATATAGTTCTGCTGTGAGTCTGCTGTGATCAGCTCTGCTCTTATGCAGTCTGTCATCTGACCTCCTCCTCACCTTCTTGTCTTCACTGGAATCTTTTTTGACCAGGCCTTCATCACTGGCAGCCTGCAGACTGTCGAAGGTGCCTTGCCTTTCACGCTCCATCCCTGACAGGCTGCTTTCTCTCTGGCGGTTTTTCCAGGACTCCATGATGATCTCCACACAGGCAAACCTTGTGTCAGTGGTGCAGGCATACATACCTATAGGCACAGCCAGAACCATGGCAAGAACTATCACTACTATATGAATAAGTTTCTCCCTCTGCTCCATCTCAGTGATGTCACTTCCTGTCACAAACACAATGCACTGGCCAGGACGTGGCACCTGATTCTTGAGGGTTACACAGATTTCATATTTGGTTGCTGGCATCAGATCAGAGATGGAGTAAGAGTGAATCCCAGGGCCGATGTACGTTGTTTCTTTTTTATCAGATCCTGCATGACCAAAGTGGATGGTGAACCATGTTTCAGATGGGTGATCTAGGGCAGCAAACCACTCGATAGAAATACCTCGAACTGTCTGTTTCGTGATGTGAATGTCAATGAAGACATTTTCATCACCAGCACCTTGCACAGCTGGGAAGCCTGGGAGGTGAGGTGACTGGGAGCTGACCACAGAGACTTCTAGGAGGACACTGGTTGAGGAGTTTCCCATGAAGTTGACTGCAGTGCAAGTGTAGATGCCACGATCAGCTGCATGGAGGGAGGGGATCACCAGCAGGGATTTGATAGTATCCTCAGCCACTCTTTCTTGAGATTCTGGGAGGAAAACAAGAATATACATTGCTATTACACACAACTTTTACTAAATTGTAATATGTTAATATAAAAGGAAAAAAGTCATTCCAAAACCAAAGCCTGATTAAAAACAAACTGAAGTCAAACAATTTACAATATAAGCATATTTCACTGATTACTGTCAGAGATTTTTATGTAAATGTGCATCTACATAAACGTTTGTAAATTTATATAGATTGTTTTGATTTTTATGTTTTTATGAGCCTTGTTTACTGTGAAGTTATTGTTGTTGTTATTGATGTTGTTGTTATTTCTATTTTGTATTGGAGTAGTTTTATCCTGACAATAAAATGCTAATGCTAAACAAATTGCCTTATCTATCTTTATAAAAATCCCTGACAATAACTGTCAATTTAGTCTTTTTTTTAAAAAAATAATAGTATGCTAAAGAACGAATACTTGACAAATCTAGACGGAGTCAACTATACGATTTTTTTTTTGTAATTAATCACAGGATGACAAAAAAAAACAGACCATTCCTGACCATGAAAGTGCTAATTGTGCTATTAGATTTGAGCATCTTAATTTGGAAGAGTAATCTGAGACTCACAGTGCTGATAAAATAATGGTCCAAACTTGACTGATTAATTTCACATCAGTAGTGGATTAAGCTGTGAATGCCATGCTATTTATTCACAGTAATAGGCTTGACTTTACATACATGAATTTGGAACCCAGCTAGTGTGCCGCATATTTACATTTCAAGTAACAGTATTTTTTTCTACTTTTTTTTTTTCATTTACTTTTTTTTTTAATTGAGAGATCTTTCACTGTGACCTTATTTTTTGGAACTGTTGCACATCCATATGAATATAAGCATGTATTTTGTTGAAGACAAAATTAAAAAGATAAATCAAACGCAATACTTTTAATTTCTTGTAAAGAAGCAAAATTGATGTATTCTTTAAGACAGTTAACATCCTCAGGAAAACCCTCCTTAAACAATAAGGAGACGGACACAAGCAGAAAGTGTGTCAGTTTTAACACTAATGGGATCAAGTTACTATTAGTTTAAGTTGAATTAGTTGTTGTTGCAGCATGTACTCCACTCTTAAAGGTCAAGTGAAAATTACACTGATATTTACACACTGAACAGACACTATAATCTCCAACATTGTAACTCAGCCAAGGTGATATAGTGTAAATTGATAATGAATCAATACAAAACGCAAACGTTCTTTTAAGAATTTAGGACTGTGATTAAAATGCTTGCTTATATATCTAATTTATCACTTTTTATCATGTTAGCTGCTGTGAATGATATGTCATTGGCATCATTCTTACCATGAAATCCTCTGATTATCTTCAGACCATATGTCCACCACACAGTAGGGTCTGGCCTCGCCTTTGCGACACAGTGCAGGGTGAGATTCGAGCCTTGCGGCTGACTGATGTTTGCCGTGGGGGTGCTGACGACGGGCTTCATGCAGGCCTGGAGCTCTATCTCGTGGAAAAACCTCCCCGCCCTAGAGTCCGGCCCTGAGCAGGTCAAGTAGGAGTTCATCAGTATGATCGGGGGGCTTAAAGACATGATAAATTCCACGAAGCCCTTCAGACGACAGTCGCAGAGCCACGCGTTGTCGTGCAGCGCCAGAACCACGTTCGGCCCTGACACAGTCGCCTCCCGCTCCTCCATGTTCTGAAGTCTTTGGTAAAGAGGCCAATTTTGGAAGACCTCCTTCGATATGACCGTAAGCTGGTTGAAGGACAAGTCTAAGTATGTCAGACCTGGCAGAAATTTTAACGCATGTTCCGGCAGAACGTCCAGCTGGTTGTGCTTCAGGTCCAAGATCTTTAGGGCCGGTGTGTCCTCGAACGCTGTCCATGGTACTGATCGCAGCTTGTTCCCTTGCAAGCGGAGCTCGGTTAAGTTCCCCAAACCCTGAAGACCCTTCGAATTTATCACCGTGATATCATTGAAGTTCAACCACAAATTCTCCAGGGAGGGCGTATTTGAAAAAACCCCTCTGGGAATTTCAGTGAAGTGAGATTTTTCTATGCGTATTTTGGTCACATCATCTGGAAGGTTTTCCGGTATGGCCCCAAAGGCGTTCTCCTCCATACATATAAGTGACCTATGATTTAAGAGAAGAGACTAAATGATCGACGAACTACAAGTACCAAAATATCACATTGGACGCATATGATGACATACAACGACCTCCCACTTGCTAAAAACGTATATTGAAATCAATGACCTTCAGACCTACAGATAAATAGGTTAAAAAAAACCTCCTGTGCCCTGATAAACAGTAGGATTTCAGGAAATCGCCTCTTACCTTCCATGACGGTCATCTACACAGCTGCACCCAGGTAAACATTCAGCATAACTGTCATACGCTTGAGAATTTAACAAAATTATGACTAGCAGGTAGCAAATTATGTCCATAGTCCGCTAAAATTCCTTATTTTGAGGGTTACATTTGTGCTCAAGACACTGCCAGTGCGGCAGACGACAGAAGCCTATTATACTTAATCCCTTGCATACTGTGAAGGAACAAGTGACACCTACTTCTTGAGAATGACACGCGCAGTTATCACTTGTGGATCACAAGGCAGAATCCAGTATACCTTAAAGTCGGTGCCACTGTCTGATAAATGTCATTTAACTGCAGTGGTCAGTTATCCAACAAAAACAACCAACAATGTCTTATACTGTAGAAAAGAAGCCCAACTAGTTTTGAAAAACCAGGTGGAGACAAATCCCTCTATATCTACTTTTATATGTTGGAGCAGTCTGTTATCAAGTCCTTGAAAGTGTCATATCTTCATCATGCACTCTTAAATAAATATTATTATACATATTGTTACGTATTATATTATATTGTTAGAAGCTTCTTGTGTTTAAGAATTTACAGTGTTACTTTAAAGACAAATATTTCTCAGTTACTTTAAAGACAAATATTTCTCAGTTGTGTGTATTTTGTAATACTGCACTGAAACTAGCTACAGATAAAGCAAAATTTCATTTTAACTGACTTAATTGAAGCCAGTTATTGTTGCACTCAGTTCTAGTCTCTGATTGGTCAACATTGTGAAAGGCTGCCTGGCAGGTTCCTGTCAGTTGATGGTTCTGCTAGTCTTTTATTATGCTCATGCTTACTACCATTTATTTCTGTACTATAAGTTATTTTCTATCACAGAATTACTTGAATTTCTTTTATTACACAAGAAATACTTTCAATAAATGATTGCATGAAAATCACAGACTTTTTGACTTTTTATTGATTCATCTCAACTGAAACATGTTTTTATCTTGAATCACAAGAGGCCCAGCTTCCACATATAGTGAAAGTTGTCCTTTAAGATATTTAGAGTTGAAAAGACAATATTCTGCTAAAGGATTAAAACATGCATGGTGAATACTTTTACAAGCTAGTGACAGAATATTTGTCCTCATTAATAATATAATATAATAGGCTATATCTGGGCACCAGGTTCTTAGACCACTTGAAACACTGATAGACAAGAGTTGGTCAGTTCTGAAGGCTCTTAAAAATCTACCCAGATAGGAAATGCACTTCTTGTGGCGAGGTGATGTAGTATTGTAAGAACACACAGTATCACTTACCGGGTAAATGTATATAAAAGTTTATTTAATTATATTTAAATATGTGGTATGATTGGAATGAATAAATCTACATTAAACGTGGATAATAGTGCCTCGAGATGGCATAAAATGGGTATGTTTCTCATTTCTGGGAATAGAAATAAATTTTAAACCTCATTTTGCACAATCCCCACATCCCTAACCCACCCCCCATCCCTGCTCTCTATTTACATTGTGTCATATTTCAGTCCTTTCTGTACTGTCCAGCTCCAGCTTCTCTCCATTCAGCAGTGTTGAACCATGCCTATGTGTATATCTTCTCTGCAAACATATGACAGATATATACAGAGGCACAGAATTAACTGTATATGTAAGTGTACATCATCCAATAAATATTTACAAATCATACACATACATATATGATACAGACAATGGAGTATCTACCACTGAGTTCCCTTTAAATCAGATTGGGTTGAACAGGTTTCCTCTCTGGGCCATGCACGTGAGATGAAATAGAATTTACAATACTTGTTGTGCTCTGACAAGTTTTTTCTTACAGGCTTAGTGATAGAACATTCTTTTACACATAAAAGCAAGTTTTACAATTAATAGATTGGTGTCTGTACAGCAGTCCAGTCAACTGCTTATCTTGCTATCTGGATGACATTTTCTACAACTAACCATTTTCTTTAAACTGATATTTCCATGATAGTGCAGCGTGCAAAAGTCCTTTGATAAAAGTTGGCTCTCCGTGGTGGTGGAGTTGGTGGCATTATCCAGCGAGGAGGGACAGGTGGGGGAGAATCCCATGTTCTGGGCTTATGGGGGCATGCAGGAGGGGGACTGGCATCAAGATGTTGTGTAGGGCGAGAGTGCAAGTATTGCTGTGGATATGGATGTGGATGGAGGTGGAGATTAGGTTGTTGATGGGAATGCAGATAAGCATTGGGGTTTGGGCTGTGGCATGGATGTGGGTGAGTACGAGGAAAAGAACGTGGAGCAGGAGCCGGAGCTGGAGCATGATGTCAGCAGAAGTACTCATTGGGCTGTCCCTCTATCTTAGCTGTGGCCTCAGAGTCCAGGCTGGAGCGGGCTGACAGTAGCCTGTTGGACTCCTCTGGGTTCAGTCTGTTCAAATATTCACCCTCAAGACCTTTGGCCTTTGTGGCAGGGGACAGTGTTTCAAATGTTACATATGAATCTTGGATGTCCTTTGATTTCTTTCCCCAGTATTTCTGGATGCGTCTCTTCAGCGCCCCGCAGCATACAATGACAGTGAGTGGGACCGCAATGATACAGGCCACAGTGATCACAATCCCATTAATCAGCTTCTGGGTGCCAGTTGCACTAGCTGCTTCATCAGTGGAAAATATAACACATTGTTCTTTCTTGGGGATCAGCCCCTTCACACACACACAGGCTATATACTTGGTCCTGGGCACCAACCCATCAATGGTTACACGGTTCTGCCCAGCTCCAACATTGATCTTTCTCATGTCCCTTTCTCCAAACACTGCATACAGCACACTAAATGCTGTGGTGTTCTTGGCTTTAGGGGCTCTCCAGTTTAGAGAGATTGTATTGTCTGTGTCCCCCACCACCTTCACTGAGCGGACCACCCTGTCCGGGTCCTGTTGTAATGACGAAGTGTTGGCTGCCAGGTTGCTTAGATTTGTCTTCTCCAAATCCAGTAGCGTATCTGCGCTGGAAGAGGTGGCAGGCCCTTGGGTGCCTTTGTCAGTCAGGCTGTAACTTGCAAGTCCCTGATCAGGACCAAGATCAGGTGCAAGGCCAGGATCCAGAGGGGGCAAGGATGAAGGGGTGGAAGTTGAAACTAAATATCTGGCTACCAGTTTTTCCTGATAGGCAGCTTTGCCCATCTGGTTTGGTTTCTTGACTTTGGCCTTCTTGTCACTGATGGTTTGATTCCCCTCTGGTTTTACTGAGTTAGAGACAACAAGAGAAATGACAGCCTCTGCATTCCCAGCGTAGTTACTGGCCTTGCAGATGAATTTCCCTGAATCACGATAGGACACAGCTGGGACACTGAGGATGGACCAGGTGATTCCCTCTTTTGATGTTTCCTGCTGGACTGTGGAGGCAGAGATGGAAGAATATGGATGTTACGCAGTCTTTAAAAATAAAAACAAATGAAACACTTTTAAAATCAATACTAATTTGGAATCAACTAAAAATGTCCCCTCTAAAAAGTGCTGAAATAAAAGACAGGTTGGTCATTGCATAATGTTGCATTGCTCATCATCCACATTGTATAATTGTTCTTGATGGCTAAAGCTGTCAGTCAGATTTACAATGGTAGCTCTTTGTTTTATTAACAGCAGCACAACAGAGTAGGCAAAACTGTTTTATTACAATACACACAGAGACCCTGTCAGTTGTCAACTCACCTGTTCCATTCACTGGTTGTCCATCTGCCCGGCGCCACGTCAAGTCTGGTATGGGGACTCCAATGGTCCCACAACGGAGCAGGACATTGTTTCCAACCGGACTCCGGACTCGTGCCACAGCTGTGTGGACACGTGGGAGTTGACACTGCCGCAGCTCTGCATCACTGAACAAGACCCCTGACAGACTCTCTGGAGCTGAACAACGGAGTCTTGTATCAATGAATGCAACGGAAAGAGTGGGAGACTTCTGGAACTGAACCAGGTCATAGAGTCGACAGTCACACACCCAGGGATTGTCATGGAGACCTGAAGGGGAGGGCACAAATGAGGATATAGGAGTAAGACAAGTATCCAGCTGTGCGCAAAGTGAAGACAAGCCTGCAGATGGTTGGTGTGGATGGTATGATGATAATCCTGTAAGAGGATTGACATTTAATTCATAAACTACATCATGGCCATGATTATGGCAATGAAGATAATGATGATAATGATGATGATGATAATGATGGTGGTGGTGCTGTGTTGGCAGAAGTAGTTTGGTGAACAAAGTCAGGGTATGGTGTCAATCATCACCCTCATAGCAACAGTATATAAAACAGATTGTAGACCAGCTGCAACAACAACAGCTTGCCCTTTTAACAGATGTGAAGTTCAGCCACAAAGATATGTAGTTGGTTCAAACTGTATAATCACGTAGGCTCGTTATTCACTTCAAGTCTATCCCAAGCCTCTGGTGTGTGTACACATACATGTGTAGGCT
>JBAMYA010000007.1:10554620-10568986 GCA_037176975.1 Arrhamphus sclerolepis
TATATATTCTTTTTTTTTCTTTTTTTAACTAAATAGATAGATTTGCACTATTCCTTACCCAGTATCATCTTTGAGCTCTCTGGCCCTTGTGTGGGTTTTGCAGCCAGCCACGTGGACAGCACCTCTCCCGGCAGCGTCAGCAGGCTGTTGCTGGACAGATCAAGGTAGGTGAGGTTTCTGATGTAAGTGGTAGCTTCTGCGGGCAGCGAGGTTAGCTGGTTGTTGTGCAAATCAAGAAGTCTGAGGCTGGGCATGTCCATGAGAGATTCCCACGGAAAGGCGGTGAGGGCGTTCCCGTCCAGTCGAAGCTCCTCCAGGTTGAAGAGTCCCTGGAAACTGTCCGGACTCACAGAGGACAGTGTGTTGAAAGACATCCACAGGAATTCCAGACTGGAGAGGTAGTTGAAGGCTTCACTTGGTATCTGCTTGATGGACGTCTTTTCAATTCGCAGCTTGGATGTATCAACAGGGAACCCGACAGGCACGAGGGATATCTCGGGATCATTGCATATCACACTCCTGAAAGCGGAACACATAATACATTTGAGCAAAAACATTTACAAAAGATATACTGAATTAAGAAAAAATAGGTAATCACACATGACTGAAGTTTTCATAAGTCACCTCAAAAGTAAGTTGAATGTATAGTTAAGTTGAATTCTGTAAAAGTGGCTAATGTGGATATTAATTCTACATATTCCCCAGACCATCCAAACGCATAAAAGGCATGGATGGGAACACTGAAAGTGCCTTTGAGAGATAATCCTGCATCAAATAAAATTGGATCGACATGCACTCTCTGAATTATCGTTCTACACGTGCTCACCTCTGTGCAAACATCTGCCTTCATGTGAGGAGAAATCTAAAAGGATTCTAAAAAGGTTTGTTCCTGTGCGCACAAACCAAAGCACATGACAGTCAGCTTTTTGATAAACTAAACTGTTTGTGTCTGAACGTGCTTCTTACCTGGCCTTTGATCCATCACTTAAGTTGTGGTAGAAACAGCTGCACTGCGATGGACAGGAGAGAACTGGAGAAAAAAGTTCACCTGTGGCCACGCAGAGCGCCAGGAGCAGGAAGGAGAACATTTTGGCCCTCTTTTACGCATACGCAAGTTGCCTACATGCGCCCAGTTTGCGCCCGCTGAAGTCAAACAGACTTACTTTTCCTTCTTATTTTCAGAACTGTCATCCGCATGGCTCTGTCCCACCGCTTCGCTGTCCCATAATGATCAGACTGCTATGAGTCCCGAGATAAAAAAGGATAGACAAGGATTAGCGAAAGGACTGGCGTTCGTTTCATTTGGATGCGTATTGCATCCCGGAATCCGATAGGCTGCGCAGAGACGTCCCTATTTATTATCACAGAAAAACACTTCCGAAAAGGTCATAATCCACTGTGATGTTTATTTTTTCCCTCTCTCTCAAATGGTGCATGTTCTTTTCAGCTTTGCCGTGACTATTAAGCTGTTGAAGGACTGCACTTTGTTTTACCACAAGGTGGCCCCTACATAACCTAATGGTCTTCATAGTCTTTGGCTCCAGACTTGATTTTTTAAAATATAATTATCAATATTGTTGTTGTTGTCCTTGTTGCTGCAAATTATCATTATTCTTTAGTTTGAGGGTAGGACAAATCGATATTCAACAAATTTAAACAGAAACATTCTCAGAGGGTTCGTGCTCATTCTTCACGCCAAATGATTTCCATCACATTTCATTCATTTAATTAACAAAACAGCACATAAACTGTACATGAGCACTGTTCTGATTGAGGAATCCTGGAAGTACAAGTATAATTTGAAGAAAAAGAAGAAGAGAAGATAGCATCGTTGAAAAGAAATTAATTTTTTGCTCAGTAACCATGATGTACTCAGTCCAGAAGCACAGAGTATCCTAATTGTTTTACAATGTAGTTACTATTTGACATTTGGGTGTTGTTTTGTGTCCTCCTGAATTTCCTCATGTGATCGAGCTGGAAAATGTGAATACATATCCAATCAAACTGAGTTACATTATAAGTTTATTCGCTTTCATCTAATGCTACAGTTGTCATAAGCAGTTCAAATCTTCTGTTTCAGTCATGTGTACTAATTGCTCACAGTAAAGTGGAAAATTTGCTGTGAAACGTCCTTCAAGCAGAGTGAGACTTGCTTGAAGTGCTTCAGCGCAGCTTGAGATAGCAGCTCCATATGGCAGCAGCACTAAAATATAGCATGTGGAATTAGAGTTATCAATGAGGAGCAGCTACCCCGCAAAAGGGAAATTAACTCCCCTCAAGGCAAATAAAGTGTTACAAGTGTCGGCAGCAAAATTTTCTTAGTTACACTTAGTACTGATGCGGAATTCATCACTAGGCTACCTAAAGATGAATTCCTGGTCTAATGAGTTTTGTTCATATTTCGTTAAACATAAATTGAGTGAGAAGCAAATCAGGGGTTATTTGGTAATTTTTGATTTATGAATAAATACTTGAAAACTTTCTTATGGAGGATCTAACATATTACAATATACCATATTAATGAATGATCAGGTTATAATTGAGGCTACTGGCTCCTTTCTTCATGGATGGTTCAGGATAAACTCTTAAGAAAATGTATAAAAGCATCATATTAGTAACAATGCCTTTATTACTGGTTGCTGTTAGTTATTGTTTAAGAGAACAGGAGTACTTATCACAGTGTGTGACAGGGGGACTGACTCGCTTCAGTCCTATACAGGGTCACATGGATCTACAGAAACCAATCTCAATTGACATCTGACAAAAGAACAGGGACACCTTGGACAGGTCTACCAATCTGCCAGAAGCTTAACCTCAAGAATTATAGAGTGAATAACTCTCCCTGAAGGTCACACCAAATTTAGCATTACAGTCAGCTGGTAATATGACAGCATGAATACAGTTTCCAAGGTTTTATTATATATGTTTTTTAATGATATCAAATGAGGAAAAATTGATAAACAACAATAATACATACACAAAGATAGTAAAAGTTACTCCATTAAAAAAAATCTACAGTGTGTGTTCCTCATACTGTTTCACATATTGAACCTCTTTTAGACCAGCAGTCATTATAGTGTAGAATTGTACACTGACTCTGAGGCGCTAAATGTGTTGAGCA
This sequence comes from Arrhamphus sclerolepis, assembly GCA_037176975.1. NCBI lineage: Eukaryota > Metazoa > Chordata > Actinopteri > Beloniformes > Hemiramphidae > Arrhamphus > Arrhamphus sclerolepis. Next base: position 10,557,742 of record JBAMYA010000007.1, read on the forward strand.
ATGATGCTCCTTAAGTGAACAAAAAAAAAAAAATTCAATTATATATTATACAGCACTGAAACTCATTTATTGAAGCCATTTATCCATGTAATAATTTCAAAGGGCTGGGTGCTTTGTCATACTAAAAAAGCAAGAAGTGCCATAAATAAGAAGGAAGAATAATGTTGCTGTAGGTATAATCTAATCACCAAGATGTTATAAAGTTTAAGTGACCCAATTTAAAGTGAATCACAATCAATAAGTAATCCTGTTGAAAAGCCACAAATTGCTAAATATTTTCAGTTAACAGTTTTATACCTTGGCAAATTTATATTGCTTTATTTTCTTCCTTTGTTCCATCTGGCTTTTATTTTGAAATGACGGAAGTAACGCCAGCTCCCACTAAAAACTACTCAACGGTCTGTCAAGAAAACAAAGGTAAAGAAAAACATCACCAGAACATTAATGTTATTTATTATATATGACATAAAGTAGAGGGGGGCACACTGTCAGTGTTAATGGAATTTTGCAGTTTATTTTATGACTTAAAGTGATTTTTGAGTAACTTTAATACAAATTTCTGGCCATTTGCAAAGGTTATGAAGTTAAACTAAGGTGATTTGAAGATTTTTAATAAAATCAAAGAATCATGGGTTCAAGTCATTGACCATCTTTCGCTGGGGGAGCTACATAATGCAGTTAAAACATACACTTCTGGTGCAACTTAAGACACATCATCAGTGTTGACACCTACATGCATAGGTTGCTAAAATAAAAAAATAAAAAATAAAAAAACACCTGAGCTTGTTTTGTTTTCAACCACTTTTGGTAGAAAAAGTTATTGAAGACTCAAAATATAGTCAGTATTATATGCATGGAGCTCATGCACACACAAAATGTGCAGCAATGTACATATCCTGATCACTTTTTATTACATATTGTGAAATTGATTGTAACTGTTTGTTCTTGCCAAACCAAATAGATTAATCAATTACTTGTAAAAGAGGACATCCTTCTCAAAGTTTGCTTTTTTTCATAGTTTCTGCAGAAAATGATGAAAGATAAATTTTCTGTTAAAATCCATGTTAATTGGTGTTCACTGGTGTCTAAACACAAAACAGCCAATAAACAGATGTAACTTAACTAAAGCATAGATATGCATCCCTAAAGCAAATACCAAAGGCTACAAGAGAGTGAGCCACAACCCAGTACCTACAAAGAGTGAGGTAGACTCTAAAGAGCAACATCTAGAAGGAGAAACTTAAAAACTACCAAGAGTTTAAAAAAGGAAGTAGAACATAATGTGAGGGCAGCAGTGGTACCAGTAGTAAACTAGGAGAGCACTCAGAGCTGTGATCACATAAACATGGGAGTTCCCGCCGCAGGAATAACACCAGAGGCCTCTGTCCAGAAGAGCACCGTCCCAAGAACAGGTGGTACTGTTTCGAACCCTCAAGTCTCTGGCAGAGGACCTGAGCTTGAAGAAGACATGCATTTTCAAAAACTGTGTGCCCTAGAATTAAAAAATGAAAAAAATGTATCTGGACCTTTTGCATTCCCATGAGACCCTCACACATTTTCACAAGCTTTCTGACCATAAAATCCTTACAGGCACATAGGCTTACGCTTGTTTCTCCTTCAGTCAAATGACACAAAAGCTGCAAATGCCTTCACAATTGAAACATGGCAAATCTTTTACAAGCTGGTGATGATGCAGGTAATGCAGTCTTTAAAGACAAAAAACTAACTAGAATGCAGCTGGGGTTTTTTTTTTTCTCTCTAAATTGCACGCCATTATTGCCGCATATAATCGTGCATCTGACTGAATGGAGTTATGATTGGTCAAAAAATTTCAATTTTGTTTTATCCTCCATCATTGCATTGCAAACAGTTTAATTCCCTATAAGGTCATGTGCCTATCTGGACTTTGAGCCTCTGCACAAAAAGATGCACTCAAAACAAAGGCGGATATGTTCAGTGTCAGAGGGTCCCTCCACATGGGAAAAGGGATTAAAAATACAAACCAATGTCCAAGTAACAATCCACTACACATTCATTTACATACACCATAACACACTACACAAACACTGCAAGAATCACTATAGGCTACTGCACACAGCGCACCACCACTGTCTTGTCTCTTTATCTGTCCTGTCCTTTCATGTTTCACTATTGGTGATTTCAGTCCTCCCTGACAGAATCAGGGTTTCATTTGTTAATAAAATGTGTTAGATCTGACTGCTAAAGAGGGCTAGTGAAGGACACATTCATCACTCACACCTATGTACTTAAAAATCCGCTGCAAGATTAAAATGCACATATATCTGACTTTAAAAGGTTTTGACAAAAATATATGCAGAGAAGAGAGAAAGAAAAAATACATAGGCTACCAAGATTTCTTGCATATAGTATATAGATGCATACTGCATCTTGCAGTCTTTGTGTCTGTGGGTATGTGCAGCAGAGGAGTGCTTCACATGCTTATTTTAAATTAAAGAAAATCTTATAATGCAAAGCACATTGGGGCAAATATAAATCTTGAATGTATCTTAGATTTTGACTAAAAACAAGAGGATGCATCATATTGTATTTACATTTTAACGTTAGCTGCAGAGGCTGAATCGATGCACTGCATCTGGTGGAATTGTAATTTATTTATAAAGTTATTACAATGAATAGCAGTGATCATGGGTGTGTGAGGTTTGCGAGTGTTGTTGTCTCCGTTGACAAGAGGCTGCGTCCTTGCAGACACCTGTTGTGCTGCAGGACTGCGGAGTCGCCTCATCAGCAGCGGCCGCATCCTCACCGGGACGCCGCAGCACAAAGGCTCGTTGTGTAACTAACTGAAGGCTTTATTGTTGCGGCGGACAAATGCGCATTAAGGGTTACGGTTTGTGTGGTTATGTTCATTAAGACATTCCTGCGCGGATTGGGGCGACGGAGAGAGAGAGGGGGGCTTTATATAATAAACTGCATGCTTTTCACGTGAAATGCCCCTTTAAAAGCGGGCTCCGTATAGTCACAGTGAGGCGCATATAAACGGACGCACCGAGAAGAGAGTAAAGACTCCGTGACAGCTGCGTCAGTGTACGTCGAGATGGTCTCGTCGTATCCTTTACCGGAGGGCTTCTCCGAGTTTGATGTGTTTTCTCTGGGATCGTGTCTGCTGGTGGAGGGTGAGTGTTTTGTGTTGGATTTCAGCCAGATTTGTCTACTACGAATTCGCTGCGCCCGCCGTGTGCGGAATTAACCTGTGACAGGGCTGGCCACTGATCCTGTTATGAAGTAACACAAGATGTGATGTTTTCCCCCATTTAAAGACGCAAAATAATCTCATCTCGTAGCATTTATGGAAAAGAATGCGACAGTTGGAAGGAGAGGGCTTTTCCCCCCGCAATGGCAGCTCTTTTACCGTTGGAGCGCCGCTGCGAGCTCCGACTGTTGACAAGCCAGCTTGTAATATCTGACATTTTATCCACCAAAGGTCTGCTGGGATTCTTTCTAAATGCGGTGACAATCGTTGCTTTCCTCAAAGTGAGAGAGCTGAGGACCCCCAGCAATTTCCTAGTGTTCAGTTTAGCCATGGCTGACATCGGCATCTCCATGAACGCAACAGTTGCAGCTTTTTCCAGTTTTCTGAGGTGAGTGATGTAACAACAGCTTTCATAATGTCAAATAAAGCTCTATCCTCCCAAGGCTAAATGAAAAGCTGTCTAAGGAGAGAATAATACTGTTGATAAAACTGTCCAGCAGCAGTTGATATTGATAATCGATACCGGGAATTATCTACACGATTAAGGCTAAGGGTCAAGTGAGGATCTATTAGTGCTCTGTCTATTTTCAATAACCAAAATAAAAATAGCGACGCTTCTCTCAGTATTCACGACTTTTTTTTATAGCATATACATAAAGAATTGAAACATGAAAACTGGGGACTGTTTGGAATATTTCTTACATCTGTTTTAATTATGTTCAGTCAAGAAACTGTGCTGTTTTGGCACATCCTGCTGGAGTGATCTCACAGCTCAACAAGCTCATCCATGCCTGTTCTTCTGGTGTCCAGGTACTGGCCTTACGGCTCAGACGGATGTCAGACTCATGGTTTCCAGGGTTTCATGACAGCTCTTGCCAGTCTCCACTTCATAGCAGCAATTGCTTGGGACAGATATCACCAGTACTGCACCAGTAAGTTGGAAGCCGGAGGTTATGCATAGTGACATAATCACATGCTTTTGTTCCACTATATAGTGCACAGGCTCACATATGACCTGAAAAGCTGAGGTCAATCTCAGCAGATTGTTTGAATCACAGTACAACAAAAAAAGGAAGAAAGAAAAGAAAAAGAAAAAACATCAGGGTAAAAGTGCGAATGTTGACGTAAAACTGTAAAACCTTTTATATTATTTTGTTTAAAGATATACAACACCAATCAAGCATAACATTATGATCTCTGACAGGTAAGATGATCTTGCTGCAGTGTTCTGCTGGAGGAACAACTGCATCCTGACACTGACTTGAGTCTTATTTTGGTGCTCTTAACCCGACAAAAAATTGTTGCAGACCAATTACATCATCAACATGGAAATCTCTTTCCCCTACAAGAGCCTCCCCCAGTCAGCCCAATGACTGTAAATACTGGACGAACTATCGGCTCACGTGACTCATAGATTTGTACAGAGAGCCTTTGAGGCCAATTTTACCTCGAACTGTGCAGTGACATTGTTGCAAATAGGTGGGACAAATCTGTCAAAGCCAAAGGCAGAGTTAATGGCTAGCTGTCAATAAAGCATGTTAAATGCTGTCTGGGAATCTGATTGGTCAGCTTTATTGTTTAATAAAAAATTTATTTGGTGTGGTACAAAAAACATCATCTCCCGTACAGTTGTCATGGATGAAATATGTAACCACAGATGAAAAAATATGATTTTTGTACCAGGCTGTAAATATGTTTAATTTGGTCGCAGAACTGCAATAAAACATATTTCCTGGATGAGCTTGAACCTGGAAGTGGGATGGTTGGGCCCCCCAACAAATCTTTTTTTTTTTTTTTAAGGAAATGCTCAGTGGAAACAGCAAAGAATCTGAGGTGCTCATTTGGTCTTCAAACTCTAGAGACAGCAGTCTGATGGGATCTGATGGCATCTGTGGGAGGAAATTCCTTTTCCACATGGACCCCCATCCCACAAGGCCCCAAAGGTCTATTGATAGCTTCCCAGTGCCAGACACCCCAGGACACCTTCCGATGTTCTTTGTCCAGACCATATCTGATCAGAGCTCCTTTGTGAGCAGAAGGAGGACTTTCTCATTATTAAGTGGTAGTCATAATGTCATGCTTGATCGATGTAAAATCCATTGGTGTCTTAGCAATTCTTGTACTCATACAGTGATGCTGTTGAAAACAAGAACTTCAAAGAGACCTGACAAGCTTTGTTTTTTGCCAGGAACAAAGCTCCAGTGGAGCAGCGCCATCACTCTAGTTGTGTGTGTCTGGCTCTTCACTGCCTTCTGGGCAGCTATGCCCCTCATTGGCTGGGGAGAATATGACTATGAGCCCCTCAGGACGTGCTGCACACTGGACATCAGCAAGGGAGACAGGTACTGTAAATGCACACTTTTCTCACTGTGCAAGACTGATGAATTGCCTTGGGTTGTGTATTCTTCTCTGGAATATCTCATTTCACAACCATCTGTGTATTACTGTCTCAACAGGAACTATGTGTCTTACCTGGTCCCAATGAGCATCTTCAACATGGGCATTCAGTCATTTGTTGTCTTGTCCTCTTATCAGGCCATTGCACAAAAATTCAAGAAGACTGGGAACCCCAGGGTAAGTAATGTAATAAAACACAATCCAACAACATGAAGGATTATATTAGCTCTGCATGTGAATTCATGTAGACACACTTGTTGACATTTCACATTCATCTTGGTATTATGCCACATTTTGTCTCAAGGTGAAATTGACAGAGAGGCATGACGTGTTGGAATTTTTGTAATCCAGGAAGATGATATTTTTACAAAAATGTAGCACTTTAATTTGAAGAAAAAATCTTCACGAACATGCAGTCAATGAGGTGACGCTGGATGTTTTGAAATTGGCCACTAGTGGTAATCAGAGGGATTCTCCTCACTCTAGAAAACACACACTTCCACACATGGCCATTATTTAGAGTACAAAACCATGAATCATTAGCGTGCATGATGTGAAATATATAGGTCATTGCCACAGGAACAAAACTGAGTGCTTCTCTGAGAATGCAGGAAGGAAATAGGTGGTGTGTGTTCACAATAACAACGCATCTGCAGGTTCAGGAATTGAGTTCTGTAAGGGAGTGGATCAGACGCTGCCATATTGTGTTGCATAAGCACATTACTTACCGTCATCTGAGTTGGCAAGAATCACTCTCATTACAAACACAAAGTGTGCAAAGAAGAGACTCCAAGCACTCCACAAAAACAATGAAACAGTGTATTTGCCAAAGAGGTGATTCCCACATATTCTCTTGTACTGTAAACAAAAGGCACATATGGCATAACACTCAAAGGGCAGGAGGAAAAACTCCAGATGTGTTTCTTGGCCAAAAAGTAGTGAGATGTTGTACCTGATGGTCCTCATAAACACTTGTTGATTGATACTCTCTCCAGTGAACCAGTCAGTAAAAAAAAACTCATTCAGTGCAGCCAAATTTATGTCAAGCTCACATAATTCTATTAAAGGCTCTGGTAGAACATTTATTACATTCAGGAATAAAGCACTGCCCTATAAAATGGAAAGTCACTGTCAAAAAGGCCATTTTTATTCTGCATTTTTAAACTGTGACTCACAATATTGTCTGCGTTGACCCCTGGATTTAAACAACCTGCCCCTTCACTCACTTGCTGTTTTTGATTTTGTAGCTTAGCAATAATGTTCTGAACACATACAGTACTCTTGTGTTGCCAGACATTATTCCAGGCATGTGATTTTTCTCCAAGCAGAAAGCCTCATGACAAAAGGCATTTTTGTCACCACCCCTTATGGGTGATGGCTAACATGTCCTTCTTTCTCTGATCCTTTCTTCTTTTTTTTCTCCACTTTTCACTCATTTTCACATTTCCCCTCACAGTTCAACCCCAACACTCCTCTAAAGACTCTATTGTTCTGCTGGGGCCCCTATGGCATACTGGCTTTCTATGCTGCTGTGGAGAATGCCAATCTGGTTTCACCTAAGATCAGGATGGTAAGTACTAGTAGAGTGTTCTGTTTCAAAAAATACCCTTCGATATATTTTTCCTATAACCCCTTTTCATCCCTAAGGTTTTACATTTCAGGGCAAAATAAAGCATTAACTGGTCCATACCAGGTCTCAAAATTTGAATAATACAACTGTAGATGAAAAATAACACATGAAAAAATATGCTGTAATGTTATTTGCTTAACTGCAAAATGCAGAAGCAGTGTGTGAAAAACTAACTTTGTCAACTGATCATAAGCAAGCTTGACTATGTCCATAAAAACTGCACCAGGGTTCACTAGTGTGGATTATTTAAGTGTGTGGGAACACAATAACAAAGAGGTACGTATCAGCAGCAATTTTAGAGTTGTTCCTACTCGTTAATCTAAAAAGACCTTTAAGGTCATTTTTAAAGACTATAGAGGCTTTATTCGACAATGATAGAGTGTTCTCCCCTAGAGGAAAACATTAGGGTCTGTTTCCAGTCTTTCCAGGAGTGGACATACTGGGAAGAAATTTTAAAAAAGAGGCATCAGTTGTCATGTGAAATGTTATGATTAACCACAATAGAATAAGAAAAAGATTGCAGGTTGCAGGTTTGTAAAGTTGCATCTAAATGAACCAGTGATCAGGGCTTGTTGTGCAGCTACATGACCAGAACACCTTGCTGTCACCACAAATGCAGTCTAGAGGCAAATGTGAGGCCATTAGTCCATCCAGCTGGTGAATGACAAAAGGACAATGAGAAAAAGAAAAGAATCAACATATTTCAAAAGCCAAGTCAAAGTCCAGACCTCATACAGGACCTCAGAGTTTATCATAAATACCGTGATGGGATCTTTTGAAGATTTGTACAATAGCACACGTCTGCAGACGTCAATGGGATGAAGGAAGGTTGTAAAGAAGAATGATTCCACATTCTTCCACAGAGATATGAGACTGACAGCATCACACAGATAATTATTACCTCCAGTTATTGCAGCTGAAGGTGGTTCTACAGGCTTTTGACTACTGACTCATGTATTTGGGTTTTCACTCACTGTTTTTGCATTTTATTTAATGTTTTGTCCTTTTTTTTAATAAAAAGATAAGTTGGTTAGTATTTCACATTCTTTTGAAGTTTCTTATTATGTTTCAATAGGTAAACCCTTCAAATTGAAAAAGGTTGCCTTTTCCTCCCCACACGACTGTATTGGAACCTTTTCTATTGTATCTGGGGTATGCAAACCATATGCGGTTCAATTCATGTATCTCGATCTGTAAAATCTAAATGGCAGCATGATGGTGTGATGGTTAGTACCGTCATCTCACAGCATGAAGCTTGAATTCAAGCTAGAACCTTCCTGTGTCGAGCACATTCTCTCCGTGCTCGACTTCTACAGGCACAGGTTCATTTACACTGATTCATCCATATGAGTGGGTATAAGATTGCAGGTTTGTTTATTCTGTGTGGTCACATGTTCGACAGGCAGCCTGCTCAAGATTTGCCCTTAAGTTTACCATAGGTCAGCTGTTTTTTTGTGTGTGTGTGTCTGTGTGTGCGTGTTGGGGTGGGTGGGGGTCCCAATCCATACAGTCCTTTAAGCTCTGACACCCTTGTTGCACCTATCTCCACAGATTGCTCCTATCCTGGCTAAGACTTCTCCCACTTTCAATCCACTCTTGTACGCTTTGGGAAATGAGAACTATAGAGGAGGCATTTGGCAGCTTCTCACTGGGGAAAAGATGAATGTGCCACAAATTGAGAATAAGTCTAAATAAACTAAGCACACAATCTCTGTCCGTCATATTTCTGTCTATGAGCATCTGTGCATATGTTGTGTCTTGAGCAGTGATGATCATTGATCCTTGTGTACATCTTTTGTGTAAAACAATACTGGGGAAAGAACTCACAACTTTTATGCTGCTTAAAATGGAGTAAACTAAACATGTCTCAATGATTTATTTAATATAGTATATGAAACAAGACATCATCTTTTTCTGTAATATGATTTCTTTGATTTTCAGGTTTAATTTAATCTGTGCTATTAAGTCAGGAATGACTTTAATTTTGAGCTAATTCTAAGAATTTTACACTGTAAACATACTTCATCCAGACTTTATGCCAGTTTCTGGGCTGACTCAAAACATATTCATACAAAGTATTGAAAGAATGGAGCTTCAAACCAAATCCTACAGATTATAGTAAATATTGGCACTTAAAAGTTTACCTTTAATGTGGATGTAGCACAACTTTTCTAACACCTCTGTTCCTAGAAGGCAGAAGCCTGCCTTGTATATGTCTTAACCTCTGTGGTACAAAATGTCTTCTGTTAATATTCCAGCATTCTCAAAGTTTCAAAGTTAAAGAAATATTTTTGATATATGAATTCTGACATCTCTCAGCCAGACAGACAACCAAGAAGACATTCTTTATTGTTGTTGCTATTACTGTCCCTGCCATTGAAATGTGATGTGTTTAGAAGCTGCTGATATGTAATCTATCTTTGTGTGAGCTCTGGATCAATGACAGAATTGCTCTGAACAAGAGGACCATTCTTCAAAGCGCAGCACCCACGATAAGTCAGAGATTATTCAGTGGCTTTAGATCAACTCGATATGCTTCTCAGCTGGACATTTACATTTGAAGCACAAAGCAGGAATGTGTGGCAATAAATTACCAACCAAATAAGAGAGCTGTGAATTCATTCTTGTGATGTCATTAACTAACCTGAGGTGGTATATACTTACTTTGGATGGTGTGCTGCTGTTTCTTGTATGACTTTGACTCAAACACAGTTTATCATTTAAAGTTTCATGTATCATGGAAAAATATAAACATTTGGTTTCTTCCAGATGATATTGTGCACAAACACTAGAAAAAGAATACCATGAAATGATTCTTACACATGTAGTAAGCCTAACAACATTTAAAAAAATAAAAAATAAATAAAAAAAAAAGCAACTTGCCAGCTATTATACAGTCACCATTCTTACAGTTTCTATATATATTTACATGAGACCAGAGTGTGTTTCTAAATTGAACATAATCAGAACAGCTGTTTCCATTGACAGAATTGTGGATATTTTTTTAAACATGTGACACTGAAATATTTGAGACTCATCACGTAAAGAAAATTTACCAAATCTAAATCCAACACAAAGACACCCTTTCATACCCTGATACTCTTGTGTCAATTGGTTAATGGTTTAAGTCCTGAAAAATCTCTAATTAGTGGTGCTTCTGACAACAGGAGAAGTGATTGTGTCCTGTTTAATGCCATTCCATGTACAGTGAATTTTGTATGTTTGTATATTTGTCTCTTTAAACTGTGACCTATACTGTTCGTAGCTGATCTTGTGCCAGTTGATGTAAAGATTGTAATTTAAAGAGAGTGATCCTCCACAGAGCGTTTGTACTGAAATAACCACAACATGCAGATATGCAACAACTATTGGTGATTAATAAAGGATTACAAATATTACAGTGTTGTTGGAATTTAATTATTTTGGACACAACTATGACTTGTTCTTTATCTAAAGAATTTTCTCTTTTGTTTTTAAGTTGAGAAAATGAGTACCATCAATGCCGAAGTGTACATATGTAGATGTTTTAGAACAATCTAAATCCACACAGTGTCTCTGTTGGGGGGAGGGTTGCATATTTTTTATAATGTTAAACCACATCACTGCATCATACAGCATAACTTTGCAGAAGAAGAGCCCATTGGGACTCTGAGCTCATATTTTCCATGAAATGCTAAAATATCCCAGTTTTAACATCTGATATGTTCTATATGTTCTATTGGGAATAAAATGGGTTTATGAGATTTTTTTGTGTGTGTGAGGGAGAGAGAGAGTCTGAAACAACTCTAAGCTTGTTTTTTGTTAATTTGTTTTGTTTTTTTACAGTTGTACACTTTTTTTTCACTGTCTGACCTTTGATGAAACATGCTGCAGCATCCACTGCTGGAAAGCTCAGCAACTGCGTAGAACGTTTTCCACTTGTGAATTATCTCTCTTACTAGAATTATAAACCAAATTGTGGGGAAATTGTGTTATGACCTTAGACT